>OX344754.2:27901368-28501368 GCA_947034885.2 Thuidium tamariscinum | reverse complement strand
TATTTTTTTTCTTTGAAATTTTCACACAACATGTGTCTAAGGAGTATCTTGAAGGCCCAACAATTTTCATAACTTTTGACTACATGGTAAAGAAGTTATTGCATGATATGTAGTTTTCATTGGTCGGGGTGCAGATCAAAAATTTCTTATAAAAATATTGTTTTTTAAATTAATTATTTGGAATTGTTTTTCTAGATGTATATATATATATGTAGAAAGCTTTGAATCATTCCATTTTGATTTATGAGATGAAAGTTATGAAGAGATTTAGTTTGCAGGTAGTCATGGATTCTCTACTCTAAAATAAACTTTCGAAGCCTTTACTTTATTTAATTTTATATATTTTTGAAAAAAAATTAAAATTTTGGATGTTGATTGTTTGTTACAACATTACAACCATTGGGATTGGCCTTTTTTTTTTAAAAATTCTATAATCAAATTTTAACAATTTAGTATTTTGTATCACTCTCTACTTCTTTCTACTCATTAATTTCTTCCTATATGTTGTATAATTCCAAATGATGCAAATTTTTTTGAGCATGTAGCCAACTTGTCATGAAAAATGAATCCAAAGAAGCACCAACATTTTGGTCAATTTTTCATAGAAATGTGACCTTGTGAAGTGCAACTGCCAAGTTTTATGCAAGGACAAAAAAAAGATTTGCGTCAATTCAAATGTAAATTTCCATGGTGGAAATTTCTGAAATTTTTTCCACATCTTTTGACACTAGTGTACTAGAAGATCCTATGGTTACATGTGTCAAAATTTGATGCTTGTAATAGAAATGGTAGTTTTAGTGTGTTTTTGGTGAAGACATAGTCTATGACCTTTAGGGGTTAAGAGGGTATTTGATATGGGGCTATTTACCTTCATTATAGTAATTAAGATGATCATATTTTTACATATAAAGATACCAAGGGCATATTTGTAATACTTGATGATTTTTTATAAATTCAATCATATGATTTTTATAGTTGGGCTATCTTATATATAAAACTTACATGTCTAATTTTTTCATTCTCATATATAATATATACCATAAAACTAGTGTCTTACATGTATACTTTTCAACTTTTATATATGTACTACTTGTATTGTAGTATAATTTCAAATGACAAATTAAAATGTGAAATTATATAACATTAGTTTTAAATATTTTTAAATTCTATGCCATGTATTCTAAACAACCTAATTTGGTAAATAACAAAAAACATCATAAAGCATTAAACATAGTAATAATATTGAAACTAAGAAAAATACCAATATTAGCAATATAATATGAACAACTTGAGAAATTGACACTCTAAAAATAGTGTAGATTTAACACAAGGATATGACCTCTACTATAACATAGAGACCATATATTTAATTTATACACATATGCATTTGCAATGGTTTTGAGTTTAGAATCAAAAAATAAAAGAGTGTTTATAAAATACTAGTAAGAAGAAGATGATTTTAAACACTTACAAGCATATGTAAAAGTAATTGAGGCAAATCTAGAGTCTATAGTGTCAAAGTATAGAAAAGATTCTATGCAATTGTTGTAAATTAACTTTTGTAGATTAGCAGTTGTTGTAGATCATTGCAATCCCAAAACATTCTTGCAATAGACACAAATGTTCCTCAAACACATCCAAAAATATTGCTCAAACCCCCCCCCCAGATATTTAGATAAATGCACCCACCCCTTGCACTATATCTTAAAGCACCTTCTAAATTTTGCTAAAAATGTATTGGAGCAAAGCAAAAACTGCAAACCTAGATCCATGAACGACTAGATAAAAAATCCAAAGCCTTTACAAAAACGCCTTGACACAAAATCTTTTCATAAATTTGTGCTCTTGACCTCACAATAGCAATGACATTAACCAAAGCACTTCGATATATATATATATATATATATATATATATATATATATATTCAAGATTTCATCAAAACTTCAGCATATCAATTCCAAATAACCAAACATTGGCCCTGCCACAAAAAAAAATTTAGATTCAAATCCTCGACCTAACAACTGTATAGAATTCATCCACCAATGCAAACTCCCCACAAGCATTCACACTTCACAGCAACCCACTGTGAGCCCTCAAGTTGGCACTTAGAACTTTGAAATTATTATTTGCAAATGTTTTACAAATTTTAGTCTATTTTTATGAAAAAAATACACAAAAAGAGTGTTGAGGAGGGTTTTGGTAGTAGTCCCTACCAAAGTAGTAAGAAATCATCATAGAAGTTGAAAAAGCATAAAATTTAATGTTTTTCCAAATTCTAAGTGCTAGTAGTGAGTTTGAATGGTTAATTAGTAATTCCGAAAGATTTGAGGATATGTGAATTAACCAATTCTAGTGTCTTGTCTATGCAAAATTAACCTTTTAAGGATGTATGTGACATACTGGATAAATTAACAAAGTCTATTTTAGGTCTAGAGGATCTATAAGAGTCTAAATCTAATTTCAACAAGAATTGGGTTTAAAGGTAAAAAACCATGAAGGTAACATTGAGATTCAGAGTAGCAGAACAACAAAGATGGTAGACTTGGAAAATGGAGCATATAAAGAGGTGTTTCTAGGATATAAGCATGCCAAGAGCGTAACATAGAACCAATTGCCCAAGATTTTCCAGCATTGAAGTAAGTTCTTCCAATTGGTGGAAGTTATTCCAAAATTACTATTTTTAGACAAGTACAAAGTGAGAGTGGCACTTGCATTTAGAATCCAAGAGTGTCCTAAATATTATTCAATTTATTTCGGATTTTTTCAAAATATCATGTTGACTCCATAAAAAGTCAACCATTGATAAATGTATTTATAAATTCCTAGAAATTACATATGTTGTAGTAAAATCTTACTAAAAATCAAAATTGGATTTTGTGTGCTAAATTAGAGACCATTCAAGTTTGAAGACATTTCGACATTTCGACATTCCAACATTCTTAACTACCAATACCAACATCGACATTGAATTTTACAAAAATTTACAACTTGGTGGTGGGTTGGCCAACATATTAGGAGCTAACAGTGTTTGATTGGAGCAAATGAAGAGACATTCCTTCCTCTCACAAACATTCCTTACTCTCACAAACATTCCTAACGACCTTGGCTTGACAGATTCATTAAAAAGCGCAAATTTCAAAAGTTGGATTTTTGGCTTTTAATTGGAGTTACTGTATTTCAAATTCAAACTTACAAATGGCTTAGGAATGAGGGGTTAAGGGTCCTTTAAACTAATTGGGGTCTCTTGTAGATAGCTTAGTTGGAGTGGATTTTTTACACTTTTTTGTATATTTTTGTGACTTAATTTTGGATCTTGACAACCTAGTTGTATATTTGTGTGTCAATTTTGTCAATTTTGAGTTTGTTTTAAACAACTTAGAGTCGGTTCTTAGGATGTTATCATAGCAAATTGGAATTTGTCTGTTAGAATTTCAAGTAGAAGAGATTAGGATCTTGGTGGGTTAGTGATTTAGTCCCAGTCGGGTGAACCAATATTTGGTTAGTTAGGTTGAATCCAATTAGGTAGTAAGATAAGAGGTTCAGAAACCGCCCATCTAAGGGCTGGTTCCCCCTTTTCACATATTTCCTTGGACGGTAATATTTTTAACTCATTTTTCAGTCAAGGAGAAATAGATGAGGATTCTAATACAAGTTGTTTCATAATTTTTGAAGCATTATTGAATTAGTTATGAATTTTCAAACATAGTTTGTCATAGGGCCCATAGTGGTGATAAGTAGGCCTTGCAAACCCATACATGCGCAATTTGAAAAAAAATTGGCTTGGTTCAAAAACTAGTAGTGTAACATGTCAAAAGTGATATAATTTGTTTCTAAATGTGTCCTTTTCAAAAATTGAAATGGATGGTTGAATAAATCATTCTTTTAGATTTTTTTATCACTTGAGAGAAGGTAGAACTTTCAACAATCAATCCTTATTTTGAATATAATCAGGAGACACCTATCCACATAGTTGAGGATGAACCCAATGGGACTCTGAAATCATCCATTCAATTAGTGAAAACAAAGTCTTAGCATGCTTCAATGTAATCCACAATTCATTTTTTCACAGTAAATGATCCATTTCAGAGCCTCCTAGTAGACAGGTGCAAAAGCCTAAGCGGTTTATGAGCCCTCTCATTTAAATGAGTGAATGGTGGGGAACAAAGTGTTGGTTTGTAAGTTCCAATTTGGAAGTCAGTTGAATAAGTTGAGGTGGTTGGTGGCTAGCATCTGTTCCAATCTCCTATTAGTTTGTTTTTCCAATTCATTTTGCTCACCCATTATTAAGAGAATGCCAATGCATGTCCCAACCAATTGTGTTGTGTTTTGATTTCTTTGTATTTGTGTATGTTTTGTGTTCTAGTTGGGATGTGTCTATGCATGTGCAGAGATGGGATTAATTCTTCCTACTTTGGAATGTCTGAGAGTTTAAGAGTTTAGAATGGAAGCAAAAATGTTAAATCTTTGTGAGATCAAAACTGTGTAGAAAAGATCTAATTAGAAAGTCTTGCAGTGATTAATTTTAAGAATCCAACTAGGAGAACAAACAAAGTGTAGAATTAAATCATACTAGCACTATTGGGGTTTGTTACTGATTTTCGTATTAGCTGTTTTATTTTCCAATTATTTTTTCAATTAATTACAAGTTAGAATGGATGAAATGATAAGATTAATTTAGCCATGTATTAGAATTACAAAACATTGAAAATCTGATTAAATATTAAAAGGTGATTTGTTCACCAATTAGGCAGGTGATAAAAAAATATTTTGTACGATTGTTACTGTAATGCAAGGAATTGAATTTTTCCAATCTGTGCTAATTGATTGAATTTATAAATCCAAATTGTATGTAAATGAGAATGGATGAGTATATTGTTTAATGCAATTTGGATGTGTGTTAGGATGATTATGTGAATGCTGGTTGTGATTTGGGTGCATGATCTAATTCAGTATTGATGTGGATTGATTGAAATAGAATTCGCACTTGGAGTTTTAGAAGTCATGTTGGTTCTGAAATTTTTGAATTAGAAGTATGTAATGTATGCTGGAATAGAGAGAATTACCGAGTGGATTAGAAATAAATTAAGGAATCAATTTGAACATGTATGAATGTGAAATGATGACCATAAAAAATTAAAAAATAAATATAAATATAAATTCTAAGTTGGCAATTTTACTGAGAGAATAATGATGAGACCAACTTAGCAAATAAGTGTTTGGAAGTCTAATTGGAGTGTAAAGATTCAACCGAATGAGAAGCTTAAGAGCCATATCAAGTTGTGTTGTTTCAAGGCCAATTTGGGAGTTGCTGTTCCAATCTGCACTATTGTAGTGTAAGATCCTATTTGGAGACTAAAGTTGTAGCTGTGATATCAAATTGAAGATGAAAGAATTGGAAGAAAAAGAAAAGAAAAGATAAAAAGAAAGAAGAAATAAATAAAAGAATTGGAGATTAAAGATGAATAATTTCGGAGATATTCTAACCTTTGTGGCTGTTAAGACTGGAGAGACAAATTGTGAAATTAGATTCAATGTGAAGAACACATATTATTTACAGTTAAGGAACAAATTGATATTCATTTTCTATGATTGCAATGTTCTAATTAGGAATTTATTAGAAGTACCTATTTAATAAGCCTCCCTAGGAACGAATCACACTATTAGCCTTGGATTTTGTTTAATTTTAGATTAACACCAAAGCTTATCTACATCTCTTGAAGATAATGGCGCAAACATTTTTGCTTTGTTTTCTTTCCCTTTATTTTGTGCTACTAATATGGTTGGAGCACTTTCCATATCAAGATTTCGGCCAAATCTATACCTTAAGACAGGTAATTTGTTTTGTTTGTTTGTTTGTCACATTGAGATCTCGTGGTTGCGTGCTTAGTACCGTCGAAAAGCTCTTGCCAAGGAGGGGTGCATGGGCTTGGTTTCGTGGCGTTCCTACTTACGGTGAGAAAGTTATTGAATTTCAAAGTCTTAATCAATTGAAAAATTAAAAAATATCATTTACTTTAGATTTGATTGTGGCAACGGCACATTAGCATAGGGCACACTAGTTTCTTTGAAATTTTCTTTCGTTGTGAACTTTGAAGGATTGGAGATTTTCATTTTCATTGTGCGTTATAAGCTAAGCCTCAACTTCTCATTTGGCTGTGCTTTGTTTGAAATTTTGAGAAATTAGTGTTGAAGCTTGATTAAACAGTGTCATGTATACTTCTTTCAACATCTAACCCTTAAAATACCATGTTTGTTGAAATTCTAAAGAATTTGGGGTTGAAGTTCTATTTAAACATTGTCATGTGTACCTCCTGCAATTTTTGAAACTTTAAAATATTGTGATTGATTAACGGGAACCAATTTATGCCTAGGGTTGCTTTTGCACGGCAAAGCTTTGACCTTGCATAATCTCATTCAAACTTGTCTTTAAGAAATTCAATCAAATCCTCTAGTTCCTAAAACTTACATGGTTAAAGAATTCATTGAGTTTTGATTTCCTTGCGAAGTTTAACCTTTATTTCAAAAAATTATCATAAAAATTAGAGTAGAATTTTAAAGAAAAACCCACTAAAATTGCTCAGCATTTGCTGTATTTATTTTCCAATTCCAAATTTTAGTTTAAAAAAGAGCTAGACCCAACGATGGAAGCCAGACCATGACGGGGAACTCACAGGTCAGCACCCAATCCCTGTGTGCCACGTGGTGTCCGCCTTAGGAAAGGAAAGCTATAGGCCGTAGCCAGAGTCTGGGAGTTTGGACACAGCAGCCAAGCTTGTTGAGTTCGGACTAAGCAACACAGAGCTTGCTTACAGCAAGTCACCCAAACTTTGATACTAAGGTAACAGGTCCTATAGTGGACCATCTAAGGGCTGAAACAGAATTTCAGAGAGGTAAAACTTCTAGAAATATTTTTCAGTAAATTTTCCTTGAAAAACAAGTAGAATTGACATCTAACCCAAATCGTTTCATATTTTTTTGAGCTTTTTTGAATTAGTTACCAAATTTGAAGTTGAAAGGGCATAGGGATGTAAAATGGTGCCCTAACTACAATATACACTGTCATTACACTGCTAAAGGCTATGAAAAAGCAACATTTACAACTACTGTACATTTAAGATAGGGTACCATTTTAAAATCCATTCCATTTAAGAGCCTTCTACCTTATACAATTCACAAACATTTGGAACTTGATTCTATGGTTGGCTTTTGCTCCGAATTGCTCGCCACAACTGAATATTGATTTTTTTTTAAAAAGCTAAAATCATTCCCTCGCATCTTTCCAAAACTCCATTCTCACTCCATAGTCTCTCAACTAGTGCTAAACTCACAACTCCTCCATGTTCTCACAAGCAAATAAGAGAAAAAGTAGGAGAAGAAGACTCAGAAGGGAATAGTTTACGGAAGGAATCCTACATATGGGAATTAACAATTAAAAAATCATTTCCTAAAGAATCCTCCTATTGAGCTTAATTCCTTGATTCTTTGTATTGTTTTGGTTACTTAGTTCAATAAATTCTTGAGGGAATTAGGGGTGTTTGGATTTATTGGCATTTTGTTTTATTATACCCAATAAGCTGGAAAAAAAAAGACAAAAAATGACAACCCATTTCTTTAGAATTAATAGGAAAATTAACAATTAATTAGATGTGGTTAGATTTTATTTGATTTCAATATTTTAGGATTCTAAACTAATTAAATTCAATTTTTTAAAATTTCATTTGGCAAAATAAGCCAAGAGGAAAAAGACAAAATGACAACTAATTATTTTAGAATTAACAAAAATTTCACAATTGATTAGATTTTTTATAGATTTGATTAGATTTAGTGAATTAAATTATTTTGAGATATTTCAATAATTACCAAAGAATTAGTAATTATCAAAAATACACATAATAGTTGAAATTCTATAATTATTAGTCAAATTGAAGTAGAAACAAAATTACAAATTACAACGAGATTATTGAAAATTTGAATTTGCAATGGATTAGCCAATGGCTAGGGAGTTTGTTGGGGAGATTTACAAAGAAAACGTTCACATGATGATTTTCAATGACAAAACTGTGAGGATTTATATACAAGAGGTATGTTAGACTTATTTGATTTCCTTTAATTTTCACAATTTCATTGATTTTAGTTAAACCTACAATTCAAGTTAGCAATACCACAATCATTAGAATTAACTTAGGATTTAGATTAAGATTATTAGCCTCATTTTATTAAGACTCTTATTTTTTAGGCACTTAAAATTACTCAAAACTATTGTTAGATTACATAAAACAACCTTTAATTTCAATTTTTGGAAAGAATCTAAAAAAATATTCCATTGGGATATCTTTTAGAAAACCTAAATAGGATTCTAAAATCCTTTTTCATTTTAAAAATCATTCATTTTTGAGTGAAATATTAGTGAATGAAGTTTGGAATTCATTTAGATGATTTTTTTCCAAAAATAGCCCAAAAATCAACAATAAAATTAAATCTAAACCTAGATTTTATTAGGAGTTCAAAAATAAAATTTGGAACAAAATCAACCTAATTAGCTATTTTTAAACAACAAATGAAGTTCTAAAGGCTTTTAGAGGGTTGTTTTCATCCTTTCATAACTTTTGAAGGGAGTTTTCAAATTTCACTTATTTTATTATTCTAGAAACCTAAAACCAAGATCTAGTGATAACTAATAAGATAAGATAAAATTTTGATTAGAATCCATAGACTTTGACACTTAATTAACCAACCAATAATCTATAAACCAGATTACCTTTTACACTTTTTAGTTATTTTTTAGACTTTCGTGAGAACAAATTACATCATTAGAGTGTTCATTTCTTGAAAGGTGCTTACATTGATTCCTTTGAAAATTTTCAATTAGAAATTGCCATCAAAACCTGTTTATTAAGTTCTAACTCAAGGGTAGAGTTAGAATTGCCCACATTTTTGGTGCATTTGCCAGTAGTCTAGAGATAACTTTTTTTAAAGTCTAGGCTTTTTTGGGCATATTCAAAATTTAATTCCTCATCATTGACAAGATTCTTCAACCAACTAGTCATAAAGACATTGAGTCCTTTAAATTTGACAACTTCAACAACAATGCAATGGCCAGGGGCCTAGGTGTTCCTATAGGACTAGATCTCCTATGACAATATCTAAATTCAACATTGACATGGAGCATTGAAGGAGAAACAAAGAAAAGATACCCATTACTAGATTTGTCGGGGCTTCATAAAACCCTCATATTCACATTTCAAGAGAAATAATCTCACCATTTAACCCTCTTTGCTATATCCATCAATTAAGCAGTCTTTTGGTTTGCACCACTATTTAACATTACATTTTTCTAAATACATTTTTTCTAAAAATTTGGTAGTTGTCCTAGAAATGACAAATTTGGAGCAATTTCGGTGAAAACATAGTCAAAAATCTTTAGAGGTTAAATCTTTAGAGGGTAGATAAGATACATGTCAATGGTTTCTTCCATGTCCAAAGACATTTGGTGGAAAGGCAACACCTTGTTATAGTGTGGGGGTGGCATTTTTCCTAATTTCTTATTTTGGAAAGCATATACAAAAATCTTGGATTTGGTGATAGTCATTTCCAAGGTACCTTTTGTGGTTTGTCAAAAGCATGACAAAAAGAAAAGTTTAGGATCATGATGTCTTCTTATTTCTAAAAAATTATAAAGGGGTCTAGTATACAGGATATGAAAAATGAAACTACTCAATTTATATCTTCTATAAGAAACCTAAACCCACGGAGCAAAGCAAGTAGGGTTTAGGCTTGAAGTAGAGCGTCGTGAGGCGTGCAATTACAGTCCTCTGTAGGATAAATAAAAAAAAAGGGCCTATGGGTGGATGGACCATGTTCTTTTGGTTTCATCTTTTAAAAAACAGTTTAACTTTAAAAGGTTTTTGACTAAGTTTCTACCAAAATCACTCTAAATTTGTGATTTCTAATACAAGTGTGATTTTTTTCTTAAAATGAACATTTTTTGACATATTTAACCATAGGATCTTATAGTTAGATGGTTTGAAAAGATGTGGAAAAAATTTCAGAAATTTTCACTGTGTAGATTGCAGGATATTAACATTTGAACTAACAAAAATCCTTTTTTTATCCCTACAAAAATCCAAGCAGTTGCACTTCACGAGGTCACATATGTATTGAAAAATATTCAAAATCATGTCTATTATTTGAATTCATTATACATTGCAAGTTGGCTGTATGTTCAAAAAATTTCAAATCATTTGGAATTGTACAACATACAAGAAAAAAAATAGTAAATAGAAAGAAGTAGAAAATGCTTGAATATACCAAATCGAGAACAATTTATTTGTAAAAATGAAAAATGCCAATATCAATGGTTAAAATATTTTAATAAACAATCTTCACCCAAGGTTTCAATTTTTTTCAAAAATATTAAAAATTGAATTAAATAAAGAATTTCAAACTTTTTTTGTAGAGTAGAGATTCTAAATCTACCGGCAAACTACATTAGATGAAATTTGAGGGCATTACAGGACCGTTTCGGGTCTGTTCCCGAAACGGCTCCCAATGCCGCATAACCCTGTCAGGCCGACTTTTATCGGAAAAAAATAAAAAAATTGGGGGGTCCTGAAATATGAAAATAAGTCCAAATTTTATTTTATTTTTTTGAAAAAAATATATATATATTACGTGGCAGTGTCCCGACCACGTAGGATTCGGGTTCACAGGGCAGAAACTGCGTTCCCGCAGTCCGGGAACCCGCAGTCTCCTAATGCCCTCAAATTTCTTCTAATGCTTCAAACTAAAATCTTTCATAACTTTTGACTCATTTATTGAAATGGAATGATTCAAAGCTTTTCACATAGATATAAATCTACTAAACCAATTTCAATTTTTTTTCTTAAAACAAAAATGTTTTAAAAAGTTTTTTTTGCTGCCCGGATTGCCCACCTTTCAAGGGAAACAGTTCATCATGCCATAACCTCGGCCATAACATTTTAACCATGTAGTCAAAAGCTATGAAAATTGTTGAGCCTTAAAGCTACTCCTTGATAACATATTGTGTGAAAATTTCAAAGAAAAATACAAACAAAACTCCATTCATAGTGAGCTACCAAAAATCAATATGATCCCCAAGAAATGTAGTTCAAGGCTTTAGGAGTTAAATATTGGGTGGATGGATGGGGCACATGTCATTGGTTTCTAATGCATAGGATATGAAAGATGAAACTACTTGGCTTATAACTTCTACAAGTGGCCTAAATGCTATAGGGAAAATTGAGTAGGATTTGGGCTTGTAGTGGAGCTCTAGTATAGGTCACAGCTAGAAGAATGCAATGCATTTGTGGGTACATTATTACACCTTTCCTCAAATGAATTACACCGGTGTAACTTTCTCTATGTAAATGCATGTAGTTCTGGTGTATTCCTTTATAAATGCATGTTCTTAGTTGCTACAAGTGCTATATGCTTACCAACCACTACATCCCGATAGGACTAAAAGAAATCATTTATGACCCTAGACAACTTGCAATGACTTGAACTAAAGGTCAACATATTGTATTTACATCTATTTTATTAAAAATTTATTGTGGCATTGAAAATTTTCAATCCAAATAGTTTAGATACAATATTAAACAATCTACATGCTATAATTCTACTTCTTTTTCAAAAAATATTGAAAATGGAGTTGAATAAACAACTTCAAAATTTATTTTAGAGTAGAAGATCTATAACTACTTCAAAACAAAAACTTTGTATAACTTTTGGCTCATTGATCAAAATGAAATGATGCAAAGCATTCTATATATACATAAATCTTGGAAGATCAATTTAAAAAAAAAGTGATTTTGGATTACCTTCTTTTAGGAAGTTCATTTTTACATTTATACAAACCACATAATAACATGATTCTAGGCCTCCTATTTACTTCTTGAAATTTAATTGAAAGAAAACAAAAAAAACATATAGAGTAGTTCCTTTCTACTTCATAAGTTTATGTCATAAATTAGTATTATTTTTCTTTGATGAGCTTAGTTAGTTAGAAATTTATGAAGTAAGAAAATACTTTATAGAGCTAAAAACAACTTTCAAACCCCTCTATTACATAAGAAAAATGTGTCTAAAAAATAAACAAAAAATTGCTAAAATTAACTCCCTATTGGAAGTTCATTTTTCTAAAATATTCATGCAATGTTCATCCAAATAAGTTTTCTATGAATACTTCAATTAAACTACATGCCATTTTAGTTCATTTTTTAAAAACTATCCTACTAATCATTTTAAGTGATATTTGAGGTGAGAATTTTTGGCAACAGAAACATATAGTCATTAATAATCAAAGTTCAAAGTTAAAGGGTGAAATTATAGTTCATTAAAAAATAAATAGGGGGTCAAAAAATCATTTATTCATATATGATATAGAAAATCTCTACAAAGTAGGTTTAGGGAGTATCAACTCTAACTACTTGATTGTGAAGAAAAGTATCCTATTATATAATGAATTTTTATCCATCTAGTCTAAAAATACTAAACAAAAGAATTATCCAAGGGTCATATATAGCAATGCTAATCACACTAATGGGGCTGGTTTAAGATTGTCAACGCCCCTTTACCTGTAAGATGTATTTCATGAAGAGTATAGATAGGGCAACGAATGTAGTTTCCTAACAACTATTGAGTGGAGCCACTAGACTTTAGGCCTATAGAAAATTCTTGGTAGGTATACAGCTATAGTACTGTATAGGGTAAATATAAAGGAGTTGATTATCCCAATTTAAAAAAATAAAAGTTCAAATATTCCCTCTTTTGCATAGAAGATGTACTTCATCTAGGGTATTGGATAAGGCAAGTGAATGGATGAAGTTTCTTAAACCCTACAAAATGGAGCATATAGGATTTAGGCTTGTAGTAGAGTAACATTAGATGCGTAGCTCTAGTCTTCTATAGGATAAATATGACGGGCCTTAGGGGTTGATTGTCCAAATTCTTTTGGATTTATTTATTTTTTAAATGTTTGGATATTGGTTGGGTGGACAAGATAGGTGTTATTGATTTGTTAGATAAATGAGTGGGATAGGAAGGCATTCACCTGGACATTCTTCCATCAATGGCAACCAAGGTCATTGTTGCTATAGGTGTCCGACTATCCTAAGACTCTTAAGACTTGACCCAATTTTTTTTATTACCTTATCTTTGAGGTTCTCATCCTAGGAGTATGGTGTGATATCAAATATATCATTTTCTACAAACCTCTAAAGGTTAAAAAACAAATTAGAGTTAAGGAATTCAATGATGAACCTCTAAAATAATGCTTTAAGTTTACAATAGACTTCTTTTTTAAATTCATAAAAAGAATTGAAACCCCTCCAATGTTTATTCACAATGAACATTATTTTTTATCATTGATATGTAGTATGTTTTTTGGGAAAGTTTTATTAATGAATCTTGAATAGGTGAAGACAATTTATACAATATTCATCAACCAACTAGTGGATAGTTGAGTACTTCAATGGGGTTGAACATTTCATGTACCTACCAACATTTAGCAAATGAAAACATTGACCTCACCTTAAATTCAAGATAAGGTAATCAAAAAAATTGGTTCTATTTAGAAATGGGTCTCAATTTGGTGTAATTACATTCTAATACAAATGTTTCAAATCCCTTTATTAAAACAAGTTGTAGAATCAACTATAATATAATGTAATTAGAAAAATAGTAAATTCTATAGAGTGTGGTTGTAAGAAAAACAACTATCAATTTTGTTTCATTTTTAATAGAACTTATAATTTTTTGGAGAGTACTTAAAAATTAGAAAGTTATTTTTTCTTAAATTAAAAAAATTAGATTAAGGTATATACATTTGAAGTGAAGGAAACCACCAAAAGAAATGCATAGAAAAACTTTCTAAGTAAGAGAACTTGAATAGCATTGATTTCCAAAAAAATAGGTATTTTGATGTTTAAATTAGTTTAATCCCTAAAGGACCAAGCTATAGTTTTGGGCAAGATAGAAATTTTAGTTGGATACATGTGACTAGAGATTCTAATATTTTTTTAAAAATTTCCACACAACATGTAGACAAGGATTGTCTTTAAGGCCCAACAATTTTGTAGCTTTTGAGTACATGGTAAAAAAGTTGTTACATGATTTATTGTTTCTTTTAACTGGATTAGTCTAGGCAAATTTGAAATATTCACTTTTTTAGAAATGAAAATTTGTAATCAATTTTCAAGATTTATATTTGCTTGGAAAGCTTAAAATATTTCTTTTTTCATTTTTTTTATCAATGGGTCAAAAGATACAAGGAGTTTTAGTTTGTGGGCAATTATAGTTTCTATATTCTAAAATAAACTATAAAGTCCTTTATTTAACTAAATTTTCAATCTTTTTGAAAAAAATTAAAATAGTAGGTGTAGGTTCCTAATCATAAAATTACAACCATTTGGATTGACATTTTTCAATTTCATTAATAAATTTGAAAACTTTAGTATTCTAAATCATTTTGTACTTCTTTCTATTTACAATTTTTTATTCCCTATATGTTGTACAACTCAAAATTGTTTGAAAATTTTCAAGCATGTAGCCAACTTGCCTTAAAAGAATGAATTTATAGAATAATTACCGTTTTAGACATTTTTTCATACCAATGTCACCTTGTGAAGTTTAGTTGCTTATTGTTTGTTAGGACCAACAAAATGGTTTTTGTTAATTCAATCGCTATATCTTACAACCCATTTGGTAGAAATTTTTCAAACTTTTTTTATACGTATTCAAAGTTGTATACTACAAGATCCTATGGTTATATGTATAAAAAATTGATAATTTTTCTAAGGTTTGGTATTTTAACTAGAAATGGTAATTTTGAAGTTTTTAGGAAAAAAACATAGTCAAAAAACTTTAGGAGTTAAAATAGTAAAATCAAGTATAAAAACAAACTAAAAATTGGCCATTTGTACAATTCTATAGGGATGTTCATTCACTAAAAGAACCACCAAAATAATGTTTTAGATATTTAAAAAATTTAGGCAAAATGAAGCTCACTTTATAGACTTTTAAACCTCATTGAATTAATTATTCCTCAAATTCCTTTGGTTAGTAGCTACAAATCTATTAGAAGACCACTTAATGCAAATTTCAATTCAAATTTTGTTTTGGGGGGTACTAAATAGTTCTAAAAATCTTCAAATTGGCAAATGTGGCATGAAATTGGGGTCTATTTCTCAAAGTTACCTAGAAATTAGACAAGGTGTATAACAAACATGAGTACTTTTTTTATAAATCTCAAGTCATTTTGAGCCAAAACATAGAAGTTATGGCCCCAAAATAGTTTAGTACATGTCATGTGATACAACTTAGGACAAGTGTTTTTTGCATTCTCCAAAGGTATAACATTTTGCAAAAAATGACAAACAAATGTTAATATTAAATTTTGAATCATGGATTTATATAAAGAAAACTAGAGACCAAACATCAACATTAACAAATGTCCCTTGTACCTTCAACAAAATCATCAAAATACTTCATTGAAAATAAAATGACTGAAAAAAATGATTCATGTTACCACTAGTACTGAATTCTAAAAGATGAAACTAAATACTATACTAAAGGATTAAACCAATATAATATACAATACATATGAAGATGAATGTTAGTAGCTCCTAGTACTACAAAAGTATTAAACTAATGTAAAATAAATATACTTATACATGCATGTCTTCATGGTTATATCATTTAGAACATATATTTGAATAAAGTAAATGTTATACTAAGACTAAAGTTTAAAATGAAAAATAAAAGTTTATATTTTAAATTCAAAATAGCATTTCAAAATAAATAAATTTACATGAAAACCACATAATATGATGGTATAATATATATTTTGACTCTTAGAAATTAGAATTGTAGTGATTCATCAATTTTTCAAAAATTTAAAATGGGATTTAAGAGAAAACTTGATTATCTTTTTTTATTATTTAATTTAAAATACATAACAATTATAGATATTTCAAAACTTATAATCAAGGGTGACCAAGGTACATCCACTTTTTTGATGCATGGTTATGAAAGGATTAACTTATTCAAAGAAATACAATAGTCCTCTAAATTATATATTGGACATCCCTATCAACTATAAGTTCAATGTATATAAACTTTAAGATATAAGTTTTCTAGCCCTTCAAATTGTTCAAAGATGTTAAGTTTTGTCTTTCAACATTTTTTGGAAAAGAACATGCAATCATTATAAAAAAAACTAATAAATATGTTTGAAAATGGTGTACCTTCAAACATGAAAAAACAAAAATAGTTTCATATTCATTTGAAAAGAATATGAAGGGGAAGACTCTATTAACCCCCAAAGCTCTAAATTGTGTTTTTTCGCAACATAGTCATTTCGGGCAGCTCACTACTTATGGAATTTTTTCTTTTTTTTCTTTTAAATTTTCACACAACATGTGCCCAAGGAGTAGCTTTAAGGCCCAACAATTTTTATAACTTTTGACTACATGGTTAAAAAGTTATAGCATGATATGCTGTTTTCTTTGAACAAAGGGAAGCCCATGTAGAAAAAAAAACTTCTTTAAATTTTTATTTTTTTCGGTAAATAAAAATTTGAAATTGGTTTATTAAAATAAATCTATGTGGAAATATTTAAATCATTCCATTTCAATAAATGAGTCAAAAATTATGAGGAATTTCAGTTTGGGGAAGTTTATGGATAGTTATAGAATCTCTACTCTACAAAAAAAAGTTTGTATTTTTTTATTTAATTCAATTTTTAATATTTTCTAAAAAATAACTAAAAAATTGGGTGAAGATTTTTTATTACAATATTTTAATCATCGGGATTTGCAATTTTGATTTTTATAAATAAATTGTTTATAATTTAGCATTTTAAAACATTTTTTACCCCTTTCTAGTTTCCACTTACTATTTTTTTTCATGTATGTTGTTCAATTCCAAATGATTTGAAATTTTTATAGCATAGAGCCAAATTGAATTTCAATAAGAATTTAAAGAGTAACCATCATTTTGAGTATTTTTTCATACAAGTATGATCTTATAAAGTGCGGTTGCCCAGGTTTTCAGAGGGAAAAATATGATTTTTACTAGTTCAAATGTTAATATCTTGCTATCTACATGGTGAAAATTACTGAAATTTTTTTCACATCTTTCAAACCACCTAAATACAAGATCCTATGGTTAAATATGTCAAAAAATGTTTTTTTTCAAAAAATTTGCACTTGTATTAGAAATCATAGTTTTTGAAGGATTTTGGTGGAAACTTAGTCAAGAACCTTTAGGGGTTAAATGAAAGATAAAATTTATATATTAATAACTATTGGAAGAATTTTAAATCAATTGATTCCAATGATAAGAATGATATAATAAATAATTAGTGCCCTTTATTTAATTTTTGGATATTTTAAAATTCAAAAGAGAACTTCATATGTTAAAGATACATTCATGGTTGTTGGCAAAATGAAACTCCTCATAGCTTTAGTCCTACTATGTGGAATTGAATGATCTAAATATTTTTTGACCTCTAAAGGACCAAGATAGTTTTTCTATCAGAAACCATTCAAAACTGTCATTTCTATTCAATGGATCAAGGAAATTAAATTTTTTTTCATATCTAACCTTAGGGGCTTATACTAGACTTGAATATAAATATGTAGAAGAAATTTAAAAAACTTTGACCAAATATTTTTTTGGAAATTTATATTCAAGGTTGAGAAAGAAGTATTTTTTGTACCTTCCTTAACAAGATTTTTTGGATTCAATAATTGTACTATTTATTTCATTATTTTCTTGATTGTTTATATAGGCTCAAGTTAATAATATATAAAGGAAAATTTCACAAAAAAATACTTCATTTCCACTCGTTAAAAAATCATTAAGTATAGGTTAGTTTAAGATTGAAGACAAAATTAAACTATGAATAGCTTTAAAATTGAATTAAATTAAAATAATTCCAATAGTAAAGATGTTCTAGTAAGTAGACCTAATCTTTTTCAAAATTTCTTTCAAATTTTTTTAAATATTGCATTCTTAATTGAATTCTAAATATTATTTTTTCAATAAGATACTTAAGTTGTATGGAAAAGTAAGATTGTCTATAACTTTCTTATTATTAGTCCAAATTGTCCAATTAATTTAGACTTGGTAACACTATTAAGAACAAAATATTAAATACCATCATTAGTGTGGTACTTAAATTCATGTAATATACATATGAAAATTAATTTGCTATTGTCAATAGCTCTTCATATAAAGGTTAAAGGTTAAAGTTATTAAGCTAAATAAATGACGTAACATACATTAAAAAAATCAATGAGTTTGGTTTATTTGTTTGGTTCTTTGTTGTAGGAATGTAGGCCACTTATGGCTTAAAACTTATATTTTATTATTCTTATAGTAAATGGAACCTTTATTTGTGTCAAAAAAAAATTTGGTTCTATTTACTTGTTATTGGTAGTATTTCAATATAAAGCCTTTACATATATTAATGTGTCATTTAATTCTAATACAATGTAAATGTATCATTTAGAAGAATTGAATCCCTTTGAATATCATTTGTGAAAATTTGTCCAAAGTTGAGTTATACACATTAGGGGATTTTTGAGGCCATTGGAAGACTACGAGTTCTTGGACTGCGGGACTGTAGTTTCTGCCGCATGAACAGGAATCCTACGTGGTTGAGAGAGTGCTACATCATTAAATATTATTTTTTTGAAAAAAAAATTGGACTTTTTTTCATATTTCAGGACCTTTTTTTGGAGGGGGGATAAATGCTAGCTTGACAGTAGCCAAGAGTTACAGGAACAGTTTTGGAGAATAGCCCTAAAACGGCCCTTTGGAGGCCTCAAACCCCTTCCAATAATCTAAAGAACTTCTTGGCTACATTGGAAATTGGATCATTGATGTACCTAATGGTGGTTTAGGAAATGTAGAAGAGGGATTTAGATGTCATTATTTCACTGCCATAGTCATTGGTGATTTTTATTGACCTCCATGTATTTCATGTATTCATAATTCTATATATTTTCTATGAATATAGACTATGGAGTGACTTTAAAAAATACTTGTATTATTTTTCATCTTTTTTATTTTCAGCATTTTAGTATTTTTTAACTATGAGTCATGTTCAATATTATTAAGAGCAAATAATATGAAAATTAGATAGTCAATTGGATTTCAAATCTACAATTTTAACAATTTTATGTTTACTAATAAATAACAAGGATGAATGACTACATTTAATTTGCCATGAATAAAATTTTTTGAACAAGTTAGAGGCAATATGAGTCACTAGTTGTATTGTTGAGTCTTTTTGTGTACTCAATGATACTATTTTTTTGCCACATCTGACAATTTATGCTAGAAAATGAAATTTCTATATTTCTATTTTAAATTTAAAAGAAAATTCATGTAAAAAGTAGCCATTATAGCCAACTAAGATTAAGGAAATAATATTGTTTTATAATGGCTTAAAGTATACATTATTCAAATTGAGATTATATTGAATTAAATTTTATTTTTAGTCTTAGCTTTGATATTATCAAAATCAATTTGGAAATCCTTCTCTTGAGTAAATTTATTTCTATTAGAAGATTTACCCTACCAACCTTTACAATTTAATTCTTCAAAAAAGGAACTCAATAATACTAAAAACCATCCAACTTTATATGCGATATATGTTCTAAATTCAATCTCCTCTACTCTACCATTTTTGGAAAATTTCAAAAAGAAATCAAATCAATTTTTTCATGGAAGGGAGCTTGATTCCAAATTTCATGTTCATTCAATTATTTTTGGACTATTTATGGCATAAAACAACTTCTACATGTAGCATTTGACAATAAATAGGACAGATATTTCTTAGTATTATCCTATAGAGTAGTTGAATTTCTAAACCCTAAATTGATGATTATATCTTAAAGTATAGATTTGCTTTGTTTTTAAAATCAAATAAACTTGTTTATCATAAATAAAAATCTTTTACTAAAAAGAAGCATTCAAAAGTGTAATTATATGGTCAAAATTTCAATTTTTTTTTGAAAATTCAATATTAGAAGAATCAAACCCCAAATGGCCAATGCAAGACCTTCTATTATTTATTGAAGTATAAATAGGAAAATAATCTAAAAAGATTTCACAAAGTTTAGACCAGTTTTCTTAGTATAGGCTTTAAAATTGATTTGAAATTTTCATTTGTAGGTGAAATAGGTGAAATTTGGAAGAAAAAAAACTTTGTTATGGATTCAACTATAAGGATTAAAATTTGTTTTACTAAATGAAATTAGTTGAGAAAGCTCAATCCATTTGGCTTAATATATTGTGGACTATAAGCATTTAAAGCTCAAGAACTAAACTTCATAATTAAAAATTTAGATAGCTAGATATTCTCAAATGCATAATTGTTCTTTTAAATTCAAAAGTCCCATTGTACCTTTAAAAGATAATATGGATTTTAGCCTTTTAGGTAGGTTCTTATGACTTCAATTTTTGATGAAAATTTTAAAACTTTTACATAAGATAGAAAAAATAATTATATTTTTAGGAATAAATTTTTTTATTCAATTGGTGATCTAAAGCAAAAGTTATACAATAAAAAGTCTAAAATTGAACTTTGTAGGCAATAAAAAAATTCTGTAAAAAAAGTTATACTTTTTTCAATTTTTTTCCTAAAATAATACATTTATATATATGTCAATATTTTTTCATTCTATTTAGACTAGTATTGAGAATTTTTTTCAACAATCTTATTTTTTAGACAATTTAAACATCTTACAGAAAAAATAACATACAGGATTGATTTTTAAATGTAGTTTTTAGAATTTTAAAAAAACCTATTGAATAAGGTTCTATTTAGGGGTTGAAATAGTCTTATCGTTGAAATTATTGTATTTCAATTCTAACTTAAAGCTATTAACCATTTAGTTTTCTTTTCAATTTTGAACCTATTTCCTTTAATAATTTTCTTAAGAATAAATATTAAGTATTTTTTTAGTGAATTTTTTTTCTAGATATCTAATTCAATTTCTTAATCCAGTGAATTTTTAAATCAAAATTTGTATTATAAGGTTTTTTTATAAGATTTAATTAAATCACCTAAAATTATAGATACAATTTAAGAATACTTTTTACTAACTTTGCATTTTAATATTTTTTAATCCATGATAAAACTTCCTGAAATTTTCACTACATAATTACATCTTAAATATCACATAAGAAAAAGAAATACAAAACATCATGTGTGTGTGTGGTCTTAATCTTTAGAGTGTCTTTTAGTAATATAGCTCATTCAAAAAAGGAGCATATCATTGTCATCACACACAAAAAATTTGAGGTTCTACAAATACTTCAATTTTGATACGGCCTCCACTTTGCTAATGAAAATGTTATTCTATTTTTTTTATAATAGATTCTAGTTCTTCATCTTCTATTCTATGAATGTTCAATTCTCACTCACTTCATTTATTGCAATGACATAAAAAATTGTGGCACCATCTCGGTATTCTTTGTTGAACTGTTGCTTTAGTAATTTTAAATCATATGTCAATGTTGGCCTCATTATAAGCATGGCTACTATTCGGCATAGTAGAATCCTTAGTCAAATCTGGAGTCAAAAAAGATGCTCAGACTTCATCTGCAAAGAAGTAATGGTTTTCACGGAATTCACTTTGTGATATGACTTCAATTCATCCTTATTTAAATCCTTGATTTCTTTCTTCAATTACATCAATTCTAACCTTTTCATCTGAAACATCCTCCTCATCTCCAATGTTTAATTGAGGGGTGTTATGATAGTTTCATTCTTTAAAAGAACCGTAGAAAATACATCCATTTACGAATACATAGATAAAATAGTTAACAATTATGATTCTTAAATATTATAATTATTTCAAAATAAAAAATGTGTATTCATAATTATAAATATAAATTCAAAATAATACAAATTAAATATCATTGCGATATTCAATCATTACAGAATCAGAAATATGTAAAATAAATACATATATTAAACAAGAAAGGGTCTACATCAAAATGTCTATGATTTGATTCCAAGAAATTGGAATCAATCAATGTCAACATCCTTTTTTAAATTGAAATTAAGGTATATTATCACAACTTGCTCCTTATCTTTAATTATCTTGTAATTACACTGACAAGTGTCCTTCATCATTGAACCATCAATAGCAATGGAAACATGACTCTTAGAACTATATTTTGTGTCAAAATTTTCAGGAGACATGATCCTAAAGGGTTTTTTTCTACCATATGTCATGAATCTCGAAAGTCATTCGCGACATCTACAAGCTTTGCTATTACTCATATGGCTCAGAAGTAAGCTCTAAAAAACATTTACAGTTTGTTCAGTAGCATTCATTACATCACAAAAATTTATTGTGTATTTTTTTTAACTTCTTCCTCTTCTTAGTCATTGAGGTTATTCAAGTTTACATTTTTTAGTATGAACAGCTTAAAGGTTCAACTTGATTAGGAACTAAAAAATCTTCAGTGTGCACAATAAGTTGATGTTTTTTTAGTGTCATCTCACAAAATAACTATAATGTTAATCAGCTTGTGAAGATTACTAAGGTATGCCTTGATGGCTTCTCTTTTTTTTCTCCAAAGTTTTAGATGACTTCCATATTATTGTGGATTTTTTGTAGATTTGGCAATTGGCATGAATCATTCTTGAATTGTTTGGACAATAATTTGTGATTTTTACCTTTGTCGGACTTTTGTATTTTATACATAATATCCCATTTTTTTAATTAGTTTTTTAATTAGTTTTTTAATTAGTTTTAAAATTATGAATTTGTCATTAGATACATAAATAGACTACTTACCGTATCCTAATTCCTAACCGTGAAGTGTTGTATATTATATAGATTTAAAGATAGTTTAGAAGGATGACATCATATTTAATATCTTTACAATATTAAAAATAATTAACAAGTAGATGGTTGTCATAGACATTAAAGACAACCAAAGAACACATTTTGGCTTTAGTACAATTATTTGCTTAAAAAGATATGATTTTCTTTAAGTAAATACAATTAGATTGTATTTAGCTTCTATTAAATGATAGAATCCCATTTCAAGTTGCTCAAGCAATTAACTACATGCAACGGATTGAATACATATAAATGATTAAATCAAGAACATTTAAAGCAAATGAACAACAATGCATTAAAATTAAACCTAGAAATTGCTCAATCCAAATTCTAGTTAATGAATTTTGTAGATGACCTAGTTGGATCTAATTTTTTGCAATTTTTATGTAATTTTTATGTAATTTTTGTGATTTAATTTTGGGTTTTGACAGCCTAGTTGTACATTTGGATGTTAATTTTGTAAAGTTGAGTTTGTTTTGAAACTAATTGGAGTTAATTCTTTTAGTATTGTGATAACCAATTTGGAGTCTATTTGCTTAATTCCGAATTGGACTGGATAGAGTGTTGGATTGGTGAAGTTCAGCCGAATTGGGAGTGTTGTGGATTCTAAGTGGGAACCAATCTTGAGTTAGTAGGTTGAATCCAATTATGTAGTATTTGTGTGTGAATGGGGGGAATAGTGTATTGAGTTGTAAGTTCCAAATTAGAAGTCGGTTGAGTCAGTTGGTGGTGGTTGGCTTTTGTCTTCTCCTAGCCTTTTATTAATTTGTTTTTAAATTCATTTTTGTCACCCACTGTTGAGAGAATGCTAGTGCGTGTCCCAGCTAGTCGTATTGTGTTTTGATTTTTTTGTGATTATGTGCATTTGTTTGCTTTTGTGTTTGTTGTGTCATAGTTGGGATGTGTTTGTTTGTGATTATGGAATTAATTCTTCTTATTTTGGAATGTCTATAAGTTTAGCAATTTTAGAATATGAGTGGAAATGTTTTATTCTTGTGAATATTAAACTATAGAGAATTATGAAGATATAATTGGAAAGTCTTGTAGTGATTAATTTGTCGTGCACAAACATACACTACTAGAAAACTAGGCCCGAATTAACAGAATTTTGATGTCCGAACCAACTCAAAAATGTCCGAATCAACAAAACTATGCTAAAATTGTCCGAATCAAGTTGTCCTAATCAACTATATTTCTGTTGATTCAAGTGTATTTTCTAGTAGTGACATCGTGCCAAGATTACATCGTGCTAACATGAGAGAAAGTGTGACATAAGTTAACATGGAATCTTGTAATTGGCTAGCAACCTAACCACACCAAGACTCCATAGCTCCTGACCATCAGTGGCTACTGTGGTCATAGGGAAAACGCCACGTGACTTGTGACGTATGTTACAATCACGGTAATATCCTACAAATAATGATAGAAATGCGAAAAACACTCTACCATCATAGTATGCAACACCATCGACATCCATAGCAAGCAAAGAAAATAAACACCCACAGTACAACAGTACACCAGATGTGGTAAGTGGTTTTACAACCACCCCTTTATTCGCCCCCTTCGTCGGTGTTGAAGCCCCTTTCACACTGGCGAACTCAATGGCGTTCTCCGAAGAACCAACGAGAACCCAATAGAAAATCCTATGAAGACGAAGATGTATGTCCATGCCCCAACATACATTTGGGACAAACCCACCGGCCCGCTGGAATTTCTTGCAACGGCGGACTCAAACAATCCGTATGCCACCTAGTAGAACAAATGTCGCACAACACCATAGTGGCAGTGCCCTTGGCGCTTCCACATAAAACGCATTTCAACCCAGCTGAAATCCGCGAGTTACTTGTGTCAATTCGTCCATCAATGTGAGGCAAGTGATACGGCACACAATTGCGCGTGTGATCTTTCCAGATCTTGCTGTCACGACTTTCCAAAAGCAATACTCCTGACTTCAACACCTCATGCACTCGTAGAATAATATGCCTTGCTGTCATGTCAAGTGTAGTTGGCACTGTTTGCTGCAAATAAACATAGTCTCCAAGCAAAAAACGTCGAACCTGGGGCCTATAGCCCCCTCCTCGTATCACTACTAGAAAAGGGGGCCCGTTTTTGCATAGATTGAGTTGATTAATGTTGATTTCAACAATTATTTATGCTAAAACGGCAAATTTGTCCATTTTATTTGGACAATCAACATAGATTGCCTTAACAACATAGAATTTTGTTGATTTGAAATATACAATGATCAATCAAGTGAAAATGTTGAATTTAATCAACATAGATAACCTACAATTGTTGATTTCTATTTCTTTGAAATTACAATCATCACATATTAAAGACTCCAACTAAAATTAAAGTAAATTTTTAGAAAATTTTAAAATCTTTTAAGAATCTTTTTGGAATCTATTAGAATCTTTAGAATCCCTCAAAAACCTTTTAGAATATTTTTAAAAATCTTTAAAAATCTTTTAGAATCTTTTAGAAATCTTTAAAAAAACTATTAAAATTTTATTACTAGAATCTTTTTTTAAATCTATTAAATTTTGTAAAGTATATGGAAATCTTCTCAAAATTATTGGAATCTATTTGAATCTTTAAAAAACCTTACTGAATCTTTTTAAATCATTTGGAATCTTCCAAAAAGTATGAATTCCCATTTTGAATTTTAATCAATTAAATTTATTGAAAATATAATTTAAATTTGATTTGAATTCTAATGAAATTCAATGATTATCATTCAAATTAAAAATTTGATCAAAATTTTAATCAAATTCAACTCTAATTAAAACTTTGATTCAAATAACTCAATGAAAAATTCAAACTTTGTTTCAATTTAGTCTAAATAGTTCAGATTTGATGAAGATTCTAATTCTAATGCAATTATTATTCAATTTTCAATATAATATAGTTTGATTAGAATTCAAACTTACATTTTCATTGAGTTTCTAATTTATATTACAAAATATTTTTATTTCAATTCTATTTTGGTGCACTTATCAAAGAAGCCATGAATAATATTTCTTTTTAATCAAATTTAGGATTGTGCACTTCACTTGTCCTAAATCATATGCTAAAACATTCTAGATTGTTATAGCAAATAAATTTAACCTTGAAATAAAATTTTGATTTAAAAAAAATTGCAGTAACTAATGAATCTTATAGGTTATTTTATCACTAAAAAACTTCAAGGCATGTAAGTTAAGAATCTTTATAATTTTTTCTTACTTAAACATTGTGCTTTACATATATATATATATATATATATATATATATATATATATATATATATATATATATATATATATATATATATATATGTAAAGCACAATGTTTAAGTAAGAAAAAATTTAATATTATTTTGACAATTTGTAGGGTTTGTATTGCCTACCAAATTTAGTTTTGAGCTTATTGTGGCATAGCTTTTATCCCAAGCACTAATTGAAATAAAAATTGTAATTGTCAAGATATATTAAGATTTTTGTTATATGTCAAAGTTCTACTATAAATTGTCATCATACAAACTTGCTTGAAATTCATTGTCTTTTAAAGGAACACTGGTAAATTAAAATATGAATTCTAGTCTTTAAACTATTCAAAATGTAAATTTTCAACTTTTCAAACTTTTCAAAATGTAAAATTTCAATCTTTTAAATTCAAACTACTCAAAAATGAAACTATTTAATTCCAAATTTTAGCCAAAGCTCTTTTAGAAAATTGGTTGTCAGTCGTCCAAACATGCTATAAAAACTTGTAAATTTTACTACTAAAACTAGACTTTAATATCTATTGAATCCAACAAATTTCATATAAATCAAAGTTATAATGAAGGAGAAAATGGCTTGCAAACTTGGCTGACTGCAAAAATACAAGGGGAATGAATGAATTAAACTAACTTCAGCCAAACCTCTTCTAGAAAATTGGTTTTCAGATTCTCCAAACATGTTATATAAAATTGAAAATTTTACCACTAAAACTAGACTTTAAAATATTTTAAACACAACAAGTTTTATAGAATTTAGACTTGCAACGAAGGAGAAAATGGCTTGCAAAGTTAGCTGACTTTGCAAAAACACAGTGGAAATGAATGAATTAAACTAACCTCGGCCAAATGACCTCTACAAAAATGGTTGTCAGATTCTCCAAACATATTGTAAGAAATTGAAAAATTTACCACTAAAACTAGACCTCAATATCTATTGAATCCAACAAGTTTTGTAGAATTTGGACTTACGATGAAGGAGAAAATGGATTGCAAAGTTGGCTGATTTTGCCAAAATACAGTGGAGATGAGTAAATAATACTAAAATTCCCCCCTGTATCAAAGGACTCAGTTAGTGGCTTAGTGGATAAGGGACTCAATTCTTTATTGGGAGGTGTCAGGTTTGAACTCCGATGGGGCAGCCCACTTGTTCGGGGTTCCTTCATGCTGGGGCTGCCCACGTGTCTAGGTTTCCCACCTGTCGGGGTTGCCTACCTGTTCGCAGGATTACCCACAGGGAAGGCCAGAATTTTGAATTTTTTTTCTGCTGCCCGGGAATTTTCGGGCAGTAGAGAAATTTTTTTGGATGGAAAATAAATAAATTTTTTTGGGTGATTTTTTTGGTACTTTGTACTTTGTCCGAATCAACATAGTTGTATGCTAAAAAGTGTCTGAATCAAGCCGTCCTAACCAACCCTTTCTATCAACACAACTATGCTAAATCTATGCTAAAACGGACAGTGTTTTTTCTAGTAGTGTATCGTGGCATAACGCAAGGTGTCTCTATGTTGCGCAATAGAAAGGTTGTCCAAAGCCATGGGCATTACCCTTTTATACAGTTCCGCCCGTTGTTCACATACAAGAGCCCACGTGTCCGGATCATCCATGTTGTCCAATATCTTGTCTGCATCTTGTTTGATTGCTATAGGTAAAACCGGATGACGCCCAAACTGTAAATAATAGGGTGAAAAGAAGCAAGAGATGCTTGCTTACTAATCCGATAGTCCATGGCTATCCATGGGAGTTGCAAGTCCCAATCTCTATGATGCCCCTTATTCAAACTATATTTCCGAAGCCCCCTCTTGACGGTTTGCACCATGCCCTCCGCCAATCCATCTGCTTCAGTGTGATCTCTTGAAGTAGTACGGTGATCAATCATCGCCTGGTCACACAAGGCTTGAAATTCACCAAGGAACTCTCGTCCTTGATTAGTCAATACCTCAGCAGGAAGCCCGAAACAACTCAAAACACGATCCAAAAATGAGTAAGCTGCCCCTTCACTGAACTTATCAGGTAATGCCACCAACTCAATCCATTTGGAAAAATGTTCAATCATCACCAATACATACTTATTATGTCGTGGTGTTACCGGTAATGGCCCTGCAAAGTCCAAACTCCACCTATAGCCCAATCCCATGATTGGCAACGGTTGTAATTGAAGCATCGGGGCATTGGATGATGCCCGCACTCTATCACATATGGTACATCTAGCTACCAATTGTTGAACTTGTAATTGCATTCCTCGCCACCAATAGTAAATTTGTAGCAAGCTATGAGTTCTACGCACTCCAAAATGTCCCAAGTCCTCGTGAGCATGCATAATCAATTTCACTCTCTCATGAGGTGCTGGTACTACCTTTTTGTTGCCATCTGGCCATACTCGAAGCAAATGAGTCCCCTCCCACACAAACCGCTTGGCTTGTTGTAGAATCCGATCTCTCTCCTTGGTTGACATAGTAGTTGTCAATTCTCCATGCTTCAAGTATTTCATAACCTCTACATCTTCAAAAATATCTTTGGCGCTGCCAAACTCTTCACCTCCATCCACATCCATTGTGGCCACAATAGCTTCCACGGTAGTGTCTCCAGTCATTGCCATAATACTCAAGTAGGTGGCACAATGCCAACCTGGTAACGAATCTTTTCCTTCCACGTGCCAACAAGCCCCCGTAGAGTCCACTTGGCTAAGATTTGGATTGCGGCTCAAGCCGTCAACATCTATATTTACCAAACCGGCTTGATGCACAACTTTAAAGTCATACTCTATGAGCATAAAAGCCCATCGTGCAAGCTTTCCTATAAGCTTATCAGACTCCATAAGCCACTTCAACGGTTGGTGATCCATTACCAATAGAAATTTGTTACTGTATAAATAGCAACGGAAATGAGCAATTGCCCAAATTGCTACTAGACATTCTCCTTCATATGAGCTATACTGTGCCTCCGCATTGTTGTTTGAGCGTCTAGCATAAGCTACCACAAATTCCTTGCCGTCGTCGTCCATTTGAGTCAACACTGCGCCAATCCCCAGTGAGCTCCAATCTATGTGTAATTGGTATGTCCTACCTGAAATTGGCCTCTTTAATATTGGTGACGATGCTAGCTGTTCCTTCAATTGCTTGAAGGCGGCTTCTTGCTCATCTCCTTACATCCAAGGTTGATCATTCGTTGTCAACATGGTTAATGGCTTTGCAACCGCACTAAATGTCTTCACAAATTTCCGGTACTAATTACACAAACCCGCAATCTACTCACATCCTTCGGCCTTGGAATAGAAAGCTCACTTCTACTTTGCTGGCTACCACTCCCAATCCACCGGGATATATCATGTGGCCCAAGTACTCCACTTGGTCATAATAAAACTTACATTTATTTAGATGTAGTTTTAACCCATGGAGCCTCAGTCTAGCAAATACTTCTGCCAAGTGAGCTCTGTGTTGTTTTTTATTCATACTATAGACAATAATATCATCAATGTAGCATTTTATAAAATCCAAGCTTGAAAATATGCGATCCATAACTCTTTGAAATTCTGCTGGTGCATTTTTCAAACCAAATGGCAGGAACCTCCATTGATATAGACGATCCTTACCATCTTCATCAATTCGTCATCAACGCCGTTTTCTCTTTATCACCTTCTCGTATACCAAGTTGGTGATAACTCAATCGGAGGTCCAAAGTACTAAATACTTTGGCATGGCCAATGGCGTCAAAATTCTCCTCCGGTGTTGGCATGACATAGCAGTTTGACTTCGTAAATTTGTTAATTCTACGATAGTCTCCACACATCCTTTTCTCAGTCCAATTTTCATAAATGTCTTTTTTGGATGGCATGACCGTTGCTGATGCATATTCGCAATCCGGAGAAGCTAACTCTACCAATCCTACCTCTAGTAACTCCTTGGTTCGGGCTTGGATCATCTTGCATTCTACCTCGCTATACTTGTATGGTTTGCAATAAATCGGTGCATCATCCGTCAAGTTAATACGAACCTCTTGTCCCTTTAGTACACCTAAGTCTTTAAGACTAAAGGCAAAACAATCCACATACACCTTAAGGAACTTTTGTTCCTCCTTCATCTCTGCTTCATTTTCCAAGCCTACCAACGGTTGTCAAGTTTTATTGGTCACCGCTTCCTTCCTATCTTCTTTTGAAGCAGATTTTTCCACCTTTGGTTGCTATTGCACACCACGTGGAGTAGAGTCATCTTGCTCTACTCCAACCATGCCATATTGCTCTTCAACTTGGCTCAATTGCCATATTTCCTCGGTTTGACTCTCTATATGCTCCTCAAAGAATAATTTATCCACATGCTCCTCCAACTCGATTGTATGTTTGGCCATTTGTTCCCAACTAGGCCAATTGGTTCGCGGAGTCATGAAATATGAATTCCCCTTCCATAAATCCCATGGATGAGTTGTAAAGGCCCCTTCGCCCCCAACCATCAAGTGTGAAGTCTCGAAACTTGATGGTTTCATGGCCTCTTTCAACTCATGAAATCCCAAGTAGCCTGATAAAGTAGAGGCTATACGCTTTTGCTCAGCTACGACAAGTGAAACCACCCAAGAGAGACAATTTAAATCCATAGCTTGACCTATAAGGTGCCGTCTCTGAAACTCACTGATACTAGAAATGTTGGTGATTCCCGTTTGGAATCCCATAGCCTTTTCCCATTTGTCAGCATTGGGTTCTATCATTTCTTCAGTGCGGGAATCCCATACTAACCCTGGTCCATTGTCCTTGAAGGCATAGGACCTTGAAAAACTCACTAAAGTGGGCAAAGCCCTACGTGGTTCGCCTTTTCGGTTAACTACTGTTAAGATAGCTTGGTCATCATGGTATATACGCCTTGGTGAACGGTGAGGATCTAGAATATCCTTCACATAAACATCTGGACGTTTAGTCCGTTCAATTGCAGCAGATAATAACTCTGGTGGTGCCATATTAGTCCACCAGAGTCGCGGTCTATGAGCTCGTGAGCCCACCACTACTGCATCCAATAGAACAGGAATGCCCAGAATCCCATGAATATGATGGATACTTTCTAGAGTGCGTGTGCGTGAAGTACTCACTACAGGTACATTTTCAATAATATACCCCGGTGGACGCGGTTGAGAAGTTTGGATAGAACAAATTATTCACACCATATCATAAAACCGCGAAGAACGATTGTCCTTCAACCCATTTTGCTTACCGGCCATAGACATACCTTGATATGGCCACCCCGCAATAATTAAATCTACCGGTCGCATGCGTATGATGTCTTCATGTGAAATCATTGAAATGTCACGTGGCAATGCAGAAAATGCAATTTTGATAGCATGGGTACTCAATAATGAAGGAAATGCGTGGCGCAATCATCGAGTATGACGCTTTGCCATTTGACGTGCCATATCGTCGTTGTCCACATAAAGGTATCGTCACACCTTCACTCCTGCCTACAATACTATAGCCAATCCAATGCCAATTCCACCAAACAACTCCAAAAGTGTAATACCTTCATCTGATGGTTTCCAATGGATTGTAGAAGTATCTAGAGGTGGACCGGCATCGTCTATACTTGTATGGTCCTCCTCATCCCGTGGCAACAGGGATTGCTGCCACGCCTCTTGGATCACGATTGTTGTTGCATCTTGTAGCTTAGCGGTACTCTCCCACGTTGATTCCACCCCTGGTTGATATAATATTTCGCCCCCATCTTCGAAATTATCCAAGTAATCATCTAGATCTTGGCTATTTGCAATAGAAGTGGCAACATGGGGGTTTTCAAAATCCTCCTCAAACCAAGGTTGGCCTTTAGCTACAAGCCCAGAGAAGCAATAGAGATCAACAAGATTACCGGTAAGAACTCAAATAAAACGAGCTGGCAAGTGAGCCTTTCGTCCATCTCTAGCTTGCCATCCTAATATATAAGATGTTGTCTCCTCCCAAAAGTCCAAAGTGAAGCCCATAGGGTATAGTACCATAGTCCCTACCAAAACATCATAAGATTTGGCCTCTATGACTATAGCCTTCACCTTCATGAAGCTAGCGTCCTCGACATCATCATGGCGAAGCCATAGTATTAATTTGCCCTTAATGATGCCACTAACTTACTCCGTCCCTTCCATAGATGTACTAATGGTCTATGGACACGTCTCTAATGTGTCCCTAGTTAAACCCAATTCTTTGATTGCTGACTCTCCTAGCATTAAAGGTTGGGCTCCAGAATCCAATAGTACTCTTCGAGGCGCAAAAACTTTCCTTTTAGGTTCAACAAGTTGGAAAACACCTTGGGAATTATCAAGAACCACCACCCATGGAGTGATGGAAGACCGTTCTATTGCTGGACGTGTTGGCATGGTCTTCAATCGAGCAGCCGTTGAGATAAGGCCCTCAGACTGGACCCAATTCTCACTAGTCATTATCTCTGACTCAAGTCTGGTTTTCATTACACTCACAGATGTAGAGGTGCCCTCCTCGCACATGGTAGCCACCAATTGGAACACCTTAGCTACACTAAATTGTAAGTGTGAAATCATGGATGCAGAAAACAAAGAAGCCTAGCAAACCGTAGTGGCCGCATCAAGGAATATGCTAGTGTCTTGGCTACCTGTAGTAGTAGGCTGTTTAGCCCGAAGAATGCTTGCGTGCCAACTTGTTGGTACCATAGATGAAGTGGGAACTACATCTTCTATTGTAAATGACTCAGACAATCGTGCTTGGCGGTTGGCTTCACCTTGTTGTGGATCCAACCCCGTACTTGCACCTCGTGGTACGTCAGATGGTATATTCTTGCTCCGTATCATGGCAAAACTTTCCACTGGGTTTTCATTTGATTCTGCCATACCGCATAGCAAGTAATCATCTTCCTTTGCATAAAAAGACGTTGTAGTCTTTTGAGAAGAAGATCCCTTGGTATCATGGTCAACACTCATGGCTGCCATCTTAGCCTCCAACTCTGTAAATCGAGCCTTCTACGATTTCTTGTCTCCATTAGTAGTTTTGGCCTCTTTGGATTCAACCCTCTTTGCATCTTTAGCTCCTTTAGGCTTGAGTTCTGGATGTATCTTCCAGCAACTAGCTTCCCCATGGCCTTTAACACTACACCCAGGACAATAACCACCTGCCTTAGAAGGTTCTTTCTTGGTCATCTTTTTGCAATCTCGCCAACAATGACCAACTCCCTCGCAACCATAACATACAATATCTGCATCTCCAGTGTTAGCTGGAATGCTGGCTTTGGCAAACTTGGTCTTCTTCAGCGGTTTTTCCTCTTTTTTTAAGAACCCCATGGCAGCTTTTTCTTCTAAGAGATTGATCTCAATCTTCTCAGAGGTCTCAAAAACAAACCTTAAAGTTGGTGGTACACCTAATCTCAAGGCTTCTCCTCGGACTAGAATTTTCAACTCTTTGTCGAGTATACTATACCAGTGTTGAACAGCTTGCTGTTCAGTCACTCCATGTATTGTAGAGATTAATCTCCTCAGTCTCGAATGTGCCTCTCGCAATAATTCGTCACTCGCACGTGCAAATGTACGAAGTGACTTCATTTTATTTGCTTGTTGGCCTTGATAGTCCCGTTGCAACTACATGAAAAATCGTGTAGTGGGATTGAAAGGGAATGGATCTCTCACCACCGTGGGAGTTGAGGTGACAGTGGCACCTGAGCCTTCTGTACCAACGCTCCCTTCCTCTTTCTTCCCTTTGTTATACAGGATCATAACATTAGGCCCTCCTCCCCATACATCGGCAAAATTTGAGGAATAATAATCCCGCCATGCTAGAATCTCTGTGGAGTGAGCAAGCTCGAACTCCCCATAATCTGTTAGCGGTGCTCCTTCAAGGCATCCAAATAATGCTCTCCATACCGTATATGGGTTAAAGTCAGTGTTGCATGATTTTTGAAACTCACACCACATGGTGAACTCCCTTCGAAAATCATCAACCTCCATGGTGCTTGTAGCACCCGAAAATCACCGAACTCTCCGATCAAAACTCCCATATGGTGTAGTCATCTCGTCCCACACAAATATAGGATCCCTAGGAGCAAATTTTACCCCGTAGTCGACTATGATGGTGGATAGCTCTTCTTCCTCCACACACTCAAGGTTTTCCACCCAATCTTCTTGCCCTTCGCTAGTACTTAGGATAGAATCACCTTGACCCTTCTTCCCCAAGAAAGGTTTTTGATCCCGAGACCGTACTAATGTGACACCACAGGAGTTTGATGACTCAGAAATGGTGTCCTTAGCAAATGGTGTCCCGCTCCTGGTATAACCCGGCCTGCTAGACGGATCCTGTTTTCACATGTAAATTAAATTTTCACATGTAAAGCTTCCAAGCCTCATGTGTCCCCTCCACCGCCTCATAGTAAATTGTTTGTAGCACCTCTATGTCTAGAAAACCACGTGTTAAAGCATCCCAAACATAGGATGCTCTTTCCAACCACCAACCTTGTTCACACTGCCACGTTGTGTGAAACAAGTAATCCCGACTTTGGAACTCAGTGAAAATCAAGGACAAGGTTGGTAATTGAATTGCCCCCTCAAAAATATGTCTCACTACCTCTTGACGTTGCCCCTCGTTCTTCAATACCACCGCTTGTTGTGAAATCACGAAGTCAATTGCTTCCACCCGCCCCCTTGCCCGATTCAACGGAGCTCTAATGCTAGGTGATTCTGCTCTCAAGTCCCAAATGAGGCGCACTCCTTGTTGTTGAGTCCAAAATTTAATTGCCTTTGGACCTAACACTTTAATGCCTGGTTGCCTGAATGCTTGGACTCCAAGTCGGTCACGTGCCAATGGTGAGAGAAAAAATGACAAAGTAACTTCTTGAGGTTGATGTCTTAGATTAGATTCACTTGAGAACCCTACATGAAGGGTTTGGAAGGATTCTAGAACCCCTTGAAGATCTTCTTCGGTTAGTTCAATTTGTATCCCTTCCTTTTTCGTGTCTCCTAGTGGTACCAACCTAAATGGCATAAGGCCACCCTTGCCTTTGTCTATTGTAGTACTGTATGGTACAACTTAGACTAGATATCCAAAATATCAAACCCTAAACCAAATGTACTTGTGTAGATAATCAACACAATAAAGATGAATCCTCAATCATATAAATAGTTCTTAGTGTTTGGCACAAACCGCCACATACACCCTAACTATAATAAGCTAAATAATATTAGCTCAAATCCATCCCTATCTATATCTAGGAGCACCGAGCAAAGTCAATCATACGGTCGCAGTTTAAGTACTTGAGTCCAACATTGAGTACTTCAGCCTCTATCTCACGAAGAGACTGAGCATGCAACAATCGATCCAAGACTCCTGTACGGTTATTATCCCAACTCTCTAAGGAAATGAAAGGTGTAATCTCCACACAAAAGCGGTAGGCCACTACACCTAGTGCACTAACATCCATACGTTGTGCCCTTGCCAAATCTGCACGCCACACACTCCAAAACTCTGCCCCATGATGTTGAAGTCCTCGATCTGGCACTCGCTCTTGGATGATGGTCAATAGCTCTACAATCAAGTTGTCCTCATGTTGCCATTGCTCTACCTTTATCAACTCAGGGAAATGTGTTGGAGATCTATGGCAAGCCGCTTGGGCCCTCGTGGTCACCATAAGTGTTACTCCCACCTTCCACCTCCAATGCTAGGTTCCAGTGCATCCAATAACCACTTTCAAAGAAGTTGTCGTTATTTTTTTTTTTACAAAACTTAGCCTTAAGCGCCCTGTGCTACAAGCAAGCCTCAGCCAATGGTGACCGGTTGATCCGGTCACCAAGTACCGTATGACTGGTGATCACCAGTCACCACCTACAGATGACTAATTGTGCCGGTCACTTCTCAGTTCCCACCTACTGGATTTGATGCGAAGAAGTCTCAAATCCCTAAGTTCTCAGTGCTAGTTGAAGCGGATTTGAATTCAAGTGCAATTCAATCACCTCCTCAGTTATAACGTCCAATTATCCGCAAATATTAATCACAAATGCAATGTGAGCACTATGAAGTTTATAGAATAGCGAAATTGCAACTTCAGCAATTGACACAGGAATTCGGCAGAAGCGTGTACAGAAACACATTGAGATGGACCAGTACACTTCGAAGTCTTTGACAAAATACCAAGGCAGATCAGACCTTGCCGTGGCAACTCGCACCAACTTCAGCATTCCCAAGCGGCAGCAGGCATGAGTTCTCAGGTCTTTCCATCGAGACTCAAAATTTGCACACACGATTGTTTTACAAGCAATCTATGTCTGCGATTGGGAAGGTGAGTTTAGGCGTTTGAGACGTGGAGACTAGCATGGAAGTTGGGAAGTTTCAAAATCCTTCCGTTAGAGGGCTGAAATTGAAGCACATAAGAATACAAGCCCTAGGTACATGAACTCACCCAACTTGCATTGACCCCTGCAGTCTTCCGAAAACAAGCCACTCTCGCACTACTTCACACAAATCTACGATCTCAATCTGAATTGGCAGGACTTCATTTCGGAGTCCATTCAGAAGTAAAATCTACAGCAGCTCCGAGAAAGCTCGAAAACCGCCGTAACTGTGGACTTTCGATTACCGTTCTACCCTACTTGCGATAAACAGGAGCTACTAATAGGAATTCAGCCAGCAAAACAAATTCTTAAAGAGCTAACCTCTCTTTTGGGTTGTCGATATTGGCGCATCCTAATTCATCAATTCAGCTTTGCAATATAAAAAGTCATTGCCTCCTTTGTCTAGGTTCTCTCGTCTAGTTTCTCAATAATGTCGCAAGCTAAGAGAGCTACAGCATAATCCCCAACACTCACTCCCATTTGCTGCAACCTATCTCTGCTCTTCTTGGAAATTTGTCCACGGAAGTGCTCAATCAAGGGCCATTGCTAGCGCAGCAGCAGAAACCTTCCTAGCAGCTCCTTTGTCCCCGTCAATAGCAAGTGGACTTCCTTCACTTACAACTACTGCTTCGCACATTTGCTAGCCAAAAACAAGGCAACGTCCCTAACAAAGTCAACAACATCGCTTTCGGGGACGTTCCTTCTTCTCAGAAGAGAGATGACTCTCCCCTTCACGTTCCTTTAAGTGTTCCCCAACCAAGTTGGAGTTAGCTTTCCCTTAACTCATGGTTCACTTTAATGCCTCTCATTGGTGGAAAGACATCATGCTTATCCATCCTTTGCTACAATTAGGTGCAATAATGCACATTTCAACACCTATAGGTCCAAAACTCATTTTCAAGGCTAAAACACCCTAAAACCATGGCTATGGTGCTAGAACTTGAGATTCTTTTGCAATTCCAGCACACGCAAAACACCTCCAAAACACAAAAAAACACGTTTTTGTACAAGTTTAGGTGTAGATTTTCATTTCGTATACACCCGTGAACACAACGAGATCTTTTTCAAGTAATAAAATGTGAGGAAAAACTTCAAAAGAAACTAGAAAAACCTCACAACATTGCACAAGTCAAGTTTACACCATTCTTGAAGAATGATTGCATGCTTGGACGGAACTCCGAGGCAAACGCCTCTCACTCCATCACATGGAAGACTCAACTTGAAAAAGATGAGTCTCCATTGCCCCACATGGAAGACATGGGCATTGAGGTCCCCAAACGAGATGCTAACTCCTCGTCCCGATTCGAAGCCGAGACCCCAACTTGCATCCAAGGTTCCCCACGTTCCACAATACTCTACAATGCTCTACGTTGCTTCACAGATATCTTCACAATGCCGGGCCAACGAGAAATCACATGGCACACTTCTCACATGACAAAATTTAAAAATCCAATTAGAAGAAGAATGTAGAGAGCTATGTAGAAAGCTAAATTACAAACTAGTATAGACAAAATGATAAGATTAATTTAACCATGTGTTAAATTTGTGAGACTTTGAAAATTTGATTAAATATTGAAAGGTGATTTGTTCACCAATTAGGCATGTGATAAAAGAAATATTTTGTACGATTGTTGCTATAATATAAGGAATTAATTTTTCCAACCTATATTGATTGATTGAATTTGGGAATCTAAATTGTAAGTGAATGTAAATGGATGAGTAAATTGCTTAATTCAATTTCGATGTGTGTTAGCATGGTTATGTGAATGCTAAATGTGATTTGTATGCATGATCCAATTTGGTATGGATGTGAACTGATTGTGATACTGTTTTTCAATTTGGAGTTTAGAAAAGAAACTGATTGTAATATTTCCGATTTGAGATCGTTTAGAAGTATGTGATGTGTGCTACATAAAGAGAATTACCAAGTGGGATTATAATGAATTGAAAGATTAATTTGAAATATGTGTTTGAGTAAAATGGTGCCTAAATAAATAAATATATTTCAAGTTGGTAATTTTATTGAGAGAATGATGTTGAAACCAACTTGGTGAATAATTATAGTATGAAGATACTATGTTTTGTGATGGAAGAAAGAAAACAAATCAGAAAAGGATTAAATTGAATTAAAAATTCAATAGTCATATCAACTGGTACCTATTTCTAGGCCGATTTAGAGTTGTTGCTCTAGTCTGCAATGTTGAATTGTAAAGAAACAATTGGAAAATTGAAGTTGTGAAGTTTGTAAGCCACAAATTCATCACTTTGGACTCATTTTTTTTTTTTGTAAAATAGTGCAAAAAGCCCAAAAAAGAGTGTAAAATCAAAATAGGCATGTGACGTGTTAATATAATATTTGGTCATATTTTTAGTGTTTTTATTCATTTAGGTCTAAATCCCAACTGTGAATAGATTAAAATCGCAATAATACCTATCTTTTGTAAGAATTCCCAAAATAGCCTCATCTATCTTGCATGTGAAAATTATTGGTTAAAATTAGGTCATAGGAATATAGGCAAGTCCTAGAGCCTAGTTCCTTGAATAGGATTCATGTTTACAACTATTTCCCACATTTAGTGGGAACCTTAATTTTTAGCTTACGAAATGGATTTCGTTACGATGTCTCTATGAACTATGAAGGGAATCTATGGTTGGAAGATGGTGTTCTTGGGTTAAAACCATGCTAAGATTTTAATGGCAAAGTCACTTTGTCAAGATTGTTCTTTTTGTGAAAGATTCTTCAAAGCCTGATAATTAAAAGATGGAGTGGGATTTATTTTTCCTTCGGCAATTGTGCAGAGTTCAAATATGAGCTCACATATCATTTTTGGAATTTCATAGGAGGTCCCACAAAAAGTTTTGGAATTTTATGATACTTAGAAGATGCCTTTCCAGATGGTCAACCGTTTCAACCTTTGACGAGAAATTCATAAAAATTACCTAAATTGCGATAAAATCCCACCAAAAATTAAGATAAATTTTTTTATGTTAATAAAGAGCCTCAAGAAGTTTTAAAACATTTTGATAGTGAAAAGTATCTGAATTAAAGAGTTCATCTCCGAATTGACAATTTTAAAATATTACCGAAGAGTTGATTGGTGTTACGAGTGCATATGACATCAAAATGAAGCCCAAGTTAGGTGTTCTCTTATTCCTTTATACCTACTAGGAACCCTAGGCTAGTTACGTTTAATAGAAAAGTGAATCTCCAAAAGTTGAATTTTTACCTTATTTGATCGTTAATCGAGCATTAGGTTTTGTTGAGTTTTTAGCAAATGAAAAGAGGGAGGGAGGCTCTTCAAATTAAAAATGTCTTTCTTGAGATAATGGTGCAATCCGTTTGTGATTTGGAGTCAAACTTCAAAAGTTACAAGTAGATCTAACGTAGAAAGTTAAAAATGGTTGGATTAAGATGATAATCCTAGATGATAAGTTTTCCACATGAAATTGAAAGGAGGTGAGTGACCTTGGGAGAGTATAAATGGGCACCCATATCTCTTTCAACTCACCCCTTCAAGCCATTTGTAGCCAAGATTTTGACACAATACATGTTAATTCAATGATTTGGACTTTTTAGCCAAGTTTGAGCCAAAGTTCCAAACGTGTGTGTTTTGAAACATTTCAAGCTCCCTTTTAATGTGTATTTTTGAACTTTAAAGGACATTAAGGTCCCTTCAAAGTTTGTTAACTTCCTTTACATGTATTGAAAAGTTTTAATAAAATTTTCTTAAGTTTTGAAGTATTCTTGTACTAATTCTAAAGCCTCTTCTCTTGTGATTGGCGATGTCGCTTAAGGGAGAATTCTAGTGCCATTCTTGAATTTTTTTTTGTACTAATCGTAGAGCCCTTTCCCTTGTGACTGGTGATGCCGATTAAAGGAGCCTCTAATTACTAATTTCTTATGTATTTTGAACTTTAACTTATTTAAAGTACTTGTTTTGTGTTTGTACTAACATCCACGTACGAATATCCAAGTACATTAACAACCGTTTTGTTGTTTTTGTATTAATCATTTTCCTTGTCCCATTTGGGACGATAAAGTTTTGACTTTGTAAGAACTTGATTTATTAAGTGTTTTTTTTGTTTTCAAAATTACGGTGAAGCTTTGACTTCATGGGTTTTGAAGTTTAGACGTTAAATTTTTGAACCTCTCTCTTTTCTTTGATCATTTCCATTAAGTCATTTTGGCCTTAATTTAGTCAAATTTGGTCTTCTTTGGTTAAGTGTGTTAATTTTTATTATTTTTTTTTCAGGGCTGAGACGAAGAGTGTAGTTAAATTATTAAGAAGAGGTTTGAATACAAGTTTGAGTTCATAATCTCATAGAAAAAGTTAATATTTTTTCAAAAACATAAAATACAAAGAAATCCGAGTTAAATTGAGTAAGATATAAGCGGATGAAGTTTAAAACACCAATAAGCTAATAAGACTTCATCCATGCATAACATTTACTAAAAAGATCCAAATTGCCTGTTTCACATCAATTTAGAAAGATAATCTTAACCTTTATAAGGAAAAATCATTCAAAGTTTTAAAATAGTAATCTATTAAACATTAGTTGAAAATTAGAGTGTAGGTAGAGTCGAGGTTAAAAGCAAAGTCAGGTCATTAAAAGGGGGAAATAGTATAAATTAAGAATATGATAATAAAAATTGAGAGCTTTTCAAAGATATAAAGTTTAAAGAAAACCGAGTTGAATTGAAGAAGTTATAAACTGATGAAGTTTCAATCATTAGTTAGTGATCAAAACTTCATCCAAGCATAACCTCTACTAAGAAAGTCCGATTTGCAAGTTTTGCATTAATTTTAAAATTTAGTGTTACCTTCTACAAGAAAAACATCTTAAAAGTCTAAAAATAATGTCTGTCAAAAGTTAGACCACAAGCTAAAGCATTGAGGAAGGAAAGAATAGATAATTAGAAGTTAGGTATAGAAAATGAACAACTCAAAGTGTAGAAATTTGCAACTCCTATTTCATCACTCTTTCTCTCATTAGCTTATACTACAATAAATCAAATAATTGAGTTCAAAAATTGAAGTTGAAGAATGATGAAACTGTAATTGGGAGTTTAGATAAAGTGCTGAAATTGATTGATGAGGAAGGAAGAGGAGGAAATCTTAGAAATTACCTTCCAACCATACAATAGATTTTTGAGGATAGAATAGAGTAGGATAAGTCATTTTCAATCTATGTGCAAAGTTTGAAAAATAATCGTTTCAATAATGTAGAAAAAAAAAATGATAATAAAAAGAAATAGAAAATTGGAACCACAAACTATGAATAAATCCTATTTTCAAGCGGTGAGTAAAATTGCTAAACAATTTTCAATCATAGCGAACAAGAAAGGATAAGAGGAAGTTTACAATAATCTTCAAAATTCTCTATCTTTCAAGATAAAAGCCTAATTTGTTCATAACTTAAGCAATTTCAAAATAAGACAATTATCTCAATGAAACCAAATTAGAAGTGTGATTCAGTAGTTGAAGATAAAAAAATTTCTTAGATAAAAAAATAATAATAGTGTAGTATTCTCTTTTATCTTTCTAAAAACATATTAAACTTAAAATTTGGACTTAAAACAAATAAGATAGGATTGGATGAAGTTTGGTTGTTAGAATGGATGAAAAGTAGTTAAGAAATGTAAAAGTGGAACAAGTTGAATGAATTTTGAAGAAGAAAAAATAACAAAACTTTAAGTGAAGAAAATTCTTAATTTACGTTTACCAAGGAGTTGAAAAACATGAATGAAATTTGATACACATCGATTAGCGGTCAAACTTCATCCACTCATAACTTTTGCTAAGAAAGTTCAAATAATTCAAGTCTTAATATTCTAAAATGAGTAGAAAACAATCTATAAGTATATGCATTGAGATTGAGTCTGAGCGATATTTGAGTAGATAACTACAGCGGCCTAATTCAAAGCCAAAAAAATAATTAAAAATTTATTTTCATGTAAATTAAGGTTATTTTAATTCCTAAACACTTACAAACCATATGAATATCTATTGCTTGAAAGGCACAATGAACCAACGCATAAACACTTAATCTAAAAGCTTAAAAGAAGAACCATGTTGTCTTACCTCGTTTGCTACGAGTGGGTAATTGAGTGCTCACAAAGTCAAATTGAAAAATAAAATAAAATAAATATAAATATAAATAAATAAAAAGCAGTAAATAGAAAAATTAGAGATTAAAGATTAATAAATTGGGAGATATTTTAACTTTTACGGCCATTAAGAGTGAAGAAAACAATTATGTAATTAGATTTATCGTAAGAAAAACATATTATTATGGTTAATGAAGAAATTGATATTCATTTTCTACTTTAATTGCAATGATCTAATTATGAATTTATTAGAAGTACCTATTTAACAAGCCTCCCTAAGAACGAATCATACTATTAATTTTGGATTTTGTTTAATTTAAAATTAACTTGAATGCTTATCTACAAATTTCAACAACAAAAATTCACTTTTTGAACTTGATAAGAGTCTTTAAGAGAGTGGAGAGAGTGGAGTGATTATCTTAAATAATCAAATTTACAAGTCTATAAAGGTTTATTATTCTTACTATTTGCTTTATAAGAATTTTAATCTGATTAGATAATAAAATTATTGTAATGGTTGTTTTAATTTGACTTATAATTATTTATAAATATATTTAGTATTTAGTTGAGTTATAAGAAAGATAAAGGCTTAGATAAGTAAGAAATCCTACCTACACCACATGGAGTAGAAAAAATATTGTTTGTTGAAGGGTTAGAAAAAAGTGTCAATACATTATGTATAATAATCGACTATTCCAACCAATTCAAGTAGGTTCATTAAAATTTATTAGTATTGATAAATGATTAATTTATTTTCTTAACATTGTGTTATATTTATTATAGAATGGTAAAAACAAGGACAAAAAAGAGGCTTAAAAGAAAATGAAATTTAGTGAGAAAGACAATGATAAACGTTTGAAGGGGGATAAACATTCAAAAGATATTCCTATACTATACTTTTTGAAGGATTTTAAAGGGAGTAGTTTAAATCTTAACCCCTAAACCCCTAAACCCCTAAACAGCGTTTTTTGAGATTATAGATTTTTTGGGCAACTCACTACGGATGGAGTTTTTATTTTTTTTCTTTGAAATTTTGGTACAATGTGTCCCTGAGGAGTAGCTTTAAGGCCCAACAATTTTTATAACTTTTGACTTTGTAGATAAAAAGTTATGGCATGATATGTCACTTTGTTTGCTCGAAGGGCAGATCGGGCAGCTGAAAAAACTTCTTCAAAAAAACTTTTTTTTGAAAAGTGAAATTTCAAATTGGTTCTTTAGGTTTATACAGACATGTGAAGCTTTGAATCAATCCATTCCGATCAATGAGTCAAAATTTATGAAGATTTTGAGTTAGGGGTAGTTTGCGGCCAGTTACAGAATCTCCACAGTACAAAAAAAGTTTGAAATTCTTCATTTAATTCAATTTTTCATATTTTTGAAAAAAAATAAAAATAAAAGGTGTAGATTGTTTATTTCAACATTTTAACCATAGGAATTGAAAATTTTCAATTCCATGAATAAAATGTTCACAATTTAGTATTTTGGCTCATTTTTTACTTCTTTCTACTTACTTATTTTTTCCTATATGTTGTACAATTCCAAATGGTTTGAATTTTTTTGAGAATGTAGCCAACTTGCATTGAAGTATGAATTCAAAGAGTAACGACCATTTTGAATTTTTTTTCACACAAATGTGACCTTGTGAAGTGCAGCTGCCCGGATTTTCGCAGGGATAAAAAAACAGTTTTTGTCAATTCAAATGCTTATATCTTACAATCTACATGGTGGAAATTTCTGAAATTTTTTCCACATGTTTACAAACCACCTTGCTACAAGATCCTATAGTTACATGAGTCAAAAATGTGTTTTTAAAAAAAAATTGCTCTTGTATTAGAAATGGCAGTTTTGGAGCAGTTTTTTTGGTGAAAAACGCTGATAGGGGTTTAGGGGTTAAATATTGTAGCTATTGTAAAGTAGATGTTCCAATCAACCCCACAAAACTAAGGATTTACTATAATTGTTCAAAACACATAAACAATTAAATCATTGAGAACTTAATGCTTATTTTGAGTTCATATAACATTTTTCAAATGGAGGATAATTATAAGTTATATTATTTTAAATATAACTCTATAGAGTGAAAAGTTAAGACAATTTTCACTCACATAGAAAATCATGCTATTTTTAAGAGGGCTATTAGTAATATGTAAGTACGGGAGAAGAAAACTTTCAATCATGTGTCATAAAAGTCTTCCGATATAAACTTAGGATGATTGATTGAAAATCAATCAATCTTAGTTTAAACTTATAGTTGTCAGGTTTTACTCGAATATATTGTTTAATTATTTTACAGAATAATTCTGTATCAGATACATTTTATACAAACTTACATTATGATATTTTTATTATAAAGGAGTTACTCATTATAACTAAAGTGACATCTCATTTGTAAAAGATTGAAATTTAAGTTGATCGGTCAAAGAAAAAAGATGAAACGAAGTTAAAGGCATTCGCTATGTGATGAAAGATGAACAATCTTAGATACTACATTTCTAAATTTTTATTTTGAAAAATACTTTAATAAATGATTTTATTTTATTTTATGAATTTATGAGTTTTTTTGCAATATAAAAGTTTTTTTGATATTTGTATTTGGTTGTTGTGTTTTATTTTACAGATACCAATATAAGAACATTGATGTACATGCATTAGCACTTGAATTAGTGAATTTCATTTCAGTGCAGTTGGAGTGATTTTATTCAAATGTTTTTTAACACCTGAAGAAGATTATAATTGTGGAGGGATTGGTCATAGTGTTTGCTTTGATGGATCGCCATTCACTTTTTTTGCTATAACGAGAAATTATAATTGCAGACCATATGTAGATCAAGATAACTATGACTTGAGATTTTATGGCTTGAAGAGGATATTAAGATAGGTATGATTTTGAATTTATTAAATATTTTTGTGAATTCTTTTCATTTTAACTTTATGAATTTTTGTATTAAAAGTGTTTGATTTTTTTTAAGTCAGGCAGTGACAAGTATAAACTCGAACAAGAAAAAGGTTCGAAAAAAAATGAAGTTTAGTGTAAGAGAAGGTGGTGAATAGTTGGGAGGAGGTGAATATTTTGGTCGAGGTGAAGAATATGAGGTTATTTTTAAGTCTTAATTTTTGGAGGGTTTTAAAGAAAGTAGTTCAAGACTTGAGCATTGTAGTTATTGTACTGTATGTATTACTATCAACTCTATCAAACTGAAGATTCATTATGGTTATTTAAAACATGCCAACAATCAAATTATTCATCATTTGATGCCCACTTTAAGTTCTCACAGTACTTATTAAGTTAAAGAAAACTATAAATTGTATTGTTTTAAGCATGACCTTACAGAGTGAAAGGTGAAAATAATTCTCTCTTATATCAAAGATCATGCTATCTTTAAGAAGGTTGTTAGTAGTAGGGAAGAAGATTTTCAACAAGATGTTTTGAATGTCTTTTGACACAAAGTTTGATTGGTTGATTTAAAATCAATCAATCTTGGTTTAAACTTACAATTGTTAAGTTTTACACGAGTACAGTAGTACACTATCTTATTATTTTACTAGATAATTCGATATCAAATGCATTTTATACAAACTTACAGGATGGTGTTTTTATCATGTATAAGTTAGTCACTATGACCAAAATGACATTCCATCTGAAGAAGATTGAAAATAAAATTGATCAATCAAGAAAAAAATGGACTGAAGATGAAGATATTTGGCATGTGGTGGAGGATGGAAGATCTTAGATGGTACATTTTCAAACTTTTATTTTGAAAAATATTTTTATAAATGAATTTATTTTTATTTGTTATGAATTTATTGATTTTTTACAATGTGAATTTTTTTTTATATTTGTATTTGGTTATTACATTTTATTCTATAGGTACAATTATATTAACATTGATATACATACATTGGCATTTGAATTAGCCAATTTCATTTCAGTGCGATTAAAATAATTTACCCAAGTATTTTTAAACACCTGATGAAGATTATGACTGTAAAAGGATTTGCCAATGATAGTGCTTGCCTTGATGAATCTCCATTAGGGTTTTAAAGTTTAGGATTGACAAATATCAAGTCTCATCAAATTGTAAGTACATTTTTTTTTATTTTGATCTATTTTCTTCTTTACCTATTTAATTTCAATTCCCCAATGGTCTTTTCAATTGTATGTACATCAATACTTTTATTTATTTTAATTTCATTTTTATAAGCACTATAAGAAACTTGTGTTTTAGATGACGGATTTTAGGTGACATCCAACGTAGAAATGCATATTTTTATGTCTAAACTAATGTCCGCCATAACATCTTGATGTTATGGCGGACATTAGTTTAGACATAAAAACATGCATTTCTACGTTGGATGTCACCTAAAATCCGTCATCTAAAACACAAGTTTCTTATAGTAAAGTTTTTTATGTAATCCAAAGTCAAAGTATTATAATATTTGTATGAAAATATAAGGATTATTAATTATAGTGTGTATCTACATAAGAATGTAAGGAACTGTTTATTAGAAGACATGATTTCGAGCCTTATTGCTACAACAAAATTTTCATCATATTTGATTTTGATTTAAGACAAGACCTTGTATAATCAAATTTATAAGTTTAAAAAATTTGTTATTCTTACTATTTATTTTGTAAGAATTTTAATTTTATTGAATAATAAATTTTGATTTAATTTATAATTTTTTGTAGATATATATTTAATTGTGTCATAGGAAGGGGAAAGGCTAAACAACAAGAAATCCCACTTACACCCCGTGAGATTAGTAAAATTATTGTTTGTTGAAAAGCTGATAAAAAACGCTTTTACATTGTGTATTGTAACCAATTATTCCAACAATGCTTTTCTCTTTCTAAGTTTTTAGGAATTTGTTTTAATTGTTTTTTAGATTTATTAGTATTGATGAATGATTAAATAATTTTTTAACATTATGTTGTGTTCATTGTAGAATTAGTAAAAATGAAAACATAGAAGAGGCTTAAAAGAAAATGAAGCTTAGTAGCGATGGTGATAGTGAACAGTTTGTAAAAGGAAAATATTGTAATGAAAGTGAACAATTTGAGGGCATTATTATGTCTTGATTTAGAAAAAGTTTTGAAAAAAATAGTCTAATGTTAGAGCATTGTGGCTGTTGTAAGAAAGATATGACTATCAACTTTACTAAAGTGAAGGTTCATTATATTTGTTCAACACATGTTAACAACTAAACAATTTGTCATCTTATACCAACTTTGAGTGTTCATGGCATTTTTCTAGTTGATAATAACTACAAATTATATTGTTTTTAACATGGCCTCATAGAGTGGAAGGTGAAGACAATTCCGTCTCACATCAAAAATCATGCAATTTTTGAAAGACCCTCAGTAGGAGGAAGAAGGAAGACTCTCAACAAGGTGTATTAAAGGTCTTCCGACATAAATTTTGGTTGGTTAATTTAAAATCAACCAACCTTGATTTAAACCTATAGTTGTTAGGTTTTACACAAATATATTACTCGATTACTATATAGGATGATTCGATATCAAATACATTTTATGCAAACCTTCAAAATGGTGTTTTTACCATAGACAAGTTAGCGACTATGACTAAAGTGACATCTCTTTTAGAGAAAATTGGAGCTAAGGTGAACCAGTCAGAGAAAAATGATGGGATGAAAATGAAGGCATATATGCGATATACATTAACTGTTGAAGGATCTTGGATGGTACATTTCTAAACTTTTATTTTGAAAAATGCTTTTATAAATGAATTTATTTGTATGTACTATGAATTTATTGATTTTTTTTATATGATTTTTTTTGAAATATTTATATTTGTTTAATATGTTTTATTTTTTAGATAGCATCACAAAAATATTGATGTTCATGCATTGGCACTTGAATTGGCGAATTTCATTTCAGTGCAGTTGAAGCGATTTTACTTACGTGTTTTTAAACACTTGAAGAGGATTGTGATTGTAAAAGAATTTGTCAATGGTAGTGTTTGCCTTAATGAATTTTCATTCACTTCATTTGTTGTTAAAAGAAATTACAATTGTAGGAATGTAAGCCGCATATGAATCAAAATGACTATGATTTGAGTTTTATTTTATGGCTTGAAGAAGATATTGACTTGAGCAAATATCTCTTGAGCAAATGCGCGAGGGATACCGCGCAAAACAGAAATATTCGCTTAGTGCACCGTTGTGAATAGGTCAAAGAGGAACAGTCGTAGACTCGTATCTGGATGACATTTAAATATGAGACCGTTGCGGCCCTGCATGAACCGCAAGCACTAGTCGCCTTCGTCATCAGAAATGTCACTCGCAGTCAAAGTCTTTTCTAAGTATTGACCTCTACAGAGATGGGGGTGAGTTCTTTTCAGAACAACACCATTTCCTGATAGTTCGACTACATGTTAAAACCATTCGAAGCTCCGTTGTTCAAAAGCCATCTGCACCCAACACAGATGCAACGTATGTAAATCCCCTAAATCTTAGAGGAGTCAAGAACTTACACCCTTCAAATAAAATCTAGTAATGTGTCGTGACATATTGTTCTGTAAAAACAGGGACCGAGAAATTTTTTCAATTGCCTCTCTAACTGACTGGTGAGAAGTGGGAGAGGGGGAGCCATCAAGGAGAAAGGAAGGAGACCGCCGAGACCTACTCTTAGATAAAAAGGTAAAAACAGAAGAGGGAGGAGGAAAGGAGATTGCAAGATTTGTACCTAAACACTCCATCTTTTTAAAAGTTTTTTCACACCATAGATATTCAATTCAATTTACACAATGAAAGCATCATTTCATCATAATTAAAAAATAAAATCATCTTTATAATATATTGTTTACTTTATTGATTATAATTTGTTAAACACAAATCATACAAATTTTTGATATTATATATAGTGTACCTATTATGTCTTCACTAAAGACCATTGTAATTCATCAATTTTAAAAAAAAATGACTTTTATGTGCACATTATAATAAAAAAATATCAATTGTTATTTAAAGATTTTAAATATATATATAAATATATATATATATATATATATATATATAAATATATATATATATATATATATATATAAATATATATATATATATATATATATATATATATATATATATATATATAAATAATTACAAAGCAAATTTCATGCATATATTTATTAAAATAATGAACGTTGTGGTCTTTAAAGAAAAAACATTCATATACACTTCATTGAAAATAATGTTGGTTTAAAAAAGCTCATTGTGCAAGCTTAAAATCAACCTATACAAATCAATCTTATCTAAATAATAATCATATGTATATTTCAAGATTATTTAAAATTCAATAAAACTAAGTTTCACTACAATCAATATTATTATATATAAAAATAAATTAATTTGATATATATTTTAATTGATGTAAAAACAATTAAATTAGACTTTGTGAACATTACTAAACCAAATCTTGTGATGTCATAGGATCAAATCTTATGCACTAAATATCTTCTAAATTAATTTATTCTTTCAATTTGGCACTTTCTTTTTCCTTGTGTATGAATTAATTTACTCGAGATTTTTTTATTACAAAAACTTGAATACTCATAATGCAAGTGCAACGAAAATGTTACCACATTTTGGCTTAGTTTCCTTACAAACTCTTTTTAAACTTCACTTGTATCAATCACATGTGTGATTGAATTTTAGAATTTTTTTTAATTCAATAGTCTATATTATCCTATAATTCATTTCTTGACATCTACAAAATTTAAAAATTGATTCTTAAATGAAACTTGTGATAAAACTTGAAATCATATTTTCATTCATTAATAAGTTCTTGCATATATGTTTAAACCCTATAGTTATCATTTGAAAAATAAAATTTTTAGAATATCGTTTTGTAATAAGATTTATTAATACTTTTGAAAAAAATAATACAAGAAAAGTGTAAAAATTTATTGTAAAAATATTGAAAAATCATGGAGGTACGTTCAACTATACCTCTTTAAGGAACTTTAACTTATTAGCTAGTTTGACTACCACAACAATCCTCAACATTTTAACATTGACTTTCACTTTGGCTTTATATTTAATTAGATAAACATAATCACAAATGCATGTGAAATAGTTGTACACTATTTCACTTGTTGAAGCGTGGCCTATCCAATCTTTGCGTAATCTTTTTTTTTTCATTCATTGTATGATAAATTTTTTAATTGTCATGTAAACCTCAAACATTATTTTATAATTAGAAATCAAAATAAATAATAACAACTAAAACAATTCAATTCATCTCATAATTTACAATTGTCAATATAGAAGAAGTTATGTATCCTATGTTTGAAAGAAAAATTTCTCAAAAATACAGCATAACATATAAAAGATTAAAAGCTATAAATACTTTTGAGATTTTGTTTTTGTAGGATACTTATCAGATGGAACACGTATAAAAAATTATCATATATGTCATATATAATATCAACAAATAGTTATGAAAAATAGAAGTTCATATATATTTTTCATTTATTTTTTAAAATTAAAATATGTCTTTTTTAATAAAAACATAAACAAAGATTGTTTCTAAGTGTGACACGTCTATTGATGATTTTCATATCAAAGCCAATCTAGTATACATCCTATATCAAATTCAAAAATATGAATTCTTCCCTATTGAGCGCTTTGTGAGTCACTCAAAAATTTTGATTTTTGCTAATTGCCTTGTGTAGTGAGAATAGATGCAATTTGCTAGGTCAAGTTTACACGTAAAAGGAATTAGAGGCTAATTGTCATTCAGATTCTAAAGGACATAGTATTCAAAGATATGAAGCAAGGCAAATTGACTTGGCGGTTTTTTCATGAACGGTTATTTTTCAGCATAGTCATATACTTAATCAATTTGCCATTTTTACTTGTACAACACACTCGGTTTTCATAGCTAGACTATTTGTCGTGTTTCATGTACCATTGAATTTCTTCAATTCAATATATATCTACTTAGCAAATCATCATTTCTAGCTAAGTACCTGCGATGGGGCCAACTTTTATGGCAATTTGACTTTATTGAAAGTAGTTTCTTGTGTGTGTTTTTGTGGATCTAGTGATTGGATTTTGTCTTTGTGTGTGTGTGTGAGTTAAGTAATTTGCTGGACTGAGCACCAATGATTGGGCCAGTTTCTAGAGCAAATTGCCTCTGAACTCAAATGAAGAATTCTTTCAATTGTAACCTTAATTTAGTGATTGAATTGTATGTGTTTGAGCAATTTGGTGTGTGTATACTTTTAAGTGTTGTGTGATTGTGATTTAGTGTGTGATGATGTATGAAATTGTTGAGTCGAATTGTCTTTGTGTTCAGTCAATTTGCTTGAGTTGTATTTAGTTTTGAAGCATTGAAAATGATTAGAAACCAATAATGCAGTTAATTGTCATTGTGTCATATGTATGTGCAATTTGCCATTGAATTTAACAAATTGACTATGTATGGTAATTATTCATGTAATGGATGCATGTGATGTGTGTAAGTCAAGTTGTCTATATGTGATGGAGTAATTGAACCAGACCATTCAATCGCACCTCCAATCAAATTGGCTTAAAGTTTAATTGCCAAATCAAATTGTCTGATTTATTATAAATCGAGAAGAGATCTTGTAGCAATTTGCCTGAGTGAACCAATAGAATTAGCCAATTGTCCAGTATGAGTTGGTGCAGTTGGTGAAGAAGCTATGGCAAATTGCTTTAGGGTTTAATTGATGTTGAATTAAAAAAATGGTGAAATTTTGACAAATTGTCAAAATACAAATTGGAACTTGAATTGCCAAACATAAGCAACTTGGCCAAATTGGCGAATCGACATCAAGCGTCAACCAGGGAGTTTTGCCTAATTGATGTTAGAAGTTTTATATTATGTCTAATTGCATTTGTCATGATAATAAATTGTTATATAATTGAGAAGGAATAAATTAATAATCAAATTATAAATTTTGACAAATCACTATTGTGCATTGAAATCTTATAGTAAAATTATCTATGAAATTGTTGTGAGTTTTGATTATAGAAAAGTTCTATAATTTAAATTAAATTAAAATTGTAAAGATAATTTGCATTATCATAATGGTGAAAAATATCAAACTTATAGAAAATATGATTTGATAATGTAAAGATGAATTAAATTAGGGACTAATTATTGAAATTGATAAATTAAATTAAATTAATTCTCAAAAGGAATTAATTCGATAATAATTATTCAAAAAGATTAAATTCTTGATAAATCCAATTATGAAAAGACCATGGTCTTAGGTCCATAGGAAGTTACTATGACAAATTGCCTTATGACAAATTGCTTTGTGGTTTTAATGATGAAGTAAAATGACAAATGGCCTTGAATTTTGAAGGTGGAACAATATGACAAATTGCCTTGTGGTTTATAAAATCACCAATAAATTTTTTAAGTTAATATATTGAGGAATAAATTGCCATTGATATTATAAATTGTTCTAAGGTAAAATTAAATTAACCAGTTGACGTGGATTTGTGCAAAAGTATGAAAATGAAGACAATTGCATATACATTCGTCCCTTGCATTAATTAGGGACAAATTGCCTTAGACTGGGACTGGTTTGATACTCATCTAAATTTGTGATTAGGCTAGTTAAATAGTGATAGAAGACAAATTGCCTGATAAAAGAATTTCATGATATTGGCTGGAGAATTATATATATATATACATATAACTTGTTGCAATGATTAAGTCGGATAGTGCATGCAGGTGACAAATTGCTACATACCCTTGACAATTTGCTATACCCTCTTAGAATACTAATCTAGGACTTAGACAACACTTATGCGTTCATAGCATTATTAATGGACTAATCACCAAATTATTTTTTGGGAATAAGAGTGAAAATTCCAAATTGCCCATCCAAATGTCTTCATATGTGGAAATTAGCAATATATTTCAATCCATTCTAACTTACATGTGACTTTAGTCATAATATGTTAAACTATTTGACCATTCCCCTAGATTTGAACCCCTATACTATAGTCTTGGGTTTTGTGGAATTTAGCCAAAATCTAGACTACACGCTTCAATGAAATGTTGAGACCATCAGAATTGAAATGTTGTAGGTCATAAATTTTTTTTATATTTTTATATTTTATGCCATTGGAAACCTTTACATCATCTATTTTGTAGATAAAAAATTATGGGAATTCTTTTTCCAATTTTCATCATTTTTATTTATTTTGAATTTAATCTTACAAGTGTTTTATATTTCATTTGTATTAAACTTGTATAAGAAAAAATTGTCCAATTTACAAATGCAGTGGTTTGAAAGTACAACAAAAGCACTTTAAAAAATGAGAGAACTACCAAGAGACTTGTATGTGCGTTGAGAATAAGATGACTATTATAAATATAGAATATCAAGTTTTTAAAAAGTCTCTAGATTCAATACGAACGTTGAAAACATTAGGAGGGATTTGAAGGCTGCAAAGGGCCATTTTGGGATTGTTCTCGAAACAGGGTCTGGGAACAGCTAGCCGCTGGTCAACATTTAAAAAATAAATAAAAAAATAAAAAAATAAAATTGGGGGGTCCTGAAATATGAAAAAAGTCCAAAAAAAAAATTCGGAAAAAAAAAGTCGATGACGTGGCAGTCGCTCGACCATGTCGGATTCCTGCAGAACTGCGTTCCCGTGGATGTTTTCGCGATTTCGGGTTGTGGGAACTCACAGGCTCCCAAAGCCCTCAAATCCCTCCTAATGTCACATTTCTTTTTTCAAATTGAATCCCAATTGTTCATCTTCTCTTCCATAAACTTCAAGCTCTCATCAGCTTTATTTATAATTATGAAATTAAAAATTGCAATTTCATCTCAATATTCATTTGTGAACTCATATTTTAACAAATCAAGATTACAAAAGAGTGTCAGCCTCGTTAAGTGATTAAGGGCACTGCTAGCATTTAATACAATGAAATAAAAGGATGAAATAAATGATCTGGCTTCATTCTCAAAGACACAATCAAATTCATGAAATTCACCTTGTAATATTATTGCAAATCATTTTCTAACTAATCTTTGTCTTCATTTTCAATTATATCATCGGACACACCTTCCTTCATAAATTCTCTTTTCTCTTGTTTTTCACCTGTACATTTAATGTTCGGCTGAATTGTGTTTTCATGTTTGGTATTTCAAGGATTGTTTCTCTTTACTAAAAGTTTGTCGGTGACACATCCATCTACAATAGAAAAATTAAAATAAATCAACATTTTTTAACTTATATATACTAAATCACAATAAGAATGAACTGAATGCTCAAAGCCTTAAAAGAATATAAAATCTTTCTATAGGTATAAAAAATTATATATAAAAAATTATTCAATCACTTTAAATTTTAGTATACAGTCTTTAAGTAAATGCAATTCATGTGAACTTGAATGAAGCAATATGTTTTAAAAACAACCGCAATCTAGTGTAACTAATCAATTTGTACATCTTTGTATGAGTCTAAATTCACGGGAATGAAGATGGACTTTTGTGAACTTTAAGAAGTGCTATATGCACAGGCGTCTTGCATCGATGAACCATCAATAATTCAATAGTAACAGAGGTTTGTGTATTTGAGATATATTCAATCTTTGAACTCTCAAGAGACATAAATTTAGGCTCTTTACGTTTGATGATCTTCGTGGGTCTAGCAATTTGTCGATAATTTATTAACCACGAAAGTTTACAAAAATGTTTCGGTGTTAGTGTGCCATTAATTTTATTGAGAATTGAATTTTCAAAAGTATCTCCTATACGCTTTGCAATATCCATCACATCCCCAAAACTTATCAAGTCATTTTCACCGCCTTCTTCTTCCTTTGATATGGTAGAAACTTTGGTATTTGAATGGATAGGTGAATTTGGTTTAAAGAGTGTTGCTTCATTTAAAACTAGTATAATAGAAGATTGTACTACAGAAAAAGATGCACCTTCTCTAATTTTATCCTACGTTGCAAGTGTTTCATCATTACAAATTTAAGAAAAAAATTCAAATATCATTGTATTGAAGACCATCAATGGCCAAATTACATAAACTATCCTATTGAAGTAAACTTCAAACTTTTATAAAATGTAAATTTAAAGAATAAAATTCTGTGTGAATTTTTATTATATTATTAAGATTATTTCATATAAATCAATTAAAATTTGATAAAGATTCAAAACAAATTTCACATGAAGAATATTATTATTAAAAAAAATTTATTCAAAATAAAATTATCTGCAAGAACATCTCTAATTTTCTAAAGCAAATTATTCTAATCATTTAATCCTAAAATAAAAACAAAGATCTTAGCATTTCTATAGATTCAAAGTTGCCTTTCATGGTGTTAAAAAAATATAATTAAAAACAACAACAATATGTGTTGTTTCAATAATCTACCAATCCATGCTAATAGAATTGATAAACTATTTTGGAGTGTAGAGGTAAAGGTTCATTCACTAGGGATTTTGCAATTATATATTATTCTCAATAGTCTTTTACTTTGCAATTATTATAATAACACATATAATTTTAAAAAAAATTATACATCACACACAAGTATAAACCAAGTAAGCAATTTTGTTTTTATATGTATTTTTGAAAAAAAACTTATCATTCAACATCTATGAGTAGAATCCTCTTTCAATCTACTATGATCATCATTTTTTTCCTATTAATATCCAAAACTAGATTCCACTAGACCAAGTCACAATTATTCATATGGAAAGGCAAATTGATTAAATAATTGTCTAATAGCTATTCAAAGCTATGTCAAATAGCATTAATAGAATCTTTTAAACCTATTTATACTTTAAATTAGAAGATCACATCAAAATCAAGTAAATTTGTATTACAATATACTTAAAAAAAAATTCAAAAAATTCATGATCATAAATTCTAATTGATCTAATTTAGCAAAGATTTCAAGGATTTCAAGAATTTTAAGAATTTTAAGAATTTCAAGGATTTTAAATTGAAAAAAGTGAAAAATAAATTTCCTTGTATATTTTTAAGCAATTCATGAATGATGTCATTAATATAAATGATCACAAAATGGTGAAAGATGAAAGAAATTAAACTTAGTGAACTAGAATGGATGGAAGATCATTGAATATTTAAGATGTATTTTCATTCCATAAAAATGTTTAAAATTCTTAATTCAATGTCATAAAATTAAAAGAAGATATAGACATGGGTAATTGGGTACATGACATTTAAAATTGAAAAGTGATTTCATATGTTCTTCCAAATATTTTTTAAATCAATAAACTATTCTAAATTTCATATGTACATAAAATTTGTTTAGAATATGTTAATTAATTTTAAGATTTGCAAAATTAAAAAAAAATTATAGGCACAATGAATTGAAAGAATTATACAAATTTTGAATTTAAGACATTTAAAATTTTAAGAGATAAAGTTTTCCATAATGATTCTTCAGTGATATATGTTCAGATCAAGAAAATTTTAAATGCAAAATCTACCAAAACAAAAAAAATGTTTTAATGGAGAAGTTTTTGAAATTTAGCAATTTGAAATTAAAAAATCATAAAATTTTCAAAAAAACAAGACATCAAGTTCAATGACTGTTATAATTTTAAACAAAAATAATGACAAATGTTAGTATGAAGAAGATTAAAAATGAAAAATCTACAAAATCAAGAAAAATATTTTAATTGAAAAAATGATCAGATCTATAAATTTGAAATCAGAATATAATGAATTTTTTCAAAGAAACAAGATACCAAATGTAGCATGCAATATTTAAATTAAATTTCTTTTATAGATGTTCATTCAAAGAAGATTCAAAATGCAAAATCTAGCAAAACAAAAAAATGTTTGAATGTAGAATCTCTTTAGATTTACAAATTTGAAATCAAAATATCATGAAATCTTTTTTAAAAAAAGATACCAAATGCACGGTCTTTTATAATATCAATAAAATAATGAGAGATGATTATATAAAAAATATGATCAAATGAAAAAGATTCAAAACAAGAAAAAAAATTTGACAGAATTTTTTTTTACATTCACAAATCTGAAATCAAAATATCATGAATTCTTCAAAGGAACAAGATACCACATCCACCATATGGTATTAAAATCAAAATCTTTTTGATAGATGTCTATATAAAAAAGATTCAAAATGCAAAATCTACCAAATCACAAAAAATGTTCAAATGGTGAAAATCTTCAGATCTACAAATCTAAAATCAATAAAACATGAAATTTTTAAGAAAATATGATACCAGTTTCAAAGTATAATATTAAATAAATAAATAAATAATGTTGGTTTGTAACTGAGGGGGTTAACCTAATGTTGATTGTTGAACCGGTTTGGCTCCCCTCCGAGGCCTCTAAATTCAGCGCTCACTAGACCTTTGTGATTAGATATCAATTTATCTTTTCATACAACTTTCAATTGATCAAATACAATTATCAATTCATCATACATATTGTAGATAAGCTTTGTAGTCAATTTTAAATCAAACAAAATTCAAGACTAATAGTCAGATTCGTTCCTAGGGAGGCTTGTTAAATAGGTACTTTTGATTATTCTAAATTGGAACATTGCAATTAAAGTAGAAAATGAATATCAATTTGTTCCTTAACCATAATAATATGTTTTCCACACGATAAATCTAATTACACAATTTTTCTCTCCACTCTTAATTGCTACAAAGGTTTAGAATATCTCCAAAGTTATTTCTTTAATTTTCAATTCTTTAATTTATTTATTCTTTCATTTATTTATTCAATATTTTATCTTTTTCTTTATTCCAATTTCATTCTTCAAATCAGATTTTTGAAATGCGGCACTGTTGATTAGACAACTCCAAATTGGCCTTACACCAAATATAACTTGAGGTGACTATCAAACTTTTAATTCATTTTAATTCTCTTCGAACTTGTTTTTTTTCCTTCATTACAGTTCATAGTATCTTCACACTTCAATTAGACTTCTAAGCACTTATTTGCCAAGTGGTTTTATTAATTTATTCTCAGCAAAATGACCAACTTGGAATTTTTTTTTTTTTTTTTTTTAAATTTGTTCATAGCCATCATTTCATTCAAATACATGTTTCAAATTAATTCCTTACTTTATTTCTAATCCCACTCCATTCTAGCACACATTATAAACTTCTAAACCATCTCAAATCGAAAATATTACAACTAACATGACCTCTAAAACTCCAAATTGGAAAATAGTATTGCAATCAACTCACATCCATACCAATTTAGGTCATACATACAATTCACATCAAGCATCCATAAGCCATACTAACACAGTTCCAAATTGAATTAACAATTTATTCATCCATTCTCAGTACATACAACATGGATTCATTCTTTTAATCAATTAACACAAATTGAAAAAATTAACTCCTTACATTATAGCAACAATCGTACAAAATATTTCTTTTATCACATGCCTAATTCGTGAACAAAACACCTTTTAATATTAATCAAATTTTCAATGTCCTACAGATCTCATACAAGGCTAAATTAATCTTATAATTTTTTTTATTCCAACTTGTAATATAGATTTTCTACATTCTTTTCCTAATTGGATTCTTACAATTAATTACTACAAAACTTTTCAATTAGATCTTTTCTTCACAGTTTTAATCTTTACAAGAATTAAACATTTTGCTCATATTCAGACATTTCAAAGTAGAAAGAATTAATTCCATCTTTGCATTCGCATACAAACACAAAAAAATCAAAACCCAGTACGATTGGTTGGGACACGCACTGGCATTATCTCAATAGTGGGTGGCAAAAATGAATTTCAAAACATTCTAATAGGAAGGTGGGAAAAGACGAAAGCCAACTACCTCATCAATTGACTCAACTGACCCCCAAACCGGAAAATACAATTCAACACCATATTCCCCTCATTCACACACAAATACTACCTAATTGGATTCAACCTACTAACCCAAGACTGGTTCCCACTTAGAATCCACAACATTCCCAATTCGGCTGAGTTTTACCACTCAACACTCTACCCAATTTAAATTTAATCTATCCAATTTGGAATTAAACAAACAGATTCCAAATTAGCTATCAAAATACTAAAAGAACTGACTCCAATTTGTTTCAAAACAAACTCAAAGATTACAAAATTAACACCCAAAATGTACAATTAGGTTGTCCAAACCCAACTTAAAAGCGCAAAAATTACACAAAAAAGTGCAAATTTTTTGTCCAACTAGGTTATCTACACATACTAAAAAAAACAAGAAATAAACGAAAGATACCAATATGGGTGATTGCAAGAAACACTTGTCCTATTTGTTGTATTTGGTTGAGTTTTGGGGGAGTACTTTAAAATTAAAAAATTAATTTGAAAAATATTTGAAAAATATGAATAATGTATACACTTCTAAGATGAAGGTTTTTACTTAAGGAAATAGATAGAAAAATTATCTAAGTAGGAGAACTTGAAAAGTGCCATACCTCAAGAAAATACATATCTTCATGTTTTAATTAGGAAAAAATAGTAAAAATAAGTATTTTCAAAAAATAAAAAGTTTCCATTTGCAACAATTTTATGGAGATGGTCATTCACCAAAAAAAAAAAAATTTTACATGTTTCAAAATACCGGCAGAAAGGAACTCATTGCGTAGACCTCTACACCACATAAAATTAACTATTTCTTAAAATCCTTCCCTAGAGAGATAGAAGTCTACTAGACCATCTCATCCAAATTTCATCTTAAAATCATTAAAAAAAAGGTACTCCATAGTACAAAAAATCCCTAAATTGGAAAGTGTGACATTCAATTGGGGTCTATTTTTGGATAGTAAATTATTTTTGAAAATTATGAAAAAATTAGAAAAGATTTATGATATTCAAGAGTACCTTTCCTAGAAATCTTGAATCAATGAAATTCAAAATACAAAAGTTATGGCCAAAAAATAGATCAGCAGACATAGAGCGACAAAATAAGACAAGTGTTTCTTGCAATCACCCATATTGATACTGAGTTTTTTCACAAGCTTCTTTTGTGAAATACTGTCTATGAAGATTGTGTAAGGCATTGACAAGTCACAATCATGCACACAATTTCAACTTAATGAAACAAAGAATTTGATTTTTTGAAAAAGATTCAACATCAAATGAAAGTTTAGGGGTCCAATTGATGACAATATAAATTTATAATTTCAACAAAGGACAAGATATGAATTAATAAAAAAATGATATGCAAAGTCTACTCAATTCTAAATTTTCAATCAAAACAAATATTAAAGAACCATATAAGTTTAATGATTTCAATTGTTCCTTCTTATATTTTCAACAATTACAATTCTCAAGTGCAAATATTAAATGCATTGTAGTTGAGTAAGAATTTGTTGTTCAACTACCTTCTTACAAGTATTAAACAAGTATTAAAAAATATTTGAAATAATATTGATTAAAATGTCTTTTTTTATAGATGTTTAAGTATTATTATTCAAAACATTGACATAACCACTAGAGAAACCTATTGCAAATTGGTCATTTTTGTAACAACATCCAATAATTAACTTTCTTAACTTCATAAATCATCCTTTGGAGTTCAAAAATTTGATAATATTAAAATTAAAACAATAATAATAAATACATAATATAATAATTGATCATGTTAACTTACATTGTCAAATGATAGGCAGTAGAATTCATTGAATATGCTTCAGTTTGTTTATTTATAAGTCTTACTTTGAATTTATGTTCACACATAAAGAAACCAATATAATATTAGCTTTCATAATATATGCAATTTTACACCTATGTATTAATTTTCTAAAAGAAAATAGTAAAAATTTGACCTTTTACATCTTGAAAAAAGTAGAAAATCTTACTTTTTGATTTGTTTTATATAAGGATGATCAAAATATTTCAAAGTAATATATCCTCGTTAAGAATCAATGACATAACCTATCATAAAACACATATTAATCAAAAGAGACTTTAAACTTACACATAAAAAATAAACTTTTAAATAACATTCAAAATTAGTCTATGGATCTTAAATGTCATAGCAATATCAAAATATCAATTAAATTATCATTAACTATATTTATATACATGTGCCATGTAAATAACAACAAACACAATGGGTTTTATAGTTCAAGGGCAGCTTATGCCTTTGTTCATGTTATAATTGAGTTCTCCGATAATAAATAATAACTTTTTTTTTAAAGTAGTTACAACAAATTTATTGTTGTTAACTGACATACTTTGCATCCCCTGAGATTAATTAAACTTAACAACTCACATAGCTAGCTAGCACTCTCAATATTCCAAAGTCGAACGATCTTGTCTCATCTTCTAGTTAGTACTAAATTTGCAAAAAACACAAAACATCAATACACATTTCTTGTAAAATTTACTATCTAAATATTATAGCTTGATTTTAGTAGTATTTTTCAATAATCTTAAGAAATCCATTGAATTTAACTTACTTAAGTTAGGTGAGTACTCCACACAGTAATGACTTCCCAAACAACTTGTAGATTGCAATATTGTAAGAAATATCAAAAAAATAATTTAATACAAAATATAAACTTAAATAAAATATAAATCATAACTATAAGAATTAAATACAAATAATATTCTCAACAATTTTACAAACTAAAAATCTAAAATCAATTCTTACAAAAATCAAACAAAAAAAAATAATCTAGTTTTTAAAGTTAACATTTTGAAAAAACTACAATGAAAAATTCAGAAGTATATGTATCATTGCACGTGTAAAGATCCTTGTCAAGAAAACAGTGAGACAATTTTCTTCATCATTTTCAAAGCAACAATCAAGTATAGTTGCAAAATGCGAAATGAAGTTGATATAAAAATTTATTTTAATTGTAGGGATGTAGGCTAACAATCATAGTAGAAAAATGTCACCTCTATTAAATGAATTGTGCACCCTATTTATGCAATTAAAGAAATATAACTTTCAATCCAAAGTATTGTTAAAGTATTTGAGTGAAGATTCAGTTTTATTCAATACAAGTAAAATAAATTTTTAATCAAAATGAATTATATTTTTAAGTGAAGTTATATAATTTTGATTTTATATTAATTTAATGTGGCTTTTATTATCAAATTTTATTATATTAATAATTTTATTATTTAAAAAGCAAGATAGGTATAAAAAAAGATTGAAAACTATTTGAAAGAAGGGCATGAAGAAAGGAATGAAGATAGTTCAAAAAAGAAGAAACACAAGGGTGTGGAAAAAATTCAAAAGTTTGATCATTATAAGGATTGTGATAAGGACATTTTTTATTGTGTCAATAGTATCAAACAACATTAGAAGAAAAATTCTTATGTAGACAGATGTATAATTAAAAATGCTTTGAAACAATTTGGAGTTAATGAATTAAATTCGTTACTAGAGGGTGAATGTTTCTTTTGAGAGCAATGTGATAACAAGATGGGAGCCAAATACATGTGTTTGGTTACATGTTTTTTCATCATACTAGTTTTGTGCGACTAGATGGAGAGTTTATGGGCGCCAACAAGAATAAGCTTCTTTAACAAAAAGTAGAGCATCTATGATCCAAAATGAAGGATTTGAATATCACTTCTACATGAGAAGATGATCTTGAACATTTCTTTAAGAGTTAACAATGACGGGAGTGTTAGCTTAAGGGTTCAACACGAGTTTCAAGTGACAACTTGTGGTTAGGGTAACGTAGCCTAATTCAGTATAGTTTCTATTATTATTATGAGATTTGGCAAGTTTCTTTTGATCGTTGTCAGCAGCTACTAGGAAGTTCTATCGCAGCTATACAGCTTCATGCCACAAATGACACACTGTACTTGTCCCCAAGTCCGGCATGAAAATTCTGTGTCATCTCCACATCTCCGATCTTGAAAATCTCTGTAAACAACTAGTGAAATTCAGGATCCGTTCTGAACTAAATTAGATCTTGAGCGGCAAGTGCCACTTTAATTGGGTTGCTGGAGTGACAGGTTGCCAAACTTATCCTCGAGGAATCCCATTTTAGGGATCCCATTAAGGGCTCTCTCTGAGACGAAGAAGACACCCCCTCCCAACTCGAGATAAGCAACAAACTCTCTCGAATGCTCACTGATGAACTGTTGAGCTGCTACAGAAGACAACCACCTCCCTTTGCTCTCTGTTACACCAGCAAAGTGGAAAAACCCTCCAACAACCTTGTCACAGAATGCTCTCACTGCAAGTGCTTTTCCGTCATCCAAGAAGAGGTCATGATCCATCATTTTCTGTTTGAGCAAACTCATGGAACTTGCGAGGTCTTCGGTCTATCTTTACACCCTGGACAGAAGGTCTTCTTCCTCTAGAATATCTCCCAAGATAGATTGCGAAGAATGCACTTCTCCCAACGGTAAGGGACTCCTAAAACACCGCAAAACTACAAGGTCATTCCGTCCCACAACCTCCTCGACGGAACTGCGTAACTCGGAAGCAGTGCACCTCTGAGCCGCTCCTAGGTCACTATCCAGATTTACTTCCAACGCGCTCCTTAGTCTCAAAAACCGGTTGATTCGGCATTTTTCTTCACTCCGAAATCTTTAGTAATCCAATTGGTTGCTTCCAAAGGAAACAACATGTAAGCCTTTGAAGTAGTAAATAAGTATATGAGAAGAGTTTTATTAATCCTTATTAAATTTTCTTCATAAGAATAAAATTCAAAGCTTTAATTTAATTTTTGAATTGGCTTTGGAAAGTGGGCCATTCAACATGCAAGCGACAATAGACAAATTTTAACAACTAAAGCTTCTATTTTAGTTGAAAGAGGTACATTTACTTCATTTGTTTTGAGATTGCATAATACGTACTAAAAAATAGGGTGTTTATATAATATGAGGATTGTTTTATAAACAAGTGACCTTCAAGAGAAAAATATTAATTTGCTTAAAAATTTGTACTCTATAATTCTATAATTTTATAATGTAGCTTGATATTTGAACAAGAATTCAAACATTGCTGTCATACTGTGGTTTCAGTTCAGACATTGTTATGGTTTCAGTGAAGATTCATTGATAACAAATGAGGGCTATCAATTTAGGTGGTGATGAAAAGTTTAGAGAAGCATTTACAATAATCAAAATTCTAAAGATTAGAGTACAAAAGATTGATATGAATTTCACTAATTTTGATTTTAATTCACAAATTTTAGGATATAAAAACTTTCAGATTTTTGTACTCTTTGTGAAGAATTTTAAACGAGTATATTTGTTGCAAAATTAAAAGAACACTATTTTCTTAGAAAAAAAACTTAATTTGATAGCCAAGGTTACCTTTTATTTGAACAAATACGGTACTAAAGTAGGAAGAAATGAGACAATGGTTAGTTCAAATATGAAATCATTTGGTATATTGTATGCAAAGAGAGACAATAATTGGTAATTACTTTGAGTTTTTATTATTTATATTTTATAATGTATAATTCTTATAAATGTTTATGATTTTTTATTTTTTATTTTTAAAATATTTTTATTACTATTGTTGTAGATAGATGTACTATAATACAAATCTTTATAGAATTATAGAACAATTAACTACATTCATTAAATAATAGTTAAAACTAAGTTATAGGTGAGTTTTTCAACATTTGAAGAATATTATGAAAGCTTATGATTTTGATGTGAATGAGGCAATATTTATGTATACACCATTTCCATCGTTTTCTTTGACCAAAAATTACAACTATCATATCCATATAAATAAGGATGATTACAATTTGGATTTTGTACTTTAGTTATATAAAGTTGAATTTCTTTGTATTATATTATTTTGATATATATTCAATTATAATTTTGATGTTGTACATCAATTAAATTTTTTTTGACTAATTTTTCTTCTTATCATAATAAATGGTGAAGAGAAACATAATCAAATTGTTTTGTTTTGTTTTTGAGAATTAAAGTATGCTTTTACACCTTAACATAGAGATGTCTTATGCTTGAGGTCAAGAGATATGCACTATGGTATAAGATCATACAAAAACACAAGTATATTGACAATGACTTCTTTTCAAAAAACTTCACTTTTTAGACAATTGAAAAAAATTTAAATACTTTTTGAGATGAAGTTGTTACAATGACTGTCTTGGTAAAAGAAATAATTCATAAAAAAGGAAATTGTCTACGCACAAAATAAAACTTTCAAGAAGAGAATTGTTGCAAGAAAAGTAAACCTTGTCAAAAAATAGTGGAGAAGTAGGGTCGAGATGTTTGAACGTCCAACATCAAGTTGTCAATGTCCACTACCCCTCAAACATCCTATGACATTTGAAAAATTAGGCAATTGACGAACATGCAGATGAACAATCTGGCAAAGGTAGTTAGGCCGTTTGATCGAATGGATGGTTAAATAAGTGGTCAGATGGGCGATCACACATATAAGCAAACAATGATTAGTCGAATTGATGGGCAAATGGGCGCTATGCCGCTATATGTAAGCCCCTAATTCATCACTTAGGATTCGCTCGGTTTTTATTTTTTTTTTGCAAAATACAATGTGTAAAGTAAGACAAAAGGCTTGAAAAGAGTGTAAAACCAAAATAGGTATGTTACATGCGAATGTAGTATTTGGTCATATTTTGAGTGTTTGTATCCAATTAGGTTCAAATCCCACTTGTAATTAGATTAGAAACTGTTAAAATTTAAATAAACCAATCTTTGATAGATTTATCTAAGGAAGCTCCATTTACCGTACATGTGATGGGGTCAAATCATACTCAAATGAACCCACAACAAGGGTTAAACACAATAAAATTTGCAATGTAACTTCTTTTTAGTTATTGTTTTTTGAATCTAATTTATTAATTATAGATAAATTAGTCCTTTATAACTAGCACTTCAAGTCATTTTAAGCCTAATATTAAAAAATCAAATTTTTTTTACTAAAGTTCCAATTGAAGTTTAGAGACCAACTTGTTAAGTTTTTCAATGTTAGAAAAGGGGTGTAATTTCTAAGGAATAACAATGTGATTGAATTCCAAAAAATTATATGTATATATAATCATATAGTAGTATAGAAAAGGACTCTTTTGCTACACTTTGAATTTTTTTTTTTTCTATAATATTCAAAAGTAAAAACATGTGAACGTCCTTTTTAATATAAAAAATAGTTCAAATGATAATTGTATTGGAATAAAAAAATGTGTATATTATTCACATCAAGGTCCTTAAGTAAGCTATTTTTGGATTTTTATTTATTTTTAAAATAAATTAAAAAAATTAAAAATTCAATTAATTAAAAAAATTATACTATTTTTAGTCTAAGACTTAATCACTAACTTTTTTTTGATAGTTGTACATTCAACAAGTTAAAAAAATTTGGATAAAAATATCCTATTAAAGTGCTTTTTAGTATTATATAGTTAAATTTAGCCTTGCAACTCATAATCTATGCTCTTGTGAGAATTTTTCTAAATTTTTTTCCTTCAACTTATTAAAAGGATGCATTGCAATACTATTCATTTATAAATTTTAAAAAAAACAAAAAAACTTTAAAGTAATTTAGAGCTTTAAAAGTTTAAAAAAAGACTCAATGATGATTGCAAGAAACACTTAATGCATTTTCTCACACTTTAGTTTCTATTTTGTTTCTAGACATAACTTCTGTATATTAGCTCCAAATGACTCAAAATTTACAAGAAAACTACTTAAAACCACTATATATTTGATCTAATTTTTGAAGATTTTTCAAAAATAATTTACTATTTTTAAATAGCCTTGATAATTTCTTACAATGGGTGATTTAGGATTTTTAAGCACTATCAAGGTTGTCACATTAGACAAGTTAATATTCATTTCTTGTGCAATTGGATATGTCTCTAATTCATTTTTTGTCCAATTGGACAAGAAATGAATAGTAATTTGTCTAATATGACAACATGCATTGAGTACCATTTGAATCCAAAAAAAAGAATTTTGAACTAAAATTTGGAGAGAATGGTTTCTTAGTAGACTTGTAGCTACTGTCCAAAGGAATATTAAAAATACTTGTTTTTTATGTGATGTAAAACTTTACAAACAAAGCTTCTTTCTACATTTTTTTCTAAAGGTATGAAATATTATTTTGGTGAGTTTTTTGGTCAAATTCCATCACCAAAAGTCTTTTCAAATGGATAATTTAAAGATTTATTTGAAAAAAAATCCTATCTTTTACAAATTAAAATGTCAGAAGTTGTGTTTTCTTCAACAAAATTCTATGTGAATTTTGTGTATATAATTTTGGTGAAGAAAATTTCTAAAAAAATAAACATTATAATTTATAAAAAATAAGATTTTTCTTTTAAAGAAATCTAAAAACTATTCATTTGAGAAGACTTTTTGGTGATGAGATTTGACCAAAAAACTCACCAAAATAATGTTTCATACTTTTGGAAAAAAATGTAGAAAGAAGCTCTCTTATAGACTTCTACACCACATAAAAAATAAGTATTTTCAATATTCCTTTGGATAGTAGCTATAAGTCTACTAAGAGACCATTCTCTCGAAATTTTAGCTCAAAATTTGTTTACTTGGATTCAAATGGTGCTAAAAAACCCTAAATCACTTGTTGTGAGAAATTATCAAGGTTGTTTTATAAATAATAAATCATTTTTCAAAAATCCTCAAAAATTAGGTAGTGTATGTAATGGTTATGAGTAGTTTTTTTGTAAATTTTCAGTCCTTTAGAGCTAAAAGACAAAAGTTGTGGCTAAAAAACAAATCAAAAATTAAGATGTGACAAAACACAACAAATTGTACAAGTGTTTCTTGCTATCACCCTCAAGTCCTATCCTACAAAAAAAAATCTTTTTAATGTGGTTTGACTCAATGAAGTTGGCTAAAATAAGTCCAAGAAAACTTGGTGAGAATCCTAGAGTTTAGTTTCATATATAAATTTCAAATTATTCACTTTTCATGGAAACCCCATTGTTAACTTGTAACTTTGAAAAACATAGCAACATTCTGATGAAGGGAATCTATAGCCAAAGGACGGTGTTTCTAGATTGAATTCACACTAGAAACTCAACGGTGAAGTCGCTTTGCCAAAATTCCTCTCCATGTGAATTGTGAAAGATTCCCTAGACCTTAATAATTGAAGGATGATGTGGAATTTTACTTTCCTTTGACAATCGTGTAGAGCCTAAATTTAAGTCTAAACATCTTTTGTAGGATTTTATAGGAGGTCTCTCAAAAATTTCGAATTTTTTTTTAGACCTAGAAGATGCCTTTCCAAATAGTCAACTGCTCTAACCTCCAATAAGAAATTTTCATAAATTACCCACATTGCAATAAAATTTCACCAAAAATTAACTTTTTTATATTAATAAAAATATTCAACAATTTTCAAGACATTATGATAGCCAGAAGTATTCAAATTGAAAAGATCTTCAATGAATTGGCAAAATAAAATATTATGGTGGGGGTTGACCGGCATTTTAGATGCGCACAAACTCAAAATGGGGTCCAAGTTAGATCTTTTCTTACTCCTTTACATCTACTAAAGATCTTAGGCTAGTTAAACCCTAAAGGTTTTTTACTATGTTTTCACCAAAAATGCTCCAAAACTACCATTTCTAATACAAGTGCAATTTCTTTTTTAAAACACATTTTTGACTCATGTAACCGTAGGATCTTTTATTAAGGTGATTTGTAAATATGTGGAGAAAATTTCAGAAATTTCCACCATGTAGATTGCAAGATATAAGCATTTGAATTGACAAAAATTGTTTTTTTATTCCTGCAAAAATCCAGGCAACTACACTTCACAAGGTCACATTTGTGTGAAAAAAATTTGAAATGGTGGTTACTCTTTGAATTCATACTTCAATGCAAGTTGGCTACATTCTCAAAAATTTCAAACCATTTGGAATTGTACAACATATAGGAAAAAATAAGTAAATAGAAAGAAGTAAAACATGAACCAAAATACTAAATTGTGAACATTTTATTTATGGAATTGAAAATTTTCAGACCCAATGGTTAAAATGTTGTAATAAACAATCTACACCTTTTGTTTTTATTTTTCTCTAAAAACATAAAAAATTGAATTAAATGAAGAATTTCAAACTTTTTTTGTACTGTAGAGCTTCTGTAACTGGATGCAAACTACCTCAAATTCAAAATCTTCATAACTTTGGACTCATTGATCGGAATGGATTGATTCAAAGCTTCACATGTCTGTATAAACCTAAAGAACCAATTTGAAATTTCACTTTTAAGAAAAAAAAATTTGAAGAAGTTTTTTCAGCTGCCCGGTCTGCCCGCCGAGTAAAGAAAACAACATATCCTGCCATAACTTTTTAACCGTGAAGTCAAAAGTTATGAAAATTGTTGGGCCTCAAAGCTACTCCTTGGGCACACATTGTATCAAAATTTCAAAGAAAAAAATAAAAACTCCATCTGTAGTGAATTGCCCAAAAAATTTATAATCTCAAAAAATGTTGTTCAGGGCTTTAGGGGTTAATTAATTAATATTATCTAATGTTACAATCACCCAACCGTATTAGACTAATGATGTGGCACTTGACCAAGTTATTACAATGCATGCATTTGGGAGCATTTTAAGCTCTTGGTTTGTGTCTTTGTTGAAACTTTGAAGGACATTGGGAATTTGGGATCCCTTCAAAGTTTGCAAATCATTTTGTTGTACTTGTTGGAGTTTTGGTTTAATAGTTATTAGGTTTTTGTGAATTTACTAACCATTGTACTAATCTTAAAGGTATACTTCTTTTATGACTAGCGATGCTGCTTAGGGAAGCCCTATTAGTGTTGTTTATGTATTTTGTAAATTAAAAATATGTATACTAATTTGTGGAGTGATTGAGGTTGTACTAACTTGTATTATTTTCTATAAAAATCAGGTGTGTTGACATGTGTATTGACCCGTATTTTTTTTTTCTTATTTGGGATGATGAAGCTTTGATTCTATATGGTTTGGTGGTTTGAGAATTTCTCTCTATATATATTAACTTATGGTGAAGCTTTGACTTTCCATAGTTTAATTTGTTTAGTGTTTTGGTTGTATTTGAAAATACTGTGAAGCTTTGACCCCCATCTTATTTAGACTCTTTTTTTTCCAAATAGATATCCGTGTATTTGTTCTTTTCAAATTGTGGCCAAATTTTATTGTGTAAAGGAGGACTCCAAAATCCAAGTCTAATTTTTGATTGAGTTTTGGAGGCTAGCTTCCAATACCTAATTCCTTCGAATTAATTTTTAATAGTTTGGTCTAACCAATAGTTTGAATTAACTAAAGCAAACTTAAGGAGAAAGCTCAATCAACAATGTGAATTAACTGAGCAGCCAGGCCCTGGCTAGCAACTCAACCCTGACCACCAACTTGGTTCTAGCTAAGTAGGCCAACAACTTAGGTTTTGATGTGCTAAGCCAGGCCATATGGCAAGCCAAAGAAGGGACTTAATCACCCCTCTCACACTACAAATTTTTATTTTTATTATTATTTTCATTTTTATATCTATGGGGAATTAGATGGGACAAAGAAGAAAATTAGGAGAAGGAGAATGAAGACTTAGAAGTGCAAATTAGCATTTAAAAAATTAGATTTGGAAAGAAGAAATTGTGAATTAAGGTTTAAAAATTAGTGATAAAAGTAGTTCCAAGTGTCTCTAAGCTCATCACTCTTTCACTCATTAGCCTACCAATTACAATAAAAGTTCAAAATAAAGTTCAAAAACTCCAAGAGAAGATAGTGTGAAGTTAAAATTTGGAAGTGAGATTATTATACAATTGATGAATGATCCTTGAAGATGAAGATAAATTAGGTGAAAATGTTGAAAACTAATTTAGACCATTAGAAGTTAACCCCTAAATGCCCAAGCCTTTTCAAGTGTGTTTTGACTATGAATAAAGTGCATGGACTTGTAGTCATCCCTAGTGAAGCAAATTGATTTTTTTTCAAAATCTAACCGCATAGATGTTTAAAGAGTTTGTTTATTAGGAAGTACACAAATTTTGAGTACAAAATTGCATTGGAGTTGTGAGATTATAACAAGAGAAGAGTACATTTTCTATATTTAGTATATTGCCTTTTCCCACAATGTTTCTCAAATTTGCATATAAATTTTTTGGGGGATTTGAGGTGACACGAACAACTACAAAAAGTGTTAGCACACTAAAATGCACTTCTAAAAACTTAATTTCACATGAAAAGCTATTAAATTCATTACACAATCCACCTTGCAATTATTGAAATGCAATTATTTTTATAAGTAGAAATTGCAAATAACTCCAAATCAATAGTTGTATGTTTAAATTTTCAATGGTGAATATCATGAAAACACTTTCCTCTTTCCATTGGGACCATTTTCAAAGCAAATGGATATGTACAATTTTTTAGATCTCAAATTAAGTGAAATTGCATAAAGCTAGGAAATGAAGTAAAATTGGCAAGCTTTACACTTCACTTATAGTACATGTATGCCTTTGAAGACCTCCCAATAATCAAATATGTACTTTTTTCAGTGAAAAATGAAAGTTTTCAATAGTTAACCCTTAAAACTGCCCGAATTTTTTTTTAAAACGGGCACAGGAATTTAACTGCCCATTCAAAAATGGGCCTGAAATTTCAGATCGACCATATATGGTCGCTGGGGCAGTTAGGGGTTAAAATAGAATAATACTTGATTTTGATAAGGAAGAACAATCAATTATTAATTTGAAGTTTGAAACATTATTGTGCAATTTCTAAGACAACCCTTGAAATACAATAATGAAGTTTACATAATGAAAAAAAATGAAGAAAACAGAAGAATTAGAAATTAGACTTCTGAATTCAAAATATCGTAAGAAAACCCTCTTTTAAAGTAGTGAGGAAGATTTTTATAAAACTCTTAAGATGAAAAACAAGGAAAGATGAAAGAATGTATACAACAATGTTTAATATAAGCTACAAAATGAGGTAAGAGCTTGAAAACTCCACAACTTATTCAATTTCATAGTTAGCCCTTTTTAACATAAGAACAAAACCAAAAGTGCAAGTCAGCATACTTAGATCAAATTTTTACAAGTTTTAGGATCCAATTAATTTAATATTAGTTTATATCTTTTCAAAAACATATTACACTTTAGATTTGAAGTCAAATTGAGAAAATTAGGGGTGGATGAAGTTTAAATAGTAAATTAAATGAGAAATAGATAAAATCTAAAATCTTGCAACAAATTGATAAATCAATTAGAAGTCAAATTTCATCCATTCATAACTTCTTGTAAGAGAGTCCGATTAGAAAGTTAGAATTGATGCTTAAAAGAAAAACATATGAGATTTTTATAAATAGCTGACTTACAAAAGTTAGACCAAAATATAAAACGTAGGCTAGTTCAATTAGTTCCATTAAGATAAATTAGTTATGGATAATTAGGCACATATGAGCATAGGAAGGACAAATAGAGCCCAAAAGTGTTCTTTATTGAAAAACACCTTAGAAATAGAAAGGACTTAAAGAAATGAAGTCTTAAATTAGGGTTGGATGAAAACTTAGGGTAATCACCCAAAGTAAAAAAAATTGAATATTAGTAGAAGTGATCATCAAAAATTCATACACCAAATTTCATTTCATTTCAATAGTTAAAACTCTCAAAAATCATGAATGAAGTTTAATAAACCGATTAGCGGTGAAACTTCATCCTTTCATAACTTTCACTAGGAAAGTCGGATCGAGGTGGTGTTTATACTTTTGAATAAGATAAAAGGTGCTCTATGAATAATTTAGGTCTAATTTAGTTTTCATGAAAAAACCAAGTTGCTTGGAAATTGTCAAAATCCTCAATTAAAACTAGTTTAATGTTGTGTTTGAATTCATTCTACTACTTGAGTCACTTAGGTATTACAAAAGATCTATTGCTTAGAAGGCACACTGAACCAACACCTAGGCACCCACTAGTAAAATAATTGCAAAGCAATTCAAAAAACTTGATTGTGTTAGGTTAGTTACGACACGTGGATAATTCATCACTTAGACTATAAAGGATAGAAGATTCACTATAAGGAAAATGGGCCCTAATCTACAAAAAATTTGACAACATAGTATCCTAAACCACATGTCCGAAATGACAACTACAACTTTTGAAATTTAGCACTTTATCAATGTGGTCAATATTGCAATGTCTATCAAATATTTGTCAATTTCTTAGTCAATTTTAACAAACAAGTTTAATGTCTTCAAAGAAATTCAACAATTTTTTACATATAACTTCTATTTCAAATATAAATTTTTTACAAACACTATGAGAAAATGTAGCACACGGCAATTTTCAACCACTCACCAACCACATTTAGGCATTCCTTATCTTTAGAGGGGAGAAACTCCCTTTGTATATGTGGAGTGGTAGGAGCAGAGCCAATCCATGTAGGATATTTGCATTTTTGAAGTTAGGAGAGCTCATAGTCAAGTTAAAAAACCGTGATTTGATATTAAAACTAAGATTTCAGACCTCAATTAAGCATAGAAGAATGTCTTTTTACAAAACACTTTGAACTAAGACTAGTTAGAATATAAAATAAAATTTCAAGTCCAAAAATCTGTTTGACATTTAAAGCTATCAATCAAAAGTTATAGATAGATTTCAAAGAAAAAATTTGGAAAAATGTAAAAAGAACAATTTCAAACACCTCTTTGAAATTCCAAAACTTTTTATTGACAACTTGAATTGTAAAATGGATTTTCTTGAATGAAACTTCAATTAATAATTTAACTAGCTTTAGTTCAAAGTTTTTTACAAAAACACATTTTACTATGCTTAAATGAGGTCTAAAGTCATACTTTTAATACAATTCCTATTTCTAACTTAGTGCCAAGTTAGACATAGGAATTGTATTAAAAGTAGGACTTCAGACCTCATTTAGGCATAGTATAATATGTTTTTGTAAGAAACTTTGAGCTAAAACTAGTTAGATTATTAATTGAAGTTTCATTCAAAAAAATTCTTTTTACATTTCAAGATTCCAATCAAAAGTTTTGGAATTTCAGAGAGGTGTTTGAAATTATTCTTTTTACATTTTTCCAAATTTCCTCTTTGAAATCTATTCATAGCTTTTGATTGACAGCTTTAAATGTCAAACGAATTTTGTGGACTTGAAACCTTATTTTATATTCTAACTAGTCTTAGTTCAAAGTGTTTTGTAAAAAGACATTCTTCTATGCTTAATTGAGGTTTGAAATCTTAGTTTTAATATCAAATCACGAATTTTTAACTTGACTATGAGCTCTCCTAATTTTAAAAATGCACATATCCCACATGGATTGGTCCTCCTCCTACCTCCATATGTGTTTATATAGAGTTTTCCTTCCCCATTCACTCCACAATTACAAATAGTTCATATACTTTTGAAAATAATAAAAAGAGAAAATTTAATAATTTTTACAAATTATTATTATTATTTTATTAATTCAAAAATATTCATCTGAACATTTATCATTCATCCAATAAAATTTCATCCAAAAAATTTTGGCCATTATTTCAATTATTTTATTAAATCTGTGGATAATAAAATAATATTATTTTGAATTAAGTGACGGTGGTAGAGGAGTGAAAAAAAGACTTATTGACGTGTATTCATGTTCGAATCTACAGAAAAATTGATAGGATTTTCTATCAATTGGATGTCCAAATCAATGGCTCCTAACCTACAGAAGAATTGATAGAATTCTGTCACTTTTTTTGTCAATTAGGACATAGTTTTTCTTGTAGTGATTACAAGACAGAGACTAAAGGATTAGGTGGACAAATAGGCAAGAACAATGCTTTAAGGAATAAGAGTGCATCAAAACTTTAAGAAAATCAATTCAAAAGAATGAGCAATTAAACTTCAATAAGGGATATTTTCAATATTAATAAATAATTTTGTATTACAATAAAAATTCCTTGACTAGAAAACTGTTAAAGATTTTGTACATTGTAAGGAATGTGATTGATGTCCCTTTTAGGCAATAGTCACAATTTGGGATATCTCCTACAATACTACCTCTTGATTGAAAAAATGCCCAAATAACTTATAATAGATGGAATAAATCCGAAATAAGTACATTAAGATATGAATTTGGTAAGTCAACTCTAACTTTTATAATTTATTAGTTGGAAGATAAAACAATAAAAAAATCACAAAAAATTCTAAAAGTTTCCAATGCTCCCGTAAATTTACAAGTAGATGTCATACATAATTTAGAGTATGTCTAAAAACATTTAGAAAAATTCACTAGTCCACACTAAAGTTGTTGCAAATCTGCTCTCAATTGTCACTAATGTCACTATTGCCCTTTGATGGCATTAGTGATATTAGAGAAAATAAGTCAAATCTTTCAAATTACTTTCTTTTTTCATTCAATTTTCTTAAAGTTCATAGTTAGATGAATCTTAATCAAGCATATTAACACATCAAATTAAATAAGTCAAATGCCCTCTGCCAAATTTGCAAGTAGGTGTCTTACATATTATAGAATGTACATAAAATATTTTAGGAAATTTCATTTGCCTATACAAAATTTGTCACAAATTTATTTGACAATGATTAATGTGATTAATGCCCCTAAGTTGCATTAACCCCTAAAACCCTGAGCTACATTTTTTAGCAATATAGTGATTTCGGACAACTCACTATAAATAAAGTTTTTATTTTTTTTCTTTGAAATTTTCACACAAGATGTGCCCGAGGAGTAATTTTAAAGCCCAATAATTTTCATAACTTTTGACTATATAGCTAAAGACTCCATAGTCCATACCTACCTACAAACTAAAATTCCTTATAACTTTTGACTCATGAATCCAAATGGAATGATTCAAAGCTTCCCATGTTTGTATAAACCTAAAGAATAAATTTGAAATTTCACTTTTGAAAAAAATAAATTTAAAGGAAGTTTTTTCACTTGCCCAAGTTGCCCACCGAGTAAACAAAATGACATAATTATCATGCCATAACTTTTTAACCACAAAGTCAAAAGTCATGAAAATTGTTGGGCCTTAAAACTACTTCCTAGGCACATCTTGTGTGAAAATTTCAAAAAAGAATAAAAAAACTCCATTTGTAGTGAGCTGCCCAAAATTGCTATGTTGCCAAAAAGTACAACTCAAAGCTTTAGGGATTAATCACATTAGTTGCAATCAATCAAATCTTCCAAATTTCTTGCCTTCTCCACTCAATTTTTTTTCAAATACTCCCCAATAGTTGCAATGGGTCCTAATCAAGCATATTAACTTATGAAATTGGACAAGTCAACTCTAATTTTATTTATTTTTGGTCTGGAAGTTAAAATAACTAAAAATCTGCAAAAAACTCTAAAAGTGTTCAATGCCTCCATAAGTTTGCAATTAGGTGTCTTACATATTATACAAAATACATAAATATTTTAGGAAATTTCACTTGCCTATGTAAAAGTTGTTGCAATTGACCAAATCTCCCAAATTTTTTGCCCTCTCCATTAAATTTTTTTTCAAAAATTCCCTAATAATTGCAATAAATCCTAATTGAGCATATTAACCTATAAAATTGGATAAGTCAACTCTAATTTTATTTATTTTTGGATTGAAAGTTAAAAGAATAAAAAATTTGTAAAAAATTCTAAAGTGTCCAATGCCCCCTCTAATTTGCAAGTAGATGTTTTACATAATATAGATCATATTTATAATGTTTTAGAAAACTTCACTTGTTCATGAAAAAATTTGTAACAAATTTGTGGTAAATTTGCTCAATTGTGATTAATGGGACTAATGCCCCTTGGGTACATTACATACATTAGTCACAATTGAGCAAATCTTTTAAAGTATTTTTTGCTTAACCTTGATTGCTCTAACCCTATGCACTCCAATCGTGTCTAATGCAACCTTGTTTGTGAAAATCCCAATACATCTATCCACCCATCTACTACTCTACTCTTATCTTTGTTTTCCAAGAGCCCTATTCATTGCAACCCATCCGCCATTAGACTTGTTGTCCAACCTCTCATCCGATTGCCCATCCAATCCCCCGTTCGAATATCCATCTGATCTTCCATCCAAACACATGTCCAATGGTCCATGCAATCACCCATCCAAATGCCTATTCGAACATTCATTCAACCAACTGTCCAATCCCACGTCCGAATATTTGTTCAACCAACTATTCAACTTGACCTTGTCTATGAAGCCAAAAAATTTGGGCTACCATAATGTGTGTCTTCATCTATTTTAAATTGTTCATTTGTTCAAAAATTAAAGTCCTTCTTTGCTCTAACATTGAATTCCAAAATGCATAGATCTCCTTTCAAAGAGTGGTGTTAAATGGATGAAGTATCCAATGTAGCATTACCGTATCAAAGGATAATTCTAATTTTTTAACTACACATTTAATCCAATAATCCTAAACCCTAAACCCTAAACTTAAAATACTAAACACTAAACCTTGAAATACTAATTAAAATTACCTTTCAATCTTGCATGACATACCCAAAATATTGGTGCTTTGTGTAAAATATGTTTGACCTTCAATTCTTTTTTAATGTCATTATTCAAATATGCTTCATATATAAACCTCAATGATTTATTCATTTATATTTCACAGTAAGAAATAATTGTAGGATTAATAGTATCAATTATAATGTGGCACTATACAAATATGGAACATTCAATTGTAATGTAAAGTATTTTTTTAAGTTTTGTTATTAATTGCATTGATAGTTTTAATCATCAAGGTATGCATGGTACAAGCAATTGTACTATTGCAATATTTTGTAAGAGGATATTATTAAGAAATACAAGTATTCAAATCTCTTTCATAAAATTTAAGCCCACAAGTTCCATAGTTTTCTTTTCTGATTTTCTCTAATAACCACTCAAAAGTTAAAACTAGTATTTCTATTGCAAACTGTGAAGCTTTTCAATTTTAAGTTTTTGACATGTAGAATTTTAGGATCCTATACAAATGCTGTAAACTAGTATAAAAAATATATACATCAAAATAAAAGAATTTTACTAATCAAAAGCAAGTTTAATTTTTACCTCTATTGATCTATTTGTGATTTTCAAACTTTATCTAATACTAGCCTTGAATTTTTGATTGAAGACTTGAATCTCTGAAAGATTCCCAAAAACAAAAGTTTTTTTAACTCCTAAATGTATTTGACTCATGTTTTGCCAAAGACATTGCAAAACTGCCACTTATGTACTAGATCCAAATCTTTAAGAAAACCATTTTAAGAATGATGTAACTATATAGGATCTTATAGTACTTTAGTTTGAAAATATGCAGAAATTTTTGCAGAAATTTCCACTATGTAGATTGCAAGATAGTAGTATTTGAATTGTTAAAAACCTATTTATTGTCCCTGCAAAAATCCGGGCATTTGCACTTCAGTACCTCACTTTTGTATAAAAAAAAGTCCAAAATGGTTGTTACTCATTGGATTCATTTTTCTAGTCAAGTTGGCTACATATTTAAGAATTTTCAAATCATTTGGAGTTGTACAATAGGTAGAAAAAAATTGGTAAGTAGAAAGAGGTAGAAAATGATTCAAAATATTAAAATAGTAATAATTAATTTGTGAAATTGAAAATTTTCAATCCCAATGGTTTTAATTTTTTAATAGACAATCATCACCTAATGTTTTAATTATTTTTCAAAAATATTAAAAATTGAGTAAAATAATGGACTCAAAGTTTATTTTGGAGGAGAGATTCCATAACTTCTCACAAACTATCCTCAAACTAAAACTCCTATAACTTTCATCTCATAAATCAAAATGGAATGATTCAAATCTTTCTAAGTAGATAAAATTCTAAAGAACCAATTTTAAATTTTAAAAAAAGTGATTTTTGAAGAAGTTTTTTTGACTACAATGGTTGCCCGCCAAGTAAGAGAAATCACATATCATGCAATAACCTTTTATCCATGTTGTCAAAAGTTAAGAAAATCTTTGGGCCTTAAATCTACTCCTTGGACACACGTTTTGTGAAAATTTCCATGAAAAAAAATAAAAACTCCATTTATAGTGAGCTGCCCAAAATTACTATATTGCCAAAAAACGTAGTTTGAACATTTAGGGGTTAACTTTATAAATTGACCTACTTCAAGGTTTGTTAAATGAAATTACTCTATTAAACATAAAAGCAATCCACATTTTTTCTTTGCATCCAATTCCTTGCATTCGACTCAACTAAAAGTAACTTAGCTCTTAGTAATGTTGATCTATCTATACATCATGGATTTTTTAATCCATAAAGTTCTAAAGCCATCCTTCTGTAACCAATAAGTACTTGAAAGTGTTGGTTTTGATGTATTCATTGAGGAACAAAATAAATTAATTGCTTACAATCTAAGCATATGATCTTATATACTTCAATTATCTTGAATTATGGGGTAGAGTATTCACAAAGTTTGATGGTAGTGATTGGAAGATTTTAGCCTTAAAAGTTTGGATGAAATCATGTTTTTAATATATACTTACAATTTTAGATGTCTTTGACCCACATTTGTGCAAATTTATTCCACTAAAGACTTTAAATTCAAAATTTTTTGTAGTAAAGTATTGGATTCAAAATCTATAGAAACAATTTCAAAAAACACACAATTGATTTTTATTCTTTGAAAATCATTAAACAATAGTCTAGAAGTTGGATGACATTTGAAATTTTTAATAGATCTAGGATGGAATTGAAATGTAATAATTACAATGGTAACATTGATTTATGTCTTTGTAATGACAACTTAATTTAATCAAAAAATTATTTCTAAAAACTGTAAATATCATATTATGTTTGCACCTGCTATTAATTAAAATTTTGGTATCATTAGTAGGGGATTGGTTTGAAAAAATGTCCCACTAAGCCTCTTTCAAGGATAGGGCTAGAATACGGGTATAATAGAAGGCTACTCCACAACCCTCTAAGGACCCTACAATTGGCTTTTAATTTTGGTTTAAATTTGATTTTTCCAACAAAGTAGAAAAGAATGAAATAATACACAAGATTTTCAATAAGAAAATTGAATCAATGATGTGGATTTTGTGCACATATTTCATAGTTTGTACCACTTTTTCAATTGAACCTCACAACCAATTTGTGTTGAAATAGGAGACCAGGAAAGCTCTTTATACTAGTGGTAGGTGAAACAAACTATGTGGGATATATGAATTAAGACAAAAAAGAGTTCTTCCACTCATGGTTAAGTGGAAACACAAGGATTTGTGATAGAAGTCAAATTTCAGACCTCATTTACACATAGTACATTGTATTTTTTCAAAAAACTTCAAACTAAAAAAAAGTTGAAGAATCGAGTACACTTTTATGTTTAAAAATCAGTTTAAGATTTCAATATTCTACCTAAAGTTATGAACAAACTTTAGAAGAGGTGTTTGAAAATGGCCAAAAAAATGTCCCATCCACTCCACCCCACTTCTAGAATTTGTTTGAAAGTCTTACATAAGGCTTCAAAATTTCAAGAGGATTTAAAGGATAAATGTTAGCTTGATTCTCCCACTTATTCTAGTTTAATTTTTTTTGGAAGGAAGCTATTATACTATACCCAAATAAAGTTGAAAATTCAACTTTGAGCACAATTCTTGAATTTCTAATTACATCTCAAATTCTTAAGAACTTTAAATCAATATTTCACCATTATTGAAACAACATGATAGATACAAAGTAGCCACTTAAGGTTGTCTCAGCAATGTCACAAGTTGTATTGAATCAATGTTGTGAGTCACAAGTATTGTTTCAATAATTCCAATATGGTGGTGTAAGAATATTAAATCAACAATTATTTGAAGGTATTGTTTCAACATTTTCAATATGTTGTTGTAGAATATTGAATTAACAATTATTTACATGGTTGAATCCTTTGAATTCATCTTTTACAAAGGTTTCTCAAGACTTATCCAAAAAGTGATCATCACATTGTGTGTTTGTAAATGCTTGTTCTATTTTAATCGATTCATGATTTCAAGTTGATATGTTCAAATGTTAGTTCAAGAATGTTTTCAAATTTTAATTTTTTGAAATAAAATTGCTTCCAACTTTTGTGACATGGAGCTCTTTGGGATTTTAATGGGGAAATGACACCTTTCTACAATCCATGTCTTTCAATCCATGTTGATATTCTATATCAAAACAACACTAGAATTTTGAAAATGTTGGTAGATATCTTATGCTAATTGTTCAGCCTTCATGTATTGTAAGCACTTAATGATGGATTACTAATGATAAAAGAAATTTCTCAATATTTGAAATTCCAATTACTTGAGAATGCAAAATGAGACTATTTCCTCTCTCAAGCTAATTATATTGGGTTTGAATATTGGGTTGTGATGCAAATACTTATTTATTTATTAAGTTTGTATGAAGATGGTAGTGTATACACAATAACCCTTTTTGTTTAGTAGGACGTCAAGGTATGTTAGAGCTCTTATCACATAGAAGGTATTTTACAAGAAATGGAACTTCTTATGAGAAGGTATGAAATATGTATTAATTTCAGTTTTAATTGTCTATTGATGACATGTTGTTAAAACAATTTCATCTTTTTATATATAAAACCATTAGGTAAACATGGTAAAATATTCTATCATTGTTTCAAATAACATTAGACTCATTTTTAATTGTGAAAACAACTTTGGAAAAGTGCAATAATGCACAAAATGTTGAAACAACAATGAAACAAGGGGGGAGGAAAATTTGAGGTGTAACTATGAACGACTTCATTTTCTATAAACAAAATTGAAAAGTGTTCAATATGATACAATGTTAGTGGTGGAGAATTTTCAAAGTGGGGTTGGAAGGAACTTGTTTATAGAACTTAATACCATTGTCCTTAGTTATTTTCTTCCAAAGCACTCAATCCTAGGTAATTGTAGGACTCATCATTGCCTACATTAAATTGAAAATATTTTTTATTTAATAAAATTTAAAAATTCATTAATTTTTTCCAAACTTATTGCAAATTAAATGGTATTTATTCTTCAAATGCCAAAAGTCAATTTGCACCAAACCTATATGTACTATTAAGAGTATGTAATATTATACAACCTTTTTGGTATTCTTACTTTGTTTGATGTTCAAGTTTATGATTCAAAAATATTCATATCAAGCTTCTAATATCTTTAAAGATTAATATTTGTCAAACCAATTTAAAAACACATAACTTTTAAGTACTTGAAAAGTATATATTTTTTTTCATTCCTTGAATGAAAGTTTGTTGTGAGTGACAAAACTTATGCATTACACACACACACACACACAGATATATATATATATATATATATATATATATATATATATACATATGAAACAAATATTTACAATAGAGAATTGACCATAAAAACATCACTACTTAGATTCTTATAAAGTAATTACACATACATGTGATTGAATATGCAATTGCACATTATTTGTATAAAGAAACCACCAAATTCTTATAGGATTTTAGTAGAAGTTAGTAGAGTACTCAAAAATCTCCTAAAATGCATTTTTTAAGACAACATGTGAATAAATTATGAATTTTCACAATGCTAAAGAATTAGTATTCCTACAATAATATTGTACATATTAGATAGGAATTTGTGAAGACTATCACTTTAAGAAAGGAATCACAATTGAGTTCACTTACACAATTGAGTTAAGTGAAAATGGAAGATTATACTCACATTTGAATTTTCAACTTTATTTGGGCATAGTATAATAGCTTCCTTCCAAAAAAAATTGAATTAGAATAAGTGGGAGAATCAAGCTAACATTTATCTTTAAATCCTCTTGAAATTTTGAAGCCTCATGTAAGACTTTCAAACAAATTCTAGAGGTGAGGTGGAGTGGAGTGGATGGGACATTTTTTTGGCCATTTTCAAACACCTCCTCTAAAATTTGTTCTTATCTTTTAGGTGGATTATTGAAATCTCAAACAGTTTTTTAAACATAAAAGTGTATTTGATTCCACAACTTTTCTTAGTTTGAAGTTTCTTGAAAAAATACAATGTACTATGTGTAAATGAGGTCTAAAATTTGACTTCTATCACAAGTCCATGTGTTTCTACTTAACCCGTAAAGGCCCAAGGCCATTTTTTTGTCAAAACCCACCCAAAATTGCCATTTTTCTTGTGTTTACCCAAGAGGAAAAAAAAAGTGTTTTTATAGAATCCAACCATAGGATCTTGTACTTTATTTGTCTGAGATCATGTGATAAAAATTTCATGAAGTTTGCTTGTAAGGGAGAGGCACCCAATGGCGCACCTATACCCAATGCCGTCTATTTCTACAGCACACAATCATTTCAAGCTATAAATGTAGGTAGGTAGTACATGGTTTATTTATTTTGACCTAAAACAATAAGCAGTCTACAGTCCCGCTACATTTCTGTTCTAGAATTAATGACTGATTTAGAAATGGATGGCATTGGGTGCAGGTGCACCATTGGGTGTTTCTCCCGTATAAATTGGAAGATATGAGTATTCAATGTTGGAAAACATAGTTTTTTTAAACACTATCTTGCAATTTCAGATAACTTTGATTGCCATTTGTTGAATTTTTTTACACTATGGACTTTGAATTAAAAAAAATCATGTTCAAAAATTGAGTTGAAAGTCTAGGAAGTTTTTTTAAATGATTGATTTTTATTCTTTAAAAAATTATTAAGTAGATGTAGGTCCAAGATTGAATGAAAAATTAAAACGTTAATAGCTCTAAGATGGAATCGAAACACAATAAATCCAATGATGAGATTGCTCTAGCAAGCAAATTTAACCTTATTAAGCAATTTTTTTGAAAAAATGTAAAAATTGCATTCAGAATTGAATCCTATAAGTTATTTTTCAAGAAGATGCTCAAACTACCTAAAACACAAGATTGTTAATAACTTTCACATAACTAATCCAATGGAATTAATCAAAGCTTAAAATTTAGGCTTTTTGTGGTATTACTTTTGCTCCCGGGCACCAATTGAAATAAAAATTACATTCCCATGAAGTTAATTAGTTTTCCTATTTTATGTGAAAGTTTTAAAAAGTTTTACTAAAAATTGAGATCATCAGAACCTACCCAAACTCCAAATTGTCCCCCAAGGGGACAATGGGCTTTTAAAGGTTAACCATAAATGGAAGCACTAGAAGAAAACTACACTAATCATTCCAAAAATTGTGTTAAACTTGTCAAATCTGTGTTTTACTTAACAAAGACTGCATTGTGACTGCGTTGCATTCAACAGAACGTGTGGAGTGGATTGTGTTGAGTTCTCCCTTCATAAAGCAAAATTCTGCGTTTCAATGTTTCAACACAAAATTGAACAAGTAAAACACAAAATTCAACAAGTAAAATGCAGAATTCCGTGTTACAATGAAAAATTCAGCATAACAAAGGGAGACTTCAACACAATCCACTCTACACGTTTTGTTGACTACAACACAGTTTTTGTCAAATACAACGTAGTTTTCTTCTACTGAAGAGCTCTTTTTTGTCTTAACTCAGATATTTCATATGTTTTGTTTCACCTACCACTAATTTAAAGAGCTTTTTTCCTCTCCTATTTCAACACAAGATTGGCTCTAAGGCTCAATTGAAAAAGTGGCACAAACTATGAAATATGTTGTACAAAATCCACATCATTGGTTCAATTTTCTTATTGAAAATCTTGTGTATTATTTCATTCTTTTCTACTTTGTTGGAAAATCAAATTTAAATGAAAATTAAAAGCAGATTGTAAGGTCTTCAGAGGACTGTGGAGCAACCTCAACAATCTTCAGAGGACTAGGAGCAACCTCGCATCCTAGCCTTGCCCCCTAAAGAGGCTCAATAGGACATTTTGTCAAACCAACCCCCCTCTGATGACACCAAAATTTTAATTAACAACAGGTGTGAATGTACCCTAACATTCAAAAATAAATTATAAACATTGACTTTTTTACGAGATGATTAGTTTGTCTAATATACAACTTTATCCTTTATTTTTTCGTTGTTGATCCAAATAGAATAACCCCTAAAGGTTTTGACTACATTTTTATTGAAAATGCTCCACAACTGCCATTTCTACTCCAAGTACCAATTTTTTTTTAAATCAATTTTTTGACCCTTGTAACCATAGGATCTTATAACACACCAGTTTTGAAAGACATTGTAAACATTTTCGAAATTTCTACTACCATATAGATTGCAAAATATTGGCATTTGATTTGTTATAAATAGTTTCTGGCCCTAAAAGAATTGTGTAGCTATACTTCACAAGGTTACAATGGTATGAAAAAAGTTCAAAATGGTGGTTATTCTTTAGATTTATGTTTCAAGGCAAGTTGTCTAGAAGCTTCATGATTTTCAAATGATTTGGAGTTGTACAACATATAGGAAAAAAATAGTGATTAGAAAGAATAGAAAATTGATTTAAAATATTTCATTTGTAACAATCTATTTATAGAATTAAAAATGTCAATCCTAATAGTTGTAATGTTGTAATCAACAATCTACACCTACTAATTGAAAAAATGTTTTGAAATATTAAAATAGAATTAAGCAAAGACTGAAATGGTCTGATGGATGATAGAAAATTCTTGTATGTAAGACAAGAGTGCAATTGTTCATCTTTGAAATTTTGTGCAAAAAAGGGGGAGATCATGAAAAGTAGTTGCATCTCCAATGCATACTTCTTAATGTTTTAAAGTAGAAAAATTCACATTGTTTCAAAAAGGATGATTTCTATGAAGACCAAGCGATCCTTACAAAGTAAAAATTGTAAGGACTAGAGTGGTTTCATTGAATGACTTCATTGTTAGCCGTAAAAAAAGAGAATGAACCTATTGATCTGATAATCGGAGAATTATGGTGACTACCTTGGTCATGGGGTGCATTCTTACAGGATTAGGATTGCCAGGTTATGGTACACCAGGAGCTGGCAACTACGAAACAAAAATCAACATCAGTTTCAATGTTTGATCGCGGAAATCAAACCTAACTTATTCGGGAACCTAATCAGTCCAGAGCCCACGGCTCACTCAGAGGGCTCTCAAACCCTAAACCGGGACTGTCTCTCCGTGTTGAACTCCAACGGGGTTGTGCCCGGCGGGGGGGCCCTTGGCAGCAGCGTCGGCCAACGCCTTCCATGAGAGCGACACGATGTTTTTGATGTGCTCGGGAGGACCCATGTCGCCGGCGGGCACGTACGTGGCCACCCACACGGCCGTGGTGGTGCCGGCGCGGGGTCCCTCGCTGAATTGCATGGTGGCGGACATGTGGTGGTAGCGCGGGTCGCCCTTCAGCACCGTGTACCCCATCTTCTTGTTGGCGTGGTCGAAGGAGTCCATGCGCTCCGTCACTTCGTCTGCGAACGGGAGGCCTGTGGATGCAACAAAACGAAGGGCACAGTGTCAGAATTGGGCAGGAGCTCGAGAATTGTCGGGAAGCTCATTCAACTCTGGAGATTGATTGCATAAAGCTTATGCAGGGTTTTGAATTTGCAGATGGGAGCAGTAGCGCGAGGACAGAGAAACCTAATTCAATCTGGGAATACATCATACCGATGTAGGGTTTTGAATCCGTAGGTGGGAGCAGGAGCGCGTGGACAGGAACCTAAATTCATTCTCGAGATTACTTCAAGGTTTTGAAATTCACAGGAACTTGATTAGGACGACATGGTTCTGACGACAGCCCAGTTTCATCATGAGTGTCGTACTAAGTAGCTCTCCCTGCTAGTGAAATGTGGTGAGGCAGAGTATAGCTGACTGAGAGAGGAGGAGGAGGATTGGAAACTATCATGCTCGCTCTTCTTCATTGCACTTACGATCCGCTAGCGAATCTGATTTAGACTATTTGATGCAATCGCTTGAGATTCAAGTCAATCGACTTAGTCTGAAGGTCAAAGTGCTGTGCGAGACGATCTTTTTGACTCTGATGATCTTCTAGCGTACTTTGATCAACAACCGCAAATTTGAGGGCAAGAAACACACAGCATGATCGCGGAGATTCTAAATTTGGATTCTGCAGATTTGGCACCAAAATGAAAGAAAATGAAGGTTCTGATTCTTGGTTTTAGGGTTGCAAGTGCTATTGCCATTGACAGAGTGTCTGGTGAGGTCACAGTTTACGAACAATTTGAGCGAGAAAGGAATCCATTACCAGGTCCCGTCTTGACGACGCGAATGCTTCCCGGCCCGCCATTGCCCTGGACCAGAGTCGAAGACGTGAAGAGCTGCGGCAAGGCCTTGCACAGAATTTCGTCCGCGTACCTGCACGCACCCCAGATGGCGTCGGGGGCTGCCTCCAGCGTCTCCGTGTGCTTGAGCGTCTTCTTCACGTTGGCAGCTTGCTCCAACGTCTTCATGACCACCGTGACGATGGCTTTGACGTGCTCGGGAGGGCCCATGTCGCCCACCGGCGTGTACTTGGCCGTCCAGACGCCTGCGGTGGTCCCGTCCTCCTGCTGTGTGAATTGCATCTCTGCGCTGAAGGTGCTGTACCTGGGGTCGCCCTGGATGACCGTGTAGCCGAGCGTCTTGGTGGCGTCGTCGAACTTGTCCATGCGCTCCTTCACCTGTCCGGCATGCTTCACCGCTGCGCAGGCAATTCACATTTGCGTCAGCTCAAGCACATCTGAGCACTATTAGTGAGAGAAACAAATTTCAGAGAGATCGCTTAGGGGTACAAGAGCCCTGTTGCGATGAACTGATTTCCATTTCAACATCAGCCGCCGTAGGCAGTCCACTTCCTAATTGAAGTCCAGCCACTGAATGTGGATTGGAAGAGACGACTTGCTGTTGCTAATCAACAGGGTTTAGTCAATACGAGACGGAATCGATCAGGGACCGAACATTCTCTCCCTCAATTACGTCAAATCATTCACTCGAATTCATCTGGAATCGAAAGATGGCAGTAAGAATGGTGGTGTATATATGTACCGGGACCCATGGTGATGACACGAATGCTTCCAGGCTCGCCATGTCCCTGCTCGTACTCGCTCTTGGCGAAAAACTCTGGCATGTGTCTGGTAAGAATCACGTCCACATGCTTGCAAGCCTCCCAGATGTCATCGGCGGAGGCCTGGAGGATCTCGGTGTGCACAAAGGTGTGAGTCATGATTCTACGCTGCAGCGTTTCTACTCTGGCAGGGAGAGGAGCAATCAATCGTTCAACTGGAAGTACAAGGAAGAGCTCGTCGTGATCGACTGTTGTGGTGTGATTGTTGTGGATGATCCGAGAGCATTTTGTAGAGAGCAGCTTCGATCGTAGTTTAGTTTGACGGGCGACGAGGCGACGACTACTGGGCTGACCAAGAATTTGCTTCACCGGCCAGTCCAGTCTGACAACCAGACCTTGCGGACTCCAGATTTACCGACCATCGTACCTGATTGGCGAGTGGCGACCAGGAAATTGACTGGGGGTTGACGTTGACTCTGTTGGATCCAAGGGTCTGGGAGTCGGCTAGAAATTCTGGAGACTTTCAATTTTGACGCTTGAATCATCGAATGCCCACATTATTGTGACTCTGTCAGAGAGTTTGGTGCACTTATATGTCACAATTCTGACGCTTTGAAATTCACCCGCAAGCGTTTCCATCGTTTCAAACAGGAGGAGCTTCATGAACTTTGAGACTAACAGTAGATGTGAAGGTCTTCCTGACTCCTGTAAGCACGGTGTTCCTTTGACTTGTAACATTGCTAAACCGTTTACCCTTGGAGATTGGGATGCTCTCTCTTGGAGTGAATTTAGTTGAATGTGCAAAGAGTAGTTGGTTGCTTTGGGTGTTGCAATACTAGGGGTTGTCACTTTGGAGCGTAGAAATATGGAGCCCCCAATGTTGTTTAATAATGTAAGGATTGATTAATCCTAGGTGTTGAATTTGTAGTTTATTCCTCATTGCTGCAAGTCCAAGTGTGCATAAAAGGTACTCGGTTTTCAAGCTTTATAAGTCTATATGCCACTAAGCTATGAAATCTTAACCACACAATCTTGTTGTGTGCATGTTGTAGATGACGTGCATCAAATTTGGAGTCATCTGATTGCATAGATTGATAGATTATAGTGTTTTAGTGTTGAAAAAAGATGCTGAAATTTTCCTAAAAACACATTGGAGGTTAAATTTGAATTCTAAACCTACTCGGATGTGAAAACTTTAAACTAGAAATTGCTTCAAAATCAACATACAAACACATTCGTGAAATTTTTATTTAGTTAATTGACTTTATGTGATTGCAAAATGACTTTGAAATGTCAAAAAAATAGCAAAAAAGGGTACCAAAAACACATAAGTAGCTAAAATGCTTCTCAATTACTCATAATTTCTTCAATTGATATGAAATTTCAGCTACACAAACTAGAGTAGAATGTGCAACTTTTTAAACAAAATAATTAAAAATGAACATTGTATGAGGAAGAAACAAGCCTCCAAAGTTTAGTGTAATCCAAAAATGTCTATTTTTAGAACTTCAAATTGCTCGGGCCAAACATCTTAAACAACTTGGATTGCTATGAAAATTTGACTTCAATAACTAGACTTCTACAAGAGCATAATTCAATAGATTTTATTAAAAACAAACATTTTATGAAGGAGATAGAAGCCCCCAAAGTTGCAGCCATCAATTGCAATATGGTGAACTCATATTGAATCTATAAACTTTGGTTGGCTCCCAAAGCATGTTTATATCTTGAATTGATCTAAAAATTTACCACACAAACCAAACTACTATGCAGAACTTTTCCAATAAGTTTTATTGAAATCAAACATAAGATGCAAAAGTTACAACACTCTAAATCAAACTATTAGATTGTAAGGACACTTTGCGTCCCCTTTACCAATGTGGGATTAAATTGCATTTTTGAGTGAACATCAATTAACTAAATCTCCATCTCCAAAGAGGTAGTTGTGAAAATTATATAAGTAAATGGCATAATTAATATTATGCAACTAGGCTAAAAGTTTCCAAGAATCCATAACGTAATTGAACTTCAAAAAAGGAAAATCCTTGCTTTCTGTGAATCAAGACCTTGTTTCATTGTAGAAAATCCTCAATGCAAACTGGTCTATGTAGTGTGGGTCCTTGTAATACAAATATATGAATTCTTGTTATAGTGACATTGAGGAAAGATACCCATGCCTTCTTGTTCAAGAATTTTATATCAAATAAAAAGGGTTTTATTATTAGTGTAGACAAAGAATTCACCAAACAAGATTATAAAGATGAAAGAAATTGATTCTTGTAGATCAAATGCCATTTTATTAAATTTCATGACTTTGAGATTTTTTTTAAGGATACAGAACTTGAGATTTAAATTTTTACATCTCTTAGTTTTCAAAGCTTTGTATAGATGAATGTCACAATTAAAATTTTGGTAGCCAAAATAAAAACAGTTTAGGAAAATTGAAAATGTTATGAAATTTCAAACTTAGTTGGAATGAAAGTAAGAAGGTGAGAGTTGATTGCATGGTCATTGGTACATGTTAGATTGCATTCAAATAATTACAATCCTTAATCATTATCAAAGACGCCCTTCTTCCATTGTTGAATAAAGTTATTATCCAAATTGATTCTTTTAATATATCTTTTATGAATATAACAATAGCATATTCATTATTAGAACTATGATTGTGAATTTTGATATCACTTGTTATGAAGACATTGATCTTACATATCCGGTATACAAGTTTTAAAGACTACGAATAATTATTACTCATAGTTTTGAAGATATATTGAATTCTTGTGTAGAATCTTAGAGGTTTTCATTCTCATTTGCGCAAACTATTTCATATGCCAATAACTAATGTAGTATATATAGATCTACTAATCATTAATTAAGTCCCAATACAATTGTTTTTCTCATTAGTACAAGATTTGCTCAAAACAATTAAGGAGTGGTGGCTTAAATCAATATTTATATATAAATATTGGCACCAATTGAATTAAATCAAGTGATTAAAAAAGAATCAACATTACTATAGATGACATATTGGTGTTTAGTTATAAAAATATTGATAGTTGAGTTGTTACCATGAAAGTTGATATCTTAAATTTTTTCAACCCTTCAATTCATTTTTGTTTTTATAGTTTTGCAAGAATACATTTGTCTAACAAGATGAATCTTGATGTTGTTATCATTCTTTTTAATTTTTCATCCTTTTGAATCCATTATTTCCATCCTTTTGCAACAAGATATTTAGTTCGAATGACAAGACTTTTGACATCGTCAATAAATACAATGATAAAATTTCCATTAAATCTTTGGGAAAGTTATAATTATCTTGTATTTTACATGTAAGCAATATTGACTTTTGAAAATCACTAAAATAGACAACAATACATCTTAGTAGCTTGACCAAGTTCACCTCCATAGAACTAATAGATGGTAATTGTTTTTTTGGATAAAGAAATGCATAAGGATGTTATAGCATTATAATGCATTTCATTTAAAAGCATTGTTTGAGCTTCACTGTACAAGATCCAACCATTGATGCCTTGCCAGATAATATGAAATCAAAGTTTCATTGCACAAGATTCAAACACTGATGTCATTCCGGATAATATAAAATCAAAGTGCTATAAATTCAAATGTTGCTCTTTTAGTTATAGATTGGCTTCTTATTTCTTAAATGAGACTCTACTTTCGCCTTGTTTATGTTTCAATATTTTTTTAGTTATTCTATCAATATTTATATGGGATCTTGAACAAGACACCACTTTTGCCTTGTTTGTATTTCAATACACCTTCATTTATTCTATACACATTTATGTGTGGAATATTGAATATACACAAAAATCACATAACATTTTTGAAGGAGACTAAAAGATCTTTGTACAATGTCATTGTAACAAGAATAATTCATGTATTACTGCAATTCATGGACAAGATTGCATTCAAGATTTTTCAGAATGAAAAGAGCGTTGATTCATGCAAACCAAAGGATCCTTTCCCTTGAAGCTCAAGAATGTTATGTGTTGTTCATCTCCGAGACCGGAGTTTTTCCTCTTCATGTCGCCATAATTGTCCTTTTAGGGTTTCTCCGAAGGCTTTGCTTCGGTCGTCGTGTTATGGTAAACATTGTGAGCTTCCACGAGTTCGTTGATGTTCATCCGAATGCCCTCGCAAATTTCCGGCAGGGCCAACAACGGAAACGGCTCCTCAATGAGCACTCCCACTTCGTCAATGCAAAACAGGGCGGACGCACTGAGGAACGTCGCCGGCACCGCGATCCAATTGCACGGATCCCACAACGCGATCGGCAAAGTGATATGCCAGATGATGAGAAACCTCGATGTCAATCTCGTGTACGACAATGGCAGCGGCGTTCCAAAGATTCGCTCGCAGTTCCCTAGGCTTTCATGCAGCTGGGTGATGTTCTGATCCATCGCTGATTTCTCCATTTCCTGCATCTTGGAGTTGTGCACAATTTCTGAGATCATTTGGAGCACGTAGTTACTCCGATGGTGCGAATTGAGCACGACTTCGAGCTCGTCCGCGTGTAACAACGGGGTTAAGTCCGACTTAATGTCGGCGTCGTCTACGAGAATGCTGCGCAGCGTGTAAGGAAACGTCGCTGCATAGCGTAGGAAGCTTTGGAGCTTTGGTGCATCCGCCGGGTGACGCATCCATGTTAAGGCTTGCCGGACCATGTCTCTTGTTCGGTTCACGGTTGTTCCCCACGCCTTTCTTGCTTCGTCGAATCTTGTGTAGGAGGAGTTTGTGCGGAACACGAGCAGGAGGGAGAGACAGGACGCCGTGAAAGAGAGTGGAAGTGTTGATAAGTGTAGTAAAGGCATCCATAGAGGTAAGGCTTTTGCCATGACTGCCTCGTTGTAGCCTACGGTCAGCGCGGCTATGGAGGTTAGGGTTAGTACTGGAGGCCAAATGGCGAGGACTACTCTTGAGGTTGTCATGGAGAGGAGATGTCGGACGTGCCGTGTACTACTGCGGTGCCGTCTCCAGTCGTCGTGGTCGTAGACTGTTCTTCTGTACTTCATTGCTTCCTCCTTCTCCTTGTCGGCTACTTTGGGGTTGAAGTAACCTCTGTAATTCAGGAGACATGGTTTGCCGAGATGCTTCGGCCATATTCCTGGTACCTGGCACAGATAGAGCCTTCTCCTCATCGTCTTCAGGCCTCTGTAGTTAAGGTCCTTTGTACTAAACCGCGCCCTTCCTTGAAATTGAGTCCATACAGTAAGGTGTTTCTCTGCAGGTAGTCGGAGAATGTTCACCGAGCAGATCGCCGCTATTATTGCCACTGCCATTGGCAGAAAATGAAGATTGATATATGTCAACTCAGGAGCTGAACCATTTCTGTGTCTTGAGGCTTTTTAACAATCTTGGAATGCAGAATCGCCTCCTGTTGCAAGTGATTCCCATGGTAAAGATTATGTCTACATTTCTGTGAAGCTCTCTCTATGAGCTTCACTTGTGGCATTCCTCCTCCCTCTTCGGTTTGATGATTATCGACACGGACATTCAGGACTAAAGCCGTGATTAGGACTATCATTACGCGATGCCACGCACTGTATCTCATCTCGCAAATTTTCCATGAATTAATCAAAACGTAAGCTGTGAATTGAATACTGGATCACCAACCCCACAGTTATTGCATAATTGCTCCAGGTGCTAAAGACTATTTCTGTTTCACGGTCTTCCGTTCAAGAGCAGTTCCGACTAGCGTTCTTCCATCTCGATGGAAAGAAGAGAAATTCCAACACCAAAGAACGGCAATTGAAATCACTTCATGTCTACAGTTCTCAATATTTGACTGGCGACCTAGAAGGTATTGTCTCTCGCCATATAAGCAAAAACGTTTCGATTTCCTCTCCTGTTAATGGAATTCTGGTCCCTCATATATAAAGCCACCTTCAAGAGCTCGATACTCAGCCAAAACACTTGCAGAATTCATCACTTGCCGTAGAGACGAGTGAATCAGCTTGATTGAAATCGTCACTTTGATTGGGTCTTATATATGTACGCTCCAATAGGAGCCCCATGCTTTTGAACTCACGTACTGCACAACGAGCAGATTGTAGACCTAATTGTCATGAAAAAAACTAAGCATGAGTCGAAGTCCTGCAATATCAATCATCTTCAAACTCCAATGACCTAATCTGTCTCCGCGATACTCGGCCTTGCTTTGACGCAGGGTTGTTCTATTCTCCATCGTATCAAGTTGTCACACATGGAAGAGGCATATATTTACAGATTCACAGGGAAATTAACAGGTATGTATTGCACAATGATTAATTGCACAGGCTAACAAATACGTAAACGACTGTAGATGGAAATAATTACTTGCAGTTCATTCCTCCCACATGAGGTTGAGCTACCGGCGCACATTCGACCTTTGTCGTGGCTCCGCGAGATTATATATTCTCGAATAATTAATAAATTTGTACCCGGATCGATCTATGTCCCCTGACGACGTTAATGATACAGTATGTGCTTCGCTTCTCCACAACCGAGAGAACAGCACAGTGATCAGAGATGCATGTATTCTGTCTCGACAAACTTGCTGTGGAGCTTAGCGGGGAAGTTACAGCGATGGGTCAGCAGCCTCGAGCACCTCGAGAAGAGAATGCCGAGCAAGTTGGTCCTTGGATCGATCTCGCCTTCTGCTTTGGCTCGTAGCTGCCACAATAGGCTGCGTCAGCGGAGCATGACGACCTACTGATAAGGTAAAACAGCCCATTGTGGTCAGAATTTGGAGTCATGCCACTGCTGAAATTTTTCAGATTTTTTCCCACAAAAAGACAAGTGGGAACAATTGAAATTATATTTTCTACACAAAGAATGAATTCGTTATGAATTTTTGAAATAATATGATCAAAAGAGTTAGTAGGCTTCCTCATAACCAACAAAAATTGTATCCATTAGGAGGGATTGGAGGCCTCTATAGGGCCGTTTCAGGGTCTGTTCCCGAAACAGTGTAAGGAACTATTGGTTGCTGTCAGCCAGCAATTACCCAAAAACAAAAAACAAAAAACATAAAAAATTGTGGGGTCTTGAAATATGAAAAAAGTCCAATTTTTACTTTTACTTTTATTTATTTATTTATTTATATTTTTTGGTTGGTTGACCTGGCATGGTCTCGGCCACACTGGAATCCTATGTTTTGGGGTTCCTGGGGCAATTTTGGCATTCCGAGACTACGGGAACCCACAATCTTGTAGAGGCCTTCAATCCCTCCTAATGTAATATGCTCGTCTTAATCATCTAAAGCAATCACAATAATTTTAATGAAGAAGCCATGAAAAGTTATTTTCTACAATGATTTTCACTAAAAAAGTAGGGCATTTCTAATAGGTCACTAATCACTCCATTGGAGTCAAGTTAGACATTGATTGTGGCTTCAAAAACCATTTTGGGATCATTAGGTGTTGACTATAGGCAATCTAATTGCAATGGGTTCTCTTGCCTTACTTTAAGGGGTCATTGCAAGAAACACTTACCGGTTTTGGCTCAAAATGGCTCAAAAATCAATGAGTCCTGTGAGTCCTATGACCCTTTGAAATAATTTTTTTAAATTGAAAAAAATATGTATAATTTGAAGAGCAATGAGAATATCATATCTCTTGAAATTCAGACCTAAGAATTTTTTTCTCTAAATGTTATAGACAATGGAAAATACAATGAAAATAGCTCTTTTTTCACTAATTTGGTAAAAATAGTAAAAAAAATTAAAAAAATTAAAATTAAAAATTAATTTTTTTTTCAAGTAAAGGTCTTTCTTTTCCAACAAATTTCATCTTTGAAAAAAATTAATTCTATTCTCTACACTTGCGCAAAGTCAACCTTTTTGACGACATGTGGAGGTTGAACAGTATAGTATTTTCAAAAAATCTATTTGTGGTCTTGTGTAACTTTAGTTGAGGTCCTTGCATGCAAATTTTCAGCTCAAAATTTGCATTTTTGGGTCAAAAATAGGACTAAAACCCCCCAAAATGGCCAAGGTAAACAACCAATCGGGGGCAATTTAAAAATAGTAAACTAATTTTAAAAAAATTGAAAAAATTACAAAACATATAAAACTTTTGTGTGCACCTTCATTACAAATTTCAAGTTGATACAAAAAACTATGCAAAAGTTATGAGCAAAAAACTACCTGTTGGAGGTCAAGGGGACAAAAAATAGGACAAGTGTTTCTTGCAATCACCCTAAGCATAGAACAATGTTAGGATCACCTTAGAAATCATCTTTTCTCTAACTATGGAAATGATTGGTTTAAGAAAAACCAATCCAAAATTATACAATAGAAGCCAAAGTAGTGTAGAAGATCTTACTTTTATACTCCTAATTTCAAGGATGAATAGTTTCTCTTTTGTAGGCAAGATGTTGTCTTATTTACCAATCAGAAAACCCTTGTAATATCATTTATGGGTTAATCCTAAAAAGACATGGATATCTTTTTGGAAATCATCCTTTTTGAAATTGAAAAAATCATTGGTGATAAAAATTAAATTTAAAATCTAAAAAAAACACTCATTGTTTGAAGTTAAAGTATTGTAGAAGATCTCCACTTTCCACCCCTAATTCCATAGATGAATAGTTGCATTTTTGTCATACATCAGACACTAAATGTCTATAGTGTCCTTTCTAGATCAATCCTTAAAGCATCTTGAATTGGTGACCCTAAAAATCATCCATTTTGATAGTGTGGGAATCTTTTGATTTAATACAAAAAAATTCTTATTGGAAGCCAAAATACTATAAAAGATCTCTCCTTTTTACAGAAAATTCAAGGATTGAAAAATTGCACTTCTTTCCTAAAGAAAAAGATCATTTGTCATCTATTGGACACAAAACATTTGCATTGATATTTAAGGGTTTATTCCTATTATAGTTGTCTTATTGAATGTACCACCTGCCTGTCCATTTGTCCAAATTGCCCATCTAGTAGAAGTTCCACCTAGTCAATGTAATCAATATATAGTTCACTTTTTATATAGGTAAAAAAATTGTCATAGATTTTCCTTGTTGTCACTTAGATGCCAACATAGACACTAGGTATGGACAAAAGCCATTGGAACGTGGACATTAGTGGGGGGTGAACAAAAGTCACTTAGAGCATGGATGGAATTTCGTAGGGATACAAATGCAGCATGCGAAAACGTAGTGTACTTGGGCATGAACATTAGGCGAGTGTGAACATCAAGCTAGGGTACAGATGGACAAGTGGAGACATTAGGCCAGGGTGTAGACATAAAGTCAAGGTGTAGAATTCATTGCAAGGGCGCAAACATAGGGACACGAACACTAGAGAATCAACAAGCTCCATAAGACTTTCAAATGGATTTGGCCATGGAATTCTTCTACTTTATGAAATGGAAGACACAATTAAATGCTGCCAATTGTTTTTGCACGGCTAATGAGATCTTCAAGTACAAGACAATCAAATGGCCACATTGAGAACTCCACATATTTAGTACAATTTGCACACAGGTGGAGCCTTGAGGACAAAATGCATTCCCTTTTTTGTGGCCTAACTTCTCATGTGTTATTTTGTCACAAGGCCTCTGCAACTTCTTTCTTGAATTGTGCAATGGACACTTTCCATTTTGTTTGTGTTGAAAAAAATCCAAAACCTTCTTGGGATTTTAGAAAAAAAAACTTTGATTACTACACTTTCTCTTCCATTGATCAACCGCAATTTCTTCTCCAACAATTGTCCATTTTTTTGTTGAAATAAAAATGTATAGAGTAATGAATAGGTTGTTCAATCATTTAATCTTCTTCCACCATAAGAATAAAAAATTAAATGCCCTACAATCATTTAATGTTTTTCCACTATAAAATCAAAAGAGTATATCTTCTCCAATCCTTCTCCAATGTTTTATAAAAATAAAAATGAAAACATTAATGGGGAGGGCCTTCAATCATTTAACCTTTTTCCATCATTGGAACAAAAGATTACAATGTATCTAAAAGTGGCATACCACCTTTGGCCAATTAATTAGCCCCCCCTTCTCTCAAATTTTTTTAGGCCATTGATTGCTTAAAAAAAAATTGCTTATCCTTGAAATCACCATTGATTTCTCAAAAACCCATGATCCATTGATCTTGTGAGATTTAATTGAAGTCATTCAAATACGGATGTAGATGTAGTACGATATACAAAATACATAGTGAATACTAAATCTATATGTGGATATAGATACAATACAGAATATGATATTGAATATAAATAAAATACAAAATACATATATTGATACGGGATATAGAATGCATTATCCCATATCATTTGTCAATGAAGTTGCTTACTGAAAATTACAAGAAGGAAGGGGGGGAGGGGATTTTAAAACTTAATTTTAAATTTAAATTGGTAGTTATTGCCACTTTTGGGCACATTCACACAATGTACCCAAAAGTGGTAGTAATTGCCAACTCCAAACTTCTTCTCCAACCCTTGTACACTTCTTTGTTGAAATAAAAATGTAAAAACTAATAGGAAGGTTGTTCAATCATTTAATTTTTTTCCACCATTGGAACAAAAGATTATTTTCTCTCCAACCCTTGTCCATTGCTTTGTTGAAATAAAATTGTAAAGAATAATGGGGAGGCTCTTCATTCATTTAAAAAAATTTCACCCTTAAAACAAAAGATTATTTTCTCTCCTACCCTCTCTTGTAACATAGATTTCTCAGTGCTCTGTGTATCAGGAAGAACGGTGCCTTGATCCCAAACACAGGGCAATCACGCATCATAGTCTCATAATCGTCGGAGCAAATCATTTAATCATTCAATCTTAAGTATTCTTACCATTTTTATGTACAGTTTCAAAATAGTACACAAATTGCTGGCTCATGAATTCGGGGTAACACACTCAATTTCAGCGAAGTCATGTTGAGGTCATAAAACAATTTGCCAGAGCAACACCTGGAATGACTACCAATCCATCCTCAAAGCCTGCATACAACACCGCATGGTTGAATGGCATGAAACATGCGCCAACTTTTCTTACTGCGGGGTGATTCTCTATATAGATCTCTGCATCTACTTGTGGTTTATCTCACTCAGAAACTATGGATATGTTACAAAAATGTACCGTATTGGGAATCGAACAATCTAAAAGGGGTGTCAAATCTCTCAAGGTACCAAGTAAAATACCAGATTCACATCAAAAAAGAAGAATCTGACATACATCAATTCAGGATGCTAGCTATTCAGTATTACTACAAGATGGAGGGGTCAGAAGAAGAAATGTTGCAAGTGCAATTCTACTCTAAGTTAAGAACAACTCAAAGGACTCTACTCGACGATGAACAAATTCAAAAATGGCATTTCATGCAACCTTCGAAATGAGAGAAATTATTTTGAGGGTCCAGCCATCTCTCCTCTGAGGACGCGAAGGGACAATAGGAAAGGCGGTGGGCCAGCAGCAGTTACGCAACACCAACTGAACTCTCACCAATCTGCCAATTGCTTGATGAGTGCGTCCCATTCGCATACTGCAATGCCACAGCGACCCTAAAAAAAATTTCAACCTGTCGGCCATCGGTTTGATAACCCTAATTGAACCTCAGGGTTGCACACCCAACTTCCAATACTGTACTGGTGGGCATGAACCCAAAGCAGGTGAAGCCGTTACACCCATTCCTCTTTAATATCACTCTCTTTAATATCACATCCTCTGGTCCAAACCGGAATCTGGAGAACAGACGGACCTAACGTAACGTAGTTCATGAATCATTGATCACAAGCATTCTTCTACTCCCATAGAACTCCTACTGACTATGCTATTAATGGCATTGTAACCTTCCCCATAAATAGGCACATTGTATGAAAACATTCAAAATTAAATATAAAACGGAAATTAATGAAATGGCTGGCATTACAAAAACAAAAACATTCTTTAGCCTTTCTAAGTGCGCATCCTCGGTTTTGAGAATTGATATCAGCATCACATTCAAACGTGAGGAGCCCAACATCACATTCTAAACTGACTAGCACTGACTTTTCCAGACTTGAATCCAATTGAGCATTCTTCTACTATTATACCAATCCCATTGGCAAGATAACAAAGCCAACAAACAACTTGAGCCACACAACTATTTAGAATCAGAATGAAGTATTTGAATCACTGGAATTTGTGCATCTCAGGGCTTCTAAGAATGTTACAACAACAAAGTGAAAAAAATTGAAAGCAACAACTAGAATTTCTCCATTCCTCGCCATCACCATCATCATTGAGAGCATTACCAAGAAACGGTGCGGCACACGAATTTCACAACACACTTTGCTACATTATTAATGGCAAGTTAACAAAGCCAACATACAAACTCAGCTCAATAACTACTATATTAGAATCAGAATGGTGGATTTGAGTCAAGGAATTCGTACAGCTGAGGGCTCCTACGAAGAGTGTTAAAACAACAAATTGCAAAAGATCAAAGACAACAACAGCTAAAATTTCTCCATTTCTCTCCCATCACCATCACCAAAGAAACAGAGTCGGATACCAATTTCACACCGCCAATTCAAACCACACCTTTGTTTATTGCGCATACTCATAGACGAAGTCATTGAGCCCCAGCATAGTACTAACAGTCAAGTACATAAGATAGAAAGTCCCAATTACCACTATCGCCACCAAAATCTGCGTGGACGGATCCTTCAGGAGATCCAGGAGCGGTTTCGCCAAGCTGTACAACCCCCCAGACACCACCGTGAAGAAGTAGAATCCATACCGGCGCACATTGTCCCAAAACTCCTCCATCAATGGACCTCCGGGACCCAAGGCTAGTGCGTGTTCGTCTGGAAGGCAAATGAGTGCGAATACCAAACTGCCAATGGCCAATTCTCTCGCATGGTCTGAAACAAAGCTCCGCAAAAACGAGACATTCTCCAGCGTCGGAGAAATTTCCAAATGCTCTAAACCTTGAAACGTCGGATTGGAATGGCGTGAAAGCTTCGTGGATTGAGGCTTTGAGGATGAAGGTTTGGATTGAGACAATGGTTTTGCATGATTTGAACGGGGAATGAGAGGTGCGATTCTAGGGGTATGTGAAATTCGTGGTAGTGAAGGTGGGGAAGGATTGAGTGACGTTGAAATCGAAGAGAAGGTCCGCAGAGTCGCCATGGCCAGCGAAGAAGGCCAAAACCTTGGGTGAGGGTCTGCGCGGGGAAGAACCATATCCGGGGGAGAGGACGAATGAAACCTTGAATGGATGAATGATCGTTCAAGCGGCGCTGAGTACAGTACAGTAGGGACTAGGGAGTTCAGGGGTTCAGTTGCAGAATTAGTACTGTATTAATGATGAATTATAAATTAAAAATACCAGTATACTCCGTAATTTATTATGTAGAAGCTTCTGTGGAATTTCTAGAAGCTTCTTTTTGAAAATTTGAGGAAGCTTCCTAGTAAATTTCTAGAAACTTCAAGAAACTTCTTGAGTATGTAGAAGCTTCTAGAGAGGCCTATCTCAAGAGTATATATAGGAGTTGTGATTGAAGAGACCCTTAGTCTCTACAATACATCTTTTGAAGTTCTAGTTTGTCATTTTAGTCTTGTTTTGGTACTCTTGTCTATTCAATTTTATATTGTCGAGATTTAAACTATTTTATCTTTAGACTTGCTTTAGTTTTCTTAAGCGGAAGTTCATTCTATTTTGCAATTAGATTGTCCATAGCAAATTGTTGAATGCCACTCCCTCTATTGTAGTTTGTTGTTTTCATTGAGTCTAATACTTCTAAATCAAAATGTCAAGGGACGAGAATATTGTTACTCTCAATACACTTGATTCAAAGATGGATATGATTTTGAAGGCTATTGAAGACTTGACAGCAAAGACCAAGATTATACAAGACAATATCACAAGGTTAAACGATAACCACATATTGAAAGCACTCCAATCAACACCATACATGATTTCACAAGATTTGACATCAAGAAACTCAACATTTCTTTCAATCCAAGGGAAGAATCCATCTACCAAAGACCTCAATCAAAATGCTTCAACACTTAAAGAACCGAAGATTACCCTTCCAGAGAGGTTTGATGGGACACATTCAAAATATCAAGAATTCATCATTCAAGTTCAACTTGTGATCTTTCTCCATCCTCACCATTATCCAACAGTTGAATCTCAAGTTGGTCTAGTTGGGAGTTTGCTTACAGGACAAGCTTTGTCTTGGTTTTGGCCATTGTTTGAAAAAAAATCTCCAATTCTAGACAATTTTGAAGTATTCTTAACTGCTTTCAAGGAGGCATTTGGAGAGTCTGACAAGATCCATTTTGCAGCAACCAAGATTCGTTCTAAGAAGCACCCACCTTATTTAGAACAAAGAGAAAATAGCTTGTTGGATACATGTATCTTCTTTAGGTGACTTGTGGCTGCTTCAGTGACTTCCATTTGTTTCAAATCTATGTATATGGCTTCTGGACAAGCTTGTGAGCACATTCTAGAAACCTTCAGAATATCGTAAAGTCTGCTAGAACGCCATAGCCATGTGACGGAAACAAGTCTCAGAGCTTTGCTGTTAAGCTTGAGTTAGTATTCCTAGTCTGGCGATGTATGTTTCTCAAGGAATTAATGAGATTACCAGTTGAGACAATCAATATCAGTGAACATTATCATTCAAACCGCTTGCAGACGTTTCAGTTGCAAATCTTTCCCAATCCAAATTATTCGTAGGAAGAACTCTCAAAGCGTGGAAGTGTCAAATTTACAATACATTGCACATTCTTCGGAGATTGATAAGGCGCAGCTGCTGAAATAGAGGAGACCGATTAGGCTAAACCACGATTTGATTGTGTTTCCTCTGCTGACCATGTTACCAACCTACTCATACACTCAATTGACCTTCAATTAACAACTTGTGGTGTAACTATGACTTGCATGCGTGCCTACGGCCATTGATTTTTGAACGAAAATGGGGTTGTTCGCAGTTTCTCCAATTCGTGGTCCACATCTCCTACTTTGAGTGCTTGCATAGGAAGTTTGTAAAAATTTGATTGCAACAAGCTATTTCATTCAAAAGTTTCCCCACAGCAATACCCATCTTCCAAAAACCACACTCTTGCGCATGTGTAAATGCTTAAAAGTGATGAAAATAGTCTCGTCTACCTTATCTGATATATCTGTTCTTCTTCTTTCGCGGAGATGCTGCGGACTCGAGATCAGAAGGGGCAAGGTGAGTCCAGATGCTTCTTTCGTTGATGATTGGAACTTCTAGGAGGGTTTCTTAACAGTACGATTTTTTGGTGTGTGGCTTCAGGGTTTATCAAAACCCTAATTTCATTCATTGAGTCGTTCGGCAAATTGGCACACAGGACGTGTCTGATTGATGTATCAGATTCTGAGCGTGAAGCATAACAAGTCTTACTATAGGTCTAGAGTTTCGCAGAATTGAGATTGAGGGCTGTCTTTTAATTTTTCCAACAACTAAATTTGTACAGACGAGGCTTTGCAGATTTGACGTGAGTGATCATCTGGCTGTGGGATGAAATTACCCTGTCACCCTAGAAGAAGGATTACCCATGGAACTGTACTGAGGATTGAGATCAATGTACGCAGAATTTGATCTCTGTGAAGCAAGTTTCAGTCTACAGTTTAGACAACCTCCTCGTTATTGGTTTCGTGACACATGATTATTGTCTATATTGCATTCTCGGTTTTTACACCTTCCCTTGAGTTTCTGCTTTATGAATTATCTTGAAACCGAAGAGGTGGAATATCGACCTACCTGCATCAAGACCTGGAATTTTGGCTTATAGAGCATAATTATGTGCTTATTGAGCGTCTGCTTGCGCAATTTGTTCAGGTCTTGGAAACATTGGATGTTGTGCTGGTTGTAGGTGGTGCTTGTTATCCTGCAAATGATCTCGACGACCCAGGGTTGCTATTTTGTGAGCCTGTGAGCGTGAGCCTATGAGCCTACTTTATTTTTTTAAGTTTACATATAAATTTTGTGACCAAATATAAATAATTTTAATAAATTTTAGTGCCTATTAGTGCGGACCTATTACCGCGGACCTATCACCGTGGTATCGTAAATAATTTAGTAGTTGACTTTCTTATATATAGAATAAAAATTAAATATTCAAATGTCCTTTTTTAGGAACATCCTAATTAATTTTGTGAATACTCCTAGATTTATGTATATATATATATATTCGTTTTCCATAAAGTAAATAAGAGTCCTTATGTGGACTATTTATTTTGTAGATTCACATCCATAGATGGATTTGAAGTAATATTTTTATCTCATATTCCATTTTAACTTATTGAGAGGGGAGACATTCATTTTGTATAAATAGATGTACAAATTTCATCCCCCATTTTTTTCCTTCGAGATGGTCATGCTAGTGAAATGTTCATTTGACACCCTATTTTTTTATTTTGTGAGAATTTTGATTGGTGTCTATAAGATTTAATTAATAACACCAAACATATATGACTTCACACCTATAAGTAGATGTAAAGTTGTATTAAAATTTGTAATCCATTTTTATTTTTTTTAAGGAGAAGGCCATTATTTAATAAAAAAACAATGATCACTTTCATACCCCATTTTTTTCCTTGGAGACTATGGTGCTAGTAAAAAATATATATTCTACAATCTGTTTTCTTTAGTCAAAACTTCTTCGTGAAGTGAGAACATGATATTATTTTTGACCCCATTATTATTCATTCTAATTTTTGAATTAACAGAACTGAATTGTATTTTGCTAGATATTAAAAGATAAAAAGAAGATGACTTATCAAAAAAATTTGATCAAATGATATTATCCCATTTAAATTTAAATGTTAATGATCAATCATTTGATAGTATCCCACGGCACCGATTTGAGTCCAATACTTACAACCAAAAAATTTATTTTATAATTTATTTATCGGAACCCTGGGGTTACCCTTGGAGCCGAGGGGTACTAAAAGCAAAGAGAAGTGAGTGAACACAAACATTTAGAAAAACTCCACAAATATGATATCAAGCAATTTTTAAGACAGAAATGTCAATGGTTATCTTTGAATACTAGTTGTGGAGGTGAGATATTTAGCAAAAATTTGATGAAGGATATAAATTTGTGAACTTATGAATAATGGTAGATTAGGACTGGAATACTAAAATGTTAATCATTTTTGCACAATAGCATAATCTAATGAATAGGATGACATGTAGAATTGCTAAAATTGAAAAGGAAGAAGCTACACAAAATTAAACAATTTGTGGTTTAGGGTGATTACTTTACAAATATACCAAAAAAGAAATAATATCATATAAACCAAAATCAGCTAAATGCTGTAATATAAGAAAAAATAGAGTCACGTAGAGAATATGGACATAGAATCAGAGTGTCCACTACTGTCAGTCGATGATGCTGTGAGCCCTCGAGATGGCACTCAAGACTCTGGGTCCATTTTTCGCGATTTAATAGCGAAAATTAGTCAAAATATTCAAGAAAAAGACATAAAAAGAATGTTGAGGGAGTTTTGGTATCAGTCTATGCCAAAATGGTGGAAAACCAACTTAGAAGGTGGAAAATTCCTAATCCTAGAAATTTGAATCATTCTAAGTCTCCAAAGCAAGTTTATGTAAAGATTTAATAATTCCGAGAGAAATAAAGAATAGAGAGTTAGTCAGTCCTAGCGATTGTCTGTGCAAAATCAACCTTTTAAGGATGCACATGACATACTGACTAAGCTAAAAGAATCTACTACGAGTGTGGGAGAGTTACCAGGGCTTAAATTCAATTTTGAAACAAATTGGATTTAAAGGTAAAACCACTACAATGGATTTGGAGAATTTGAACTTCACGAGATAAAAGATGGAGGATTGGAGATTGAAGACTACAGAGAGGTGTTCCAAGGGTAGGAGCATGCCAGGAGCGAACAAGAATCAAACAATTGTCCAAGATTCCCAGGCATCGGGAATTAAATTGTCCAGTTGGGCAAAGTAATTCCAAGTTGCTAAAATTAGAAAGGTGCAAGGTTGCGTGGGACTTACACCAAGAATCTAGGAGTGCCCTAGATGTTACCCAATTTATTTCGGATTTTTCCGAAATTCCACGTTGACTCCATGGGAAGTCAACCGCACATAGAAATGTTCGTAAAATCATAGAAATTACGCATGATGCGGTAAAATCTCACTAAAAATTAAGATAGGTTTTTGTGTGCTTAATAAGCGCCCGGTCAAGTTTGAAGACATTCCGACATTCCCAACTACCAAAACCGGCATCGACATCGAAATTCACTGGAAGTTACAAGTTGGCGGCGGGTTGACCGGCGTATCAGGAGCGAATGATGTCCGATTGTCGCAAATAAGGAGTCATTCCTTACTCTCACGGACATTCCTAACAACCTTGGCCTGACAGATTCATCGAAATGCGCAAATCCTAAAAGTTAGAGTTTTGACTTTTGATTGGAGTTACCGTAATTCCAATTTGGGCGTGCAAATGGCCTAGGAGTGAGGGGTAAGGGGTCCCTTAGGCTAATTGGGGTCTTCTGAAGACAATGGCGCAGACAGTTTTTCGTTTCGAGTTGTTCCCTAAAAGATAGAGAGGGTCAGCTCTTAGTTTGACTTTTTAATCATTAATTGTGGTTAATTAGAAGTGATTTTGGAAATATCTCTTGGAAAATCAAAGATTGGATTTGGTCAAGATCTCTTTCTTGCGTAAAAAGCCATCTTTGGGTTAAAGAAAGACAATTTTCAAAATGACTTTGGGTTAATTTGCAAAATATCTACGTAAATTAGGGTTAATTCCAAAATATTTTGGGTTAAGATCTTGGATTTGATTTGGCCAAGATTTCTTTGACCAAATGGGGATGTTTTTAGAAATTTCCACCATTAAACAACTAATATTTTGGAATTACATTAGGGTAGTTTAGGGTAGGAAGTAACAAAGTGTTTTCACCGGCAATTACCGAGAGGGGCCCGGCCACGGGTATATAAGGGCCCCCCTCGAGGTTGCTAGTACCCTTATTTCTCGCACTGACACTTTGTTTCTCTCTAGTGCTATCGACATAGTCGGAGCGCCACTTGGACCAAAGACCTTGGCCAAGTTTTGTATTTTGTAAACATTTGAAGGCTTAGGGCCCCTTCAAGTTCATTTCTTTGCTACACTTCATTCTTGTAACGAAGCCTCATACCTTGCCAACAATTATCTTTGAAATTTCAAGTATTGAGCACCAAAGTCCGGTTTAAACACTGTCATGTGTACCTCCTTTGGTTGCAAAACCTTGAAATACTAGGAAATTTTGAGAACTCAACGTGAAAGTTCGATTCAAACACTGTCATGTGTACCTCCTTTTGCGCAAAGAATTCTTAAAATACTTTGGAAAAATTCCCAAACGGCGAAGCTTTGAACCTCATAATCCAAGTTAAAAGATTTAATTTGGGAAAGGTTAGCCAAAATCAAGGGCCAATTGAAGGGCTAAGAAGTTGGAAGGTTTAAAGCCTCCAACCCAAAGTCCAAACTCCCATTTTATCGTTATTTTCTTCACCCCTATCCTCCATACTTGCGCATTTGAGTAGAAATTAGAGTCATCTTTGATAAAGGATAACCATTGTTAGAGATATAGAGTAGTTGGGTTCACATATAGTGAGAAAGGGAGATTAAGTTAGAGTGTCTAGAACCCCAAAGTATTGAAATTATAGTCCAAAATACCAAAAAAAACAAAACTTGTAAGTTCAGACCAGATCCAGGGCGGACAGACCCCCGGAGGCAGCCAGATCCCAAGAAACCCGAGGTAGCCAGACCCTCGGAGGCCCAAGGAGGTAGACAGAACCCAGGAGGCGGACGGAGAATCCCAGAAGGCGGACGGAGACCCCAGAGGGCGGACGGAACCCTAGCCAACCGGGTTCCGCCACGTGGCGCAGCCTGAGCGGGCGGGAGTAGACTGAGTGGGCTGGGAGAGACTGAGCGGGCTGGGAGCGACTAAGTGGGTGTGGGCGCTTTATTCCCACCCTTGGAATAAAGTGTACACAACCGGGCTCAATTCTATGAAGTCTAATTCCTAGTGGGTGTCTACCTACGTTTGGTTCAGTTCTGCCTTCCAAGCAATGGATCTTCTAACCGCTACTCCTACTTTTCCCTTGAAATGATTGCTAGGGGTTTTCACTTACTTATCTAAGAGATTTTGGATAATGATGGTTAACTTCCTACTAACTTATTACTGCACGGTATTTGAATGGTCTTACTTAATCTAATTATTCTGTCCTTTATCTTCTATTGATTGAGGCACGAAGGGGCCCAATCAATGTACGTTTTCTAGTTGGTGATGTTTCCAAATCAATTTCCTAATTCCTCGTTGATTGGTAATATTTTCTAGTCTTGATTAAGCTTTTATTTTTATTTGGAAATCCCTATCTACGTGTGTTGACCTATCTTTGACTTGTTTGGTTTAATCCTAATCGTGAAGCAAATTACAACTTCTAAATCCTAGTTACGTGGAAATAATGGGAAAAAAGAGGTTTTACAGACTTACGGTGATCATGTTGACCTCGACATCCTTGTGTTCTCCAAATAACTCTTCTCGGTGCATGAGTTCTACTTCCATCCCGTTGATTTGTGCGTAGTTGTGGTATGTGGTGTACTCTTGTGAGTACTGAAGCTTTTAATCTTTCTTTCTTCCTTCGAATGTCTTAGGACTTCTTTCTAATTTCCTTCCTTTTCTTTCGGGTGAGGTTTCAAAGTCAACCTATAAAAAATCCTAATAAAATCTAAACTCTTATTACTAACTAAATGGCTCCAAAGTCAAACCTTCCTACAACTAAGCTTTTCTAAATTTTTCCCTAAATTGACAAACTTCTAAATGGCCTCTAAGTCAAACTATTCTTCTTCTTGTCTTTTCTATTTGGTTTTTTGTCAAACTAAAATATGATTTCCAAAGTCAAATGGCTCAAGATTCCATCATCTCTCTCCTTATCTTCCTTCTAAACAACAATTGGGGTTCACTTTTCTATTATTCTAGAGTTTGAGGGTTGTGAGAGGATTGTGAGAAACCTTGAGTTGAGTTGGGTTGGGACCAAATTGTGTTTTGCAGGTTCAAGGCTTCAGAAATGGGGAGTCTGGATCGGTTGCTGGAGGTCCAACATGGCTGATTTTGGGGTCCTGGACTACTCCTGGCTTGCAAGACTGAGTGCTGGTATTGGTGGGTTAAAGGCAGGTGGCCTCTCAAAGGGAGAGGGCTGGTCAAACTAGTTTGACTTCAGATTTTGAAGCCCTGTGATGTTGCCTTGTGAGGCTGGGTTGTGAATCTGGGTTGTGAGGCTGCTGGTCAACCTAGTTTGACTTCAGATTTGAAGCCCTTAGGCTGGGTTCAGCCCTTCTGGGTGAGCCAAATTGGATTCAAAATCTGATTTCCCTTTGTAATGGGAATGCCAAACAGGCTTCCCTGCTTTGAAATCAAACTATAAATTATACTATCCTTGGTTGCAATGACTTGGGTTTGACACTCCCTGGCTCCTCTCTTGGTTTGTATAAAATAATTCTAACCCTCTGGACTTAAACTGTCTCACACTTCTTTGTCAAAGAATTCAAAAGAATATAAAATAGTTTCCCAACTTACCCCAGATTCGGATGTGGGCATGTATGGTCCTTGCCTGGCTTTTTTCCCTTGGGTCCAGAACCCAATTTGGGTCTGGCCGCTTGGAGTTTAATGAGACCTGAACACTGCCGAGGTGGCCTGGCTGCCAAAAGCGGCCTGGACTGCCGAACTGGCTGGCTGCCGAAGGTGGCCTGACTACCGAGGTGGCTGGCTGCCGAGGTGGCCTGGCTGCTGAGGTGGCTTGGCTGCCGAGGTGGCTGGTCGCCGAGGTGGCCTGGCTGCCGAAGGTGGCTGGGCTGCCGAGGTAGCCTAGCTTCTGTGTAAACAATTTTAATATGGCGGTGGTTTGCCAACTTAATGGGGTCTCCCTTGGGGACCCTTTAACAAAATCCAAATTGGAATGATTTTGAGCCAAACGGAAATAGCTTAATTTTCTCACAACTTACCTTTTGAGTTTATGTTGCCAAAAAACAAGCTCCAAGGCGAAAGCTCCGCCGTCTTAGAGGAATTGTCCTCGAATTCTAGCAAAATTTCGCAAGGGCCAGGCTAGAAATTAGTCCTTGGAGTTTTGAGATAAACCCCAAAACCAACACTTGGATTACAATGCAATGGCTAGGCCCGAGGGGGATTTTCGATAAACTAATCCAGGTTGTAAATCCGCCCGAAGAGACTAGTCACAAAGAATTATGATATCACAATGCAAAAGACTATAAACTCCACGTGAGTTTAGACAAGTTAGCAGTGGTGTACTAATGAATCTCGAGCACCATAAGTTGTTCAAAATACACAAGTATAGAAAGGCCTTGAAATGTACCAACAAGGGTGGAGAAGCTCTTGACCCTTGAACACACCAAGAATCCAAGACTTGTAAGTTGATGTAGACCAAGAGAATGAAATAGAAAGGTTGTAGAATGGTAATGGTATTGAAAAGTGTAGAATGATTGAAAAAGGGCTATGGTTTGCAATGGTATTGAATTGGTATATGCGTATTGAGTTGATAATCGTATGAAGTGAGGGGAGGGGGAGGCCTTTTATACATTTCCAAGGCCTCCTCCCCCCTCAAATTACTTGCTAAGTAATCTAAAAAGTCAACTTTAACCTTTAAAAATCTACACTACTGCTGTGATCACTCTATCTTTTGGAGAAATAGTCCAATCGCCAAACGGACAATGCCAATGGCTTTAGAAGCCCCAAATTAGTCTAGGGAAACCCCTACCCCTTACTTCCAGAACCTAATTGAGCTCAAAAGCTAACATTTATGAACCGATAAAAAGGGTGAAAAATCCATCTTTCGGAATTGATTTTTCCCAAAGGTTTTGACTAGCCGGGGTTGTTGGGAAGGTCCGAGAATGTTGGAAAAGAGTCTAAGTTGACTCAAATCGGACACCGTATGCTCCCAAAACGCCGGTCAACTCACCAAGATTTTGGTAAAAACCTAGAAAGTCGTTGCCGCCGCTGGTTCTGGTACTTGCCACTGTCAAAATGTCTTGAAATTTGGCGGGACGCTTATTTATGCTAAAATATGCTATCCTAATTTTTAGTGGGATTTTACCATCACCGGGGAATTTTCTACAAATTTCCAATTGCCGGTGAAAGTAGTTGACTTCCCATGGAGTCATTTCTGTAATCCAGAAAATCACGAAACTTTTAGGGGATCTTCTAGGAAGCCCCCTGATGACAAGTGCAAAGTTCCGCTAGAAACATACACTGTCTAATTAAAGTAGAAATTGTACTAGGGTGGACTTAATTCCTCCGGGGAGGAATCATTCACGTATAAGGGAATCTTCATGAATTGGCTTCGCTGTGACGCTCTTGAGTGACTATCGGAATCTCGTGACCTCTACTTAGCCACATTCCGCTAAGATTCTTCCTGAGAAGTCCGATAGGGCTTGTCTTGACACTCTTGCACTAAGTTGTCTTCCGATTGTCAATTCATGCTATCTCCTGGCAAGCGTGTAATATCATTCCTAATCACCTGATAAGATATAGAACTTGACTCTAAAGAGTCCTTTAAGGCACTTTGGGGTAATTCTAACCAATTCCGTATTTCCACTGAAGATTGTATCGATCCTACTACAAACACTCTTTTTAGTTGATTTTTAACCATAATAACCCCAAACATGAGCAATAAGCGAAAAAAAGAAAAATCCGAGGCCTGAGTGACAATGACGGGGCTCACAGTGGGTTGGGAGCAGACTGAGCGGCTGGGAGCCAGGCCTTAGGTCCGATAAACTCACCAAAAACTTGGTTTTTGATCAAAACCACGGGTTGGCAGTGGAAGCCACACCCCTTCAATTTTTATCAAAAATCTAATTTTGGGGGAAATCTCAATTCTTGCCTTACTTACAACATTCCGCCATAGCCAACTCTCTCATAGAAAACTTGCAAACCTTGCAAAACACAAATGAGAAAGAAAGAGAACTAGGTGGAAGATTAAGGTTGTGAGATTCCTAACCGTGACAAATTAGATTAAAAAACTAATTTCTTTGGAATAACACTATAGAGTGGGATTCTTTATTCTTGGGGTTTGACCTTTGGGAATTAAATAACCATTTATTTGGAATAACACTATTGAAATTTTTCTCGGTCTTTTGGAATGTTCTACATTCTTTGGCTATTAGATTCTTAGAAGGTTTGGATTTTGTTAGTTTTGTTTTATTAGGCCTAATAAGCCAAAAAGGAAACAAACAAATTGACAACCAATTTCTTTACGATTAAAACAAGTTCAAAAATTAATTAGATTTGAAAAGATTTGATGATAATTATTGATTAAAATATTCTAATAAGCCAAAAAGGAAACAAACAAATTGACAACCAATTTCTTTACGATTAAAACAAGTTCAAAAATTAATTAGATTTGAAAAGATTTGATGATAATTATTGATTAAAATATTCTAATAAGCCAAAAAGGAAACAAACAAATTGACAACCAATTTCTTTAGGATTAAAAGAATTTCAAAAATTCATTAGATTTGAAAAGATTTGAAGGAAATATCCCCTCCAAATTAATCTAATTTAATTTGTGGAATTTGATAATATCAATTTAGAATTCAAAAGGAAACTAAACAAACAACAAATGGTTAACCATTAGATTTCCGTTTATTCCTTTAGGATAAAATACTAACCAACTAGGTAGACTAATTTAATTGTAGTATTTCTTAATTACCGGGGAATTAGGAATTAAAGGAATTACGCATTTAAATTAACGCTACATAACCTTTAAATTCCTTTAAACAGGACAGAATTACTTGACCAACAACGTGATAATTATGGATTAGATGGAGAGTCAGGATGATTTCGATGGCGAGGTCGTAGGAGAATATTTGCACATGATGATGTTTGACGACGGGACCATGGAGATTTACGCAGAGGAGGTAAACCGCTCACATTTGATTTTCATTCTCATTGTTTTACTGTTAAGTTTCTTTTTACCAAATGCTTGGAATTAGAGTTAGGCAAAACCATAGAATAGAATAGAGTAGGATTGCTAGTTGAATTTTAGGCTAAAAAAGATAGAATCATAACCACAAAATTAGATTAGAAACATTCAAAAGACGTGACTAAAAGAGTTCATTGCTTGGAAGGCTTTCTTTTTTATCCAATTAGAAAGAAAACTCAATTAGACACAGGACCCGTGTGAAAAACTCTTAGCTCGAGGGTGTAGTTAAGAGCGCTCACAGATGCCTCCTCTAACTCTACGGTTGCCACGTCTATATACTGTAAAACTGTAGGATCTAAAGTTCTAGACTTGCTCCCAACACAAATACCTTTGTTAGAAGCAAATGATGAAGCTAATGCCTCTGCATACGAAGGCAATACATAGGACTTCTTTGGGCTTGGAAAAAATCCAGGTAAACTGAAAAATGGTCGATGACCACTTTGCTTAGGAATCATGCTGCAAGTAGAAAGTAAAATATTAGAAACAAACTAAGTATTTTAATTATATTCGAAAAACATTGTAAAGCGATTGCAAATAAAATGATGAAGATTTGTACTCACATTTTAAACACAAGTACAACATATGGATAGACTTACTTACTAAAGCAAGATTTCTTCACGATGTGTGGAACTTCAACAACCTCTGCATCTGGATCGTCTGAAACCACTATAACTGCTGGAGTTGAAGATGGACCGATAGGTGCTCTACGAATCATTGGTGCCAAAACTGCATCAAAGATGGCTTTGTCTTCTTCAAGTGCAATAATATGTCTATTCAGAATTCTGCAAGTATGAATAGAGGCCCCTAGCAGAAGATCAACAACAAAAAAAGTATTAGTAATTGAAGAAATAATGCACCAAATTTCATGATTTCGTGGGATAAATACAAAATCAAAAAATGACATATAAATTACTTGCTGCTGCGGTACAATCTAAGACAATATCTCCTGGACAAGATGAAGCTTCAATCAATATCTGTAAAAATCGAGGATCCTTCTCTCGTGCTCCTCTCCAAGGCTTGGAATTGGTCTCCATCGCTAGAGTCTCCTTCTTGATATAGTTTTGAAGAATGTCATCAACGGCAACATCCACACCTAACTCCTTTAACTTTGGGCACGCTTGAAATTCGAACTGAGGAAGTCTTCCATGAGTTACATCTATGAAACTCCTAACCAACAATAGGATTCCAAACCGTTGTGTCTGCAAAACAAATTGAACTAGAGCCATGAATTTCATATACCAAAAAAATTACAGTATTAAGAATAATGTAGATAGAATAAAACAATGAAATGTAATCATAGTACAACTAAAACAAGACAATCCAAAAAAATTACTTATAAAGCACATAGAAAAAAACTTACAAATCACAAAATGGATCCTATATGAAAAACAGTGATAAAAATTTCATGAAGCATAAAAACCTAATGAAATGAATGTACCGTGGAAGAAGGAGAAATGGGTGAAGCAAGATGGAGTCGATTCATCCCCCACCAATCTTTCTTCTTCTTGAAAGAATATGATGCTGCATATCCTAGAATGTTGGCTCTAGTCGTGTTTATCAAAGGATGAATGATGATGAGAGCCCCATCTTCATGAAGGTGTCCATCTGCATACTCAAAAACCTCTTGAAGCCAAGTAGGAGAATGGATATTCCACTGTGGAATAGCAGTAGCAGGTATAGACAAATCTGGGACCGGTAGACCTTCAGGCATGTCGGCGATCATTAAATCCATACGAGGTTTCTTACTCTGAACTCCCTTGAAGAACCTCACTTTAGACCCCTTGTGCTGAAAAATAATTCACAGAATTAGTAATAGTTTGAATTAGCGAAAAGAAATAAAACCATACAACACTTTGAAATTTGATGTAATAAAAAGTTGATTAAGATAGAAAGAGAACAAATAAATAAAACCATACAATATTTTCAGAGTGAATGTAATACAAACCTGATCAATGAAGTGTAGAATATCCTGGTACACTTGAGGTAAAGGATCTGCAAGTACTGTAGTAAGGGAGGAGTTTATAATAAACTCATGGATTGATATCTCCGAATCAGTGAGGTACTCAAGAGCTGAAGGGCCATGTACCATGCCATCTTCACTCAAGGATATATACTCTGCATCTCGCTTGGTACCTCGAGAATGAGAACGTTGGTACTGAGAACTCTCATCTTTGGTAGATGGCGTTGGAGCTGGAGCTGGGACTTGTACCTTTGATTTCTTTCCTTTGGACTTCCCAGTTGTAGGTGCTTGTTCAGAGTCATCAATCTTCTTAGCTTTGTTCATCACTCTCTCCTTTGCCTTGTCTACTGCTTCAGAATTCTTGAGAGCTATCTTCTTGTCCAATTCCTCCCGCTTCTTCATGGCCTTGGCTTTGGCATCTTCATCTAAGCCAGCAAATTCAGGCAAATCCGATTGAACTCCAAGTGAGTTAATAGAACGCTTCAGATGCTCCTCCGGAAGTGGCGTGTGCTCTGGTGCACATTCTAAGTACCAAGCACCAGATTTTAAATGAGCACTTGTCCACCACTTCAATTGAGCGGTTGAGAACATACAACGCTCTGATGATACATCCACCCAAAATCCAAGGAATAGAGGAAGATCAGACTTCGCTATTGCTCCCTTAGCTAGGAGCTCAAACTTGAAATATCTGTTTAAGAAAATGAATCAATTGTAAGAAAAACTATATCACATGACAATAATGAAATTTAAATCACTGAAATGAAGAAGCCAAATTAAAAGAAAGGCTTTCACCGGTAAATGACCCGCTTGACAACAAGATCAGTGCTCTTGTGCTTCCTGAAGTCATCGAACTTCTTGAATACATCATGTCCTCTAAAATATGTCAGGAATGCATGATCCCAAACCCGGATTCTCCATCCCTCTAAGTACTCTGAGAACAACTCTGGCTCTTGGGGAGAATCCATATTCAAATTCAGTTGATCCTTTTTCACAAAGGAATCAAACATTTCATTGCCCACATCTTCGATCTGTATAAGTGAAAAAATATTATGAGGGAGCATTATCAAACATTACACAAAGTATAAGACATTCATAGCATCAACAAATCTGTAGTCATACAACCAAAAAATCAGTGTAATTCTAAAGAAAAAAATTACATACCCCTGCATACCAGCACGCCTTTGTGAGAAAGGATTTTAACTCATTCTCGCCCACCGGCTTCATTGGAAACCGTCGTGCTTCTCGAGTTTGAACTGACGAGTTCCACCAATGAAGCCATTTGACCTTGTGCTCGGGTTTAACATTGCATGTTGCAATTAACTGGAGTTTCTCAAGAGTCATCTCAGAAATAATGTTGGAGCTCCAATGTCGTTCAATCTACAAAAAAAAAAAAAATTATCAATGGTTGTTGAATGATAGGAAAAAAACTTCAAATTTCTTCTCTATAATGTACATACCTCCTGTAGCCATTCATGTCCCAAGATAGGATTTGCAACAGCCACAAGCTTCCTCATTTTTTGTGTTAATCTTGATGCTTTCTCTTTGCTACCAATCCTCATAGCTTCGCAAATTTCTTCATGTGTTTGTTCATCTTCTGGTGTATCCTCCTTGTATACTCATGCTGCTACATCAGCTGCTGCTGCAATTTCATACTATACAAGAATTCCAAATGACCAAATTAATTAGTATTTGTGTCTAATAGTAAATGATAGAATGCACAAGCAAAATGTTATTTAGGAGCCTTACCCGAAAGATGAAAGAAGTAAAAACCTCAATGGACATAGAGTACCAACTCTTCCTCAAGTTTTGTCTACATTGTGCCATTTCAGAAGGACTTAGGTATTCTGAGAACTTCTCCAACGGTAGAACTCCATATTTACGAACACGATATAGTGTGTGGACCAAATTTGTCCTGATGAAGGAATTCTCGGTTTGCCTGAATGAATAAACGATGCACCATTAGAAAATTCAATCAATGTAAGAAGTTAATAGACCTATTTAAAATATAAAGAACAATTGCAAAAGTAAATGAACATACTTGTTGATATCATACATCGCATGCATGGCAACACCAATTTTGCCTTTTGTTTCAAGAATTATGGAATCCACCATCTCATGCTTGTCCATCTCATCATTGTGGTGTTTCTTGATGTATGCGGTCCAAGCTAGCAACCGATGGTTTCCATCGCACACAAAAAACTTTGAATTTTGAAGATGCTCCAAACCAGGGGTTTTACTCAAATAGACATTGAAGATGTCATTTTGAGAATTCCAATGTGGGCCCCAAGATTGCTTCTCTGCATCTGAAAATTTCTCTTCTATACCCTGCTCATTAGTAATGGACACATAAAAGACAGCTGAACCATCTATGTATCCATTTACAAAATCATTCTCTAATTTAGTGAGATCACAATGCAATGCTGGCCTGACCATTGGCATGGACACCATCCTACACAAGAGAATCATGAGGCGTGAAATGGAATGAGGCTTCATTCGCAAATCAGTAATAGTTGCAACGGAGTTGACTTTCTGAGATTTCCTCAAGGAATCCTCAGTCATGTTCACGTCAAGGGCCTCCAACCGCTCTTCAATATGACCACCTTCCATGCGTTCTTGAACTAGATTATGAGTTGAATCTGTCGTATGAGTCTCCAAAGGATTTGCGATTACATCTGGGATCTACATGCCAATTATAAAAAATTGTACTTAGCATGAGATTGGACCATAACAAATATTTTAGTATATCTAAAATAACATTCGACAGCAAGAACCTCTTATCACCAAAAGATAAATACTAATCATCACCGAATGATTCACATGGCTTAGTCCACTCAATTAAAGTAAAACAAATAAAAACAACACTAATGACTATAACCACATGATTATATAATTCATACAAGCAAGAGATCATGACTAAGGATGTTGGTGCTTCACTGCTTGCCCTTGGCGTCGAGGGCAAGATCAACCACTTCGAAAGGTGAAAAACTCTCTTCAAAGAACTTTGATCGTATCAACTGGGTCTCAAGACCTTAGAGCGTATTGTTTGCCCTCGGCGCCGAGGGCAAGATCAACCACTTTGGAAGATGAGAACCTATCTTCTGAGAACTTCGATCGTATCAGCTAGATCTCAAAACCTCAGACCGTTTTGTTTGCCCTCGGCACCGAGGGCAACATCTACTTACTCACCAACTAACAAAATATCATACATGGACACTATTTCTCTGCACCACATATCAAGACCAATGGAGTGTGCTCATATAAGGTTGTATTATCGTCTGAGAATCCCTTCAAGGATTAGAAGCTCTGCTTGTACCTTCGGCTCCGAGGGCACATACTAGCAAATGTGAAGGTGATTAAACCCTAAATAATATTGACCGAGCCTTATATCATCTAAGGAGCATAATTAGGTAAATGGCTAAAATTTATCCATAAACCAACTTCATACACATGTCATTAACACACATAAGAAAAATATACTAAAATACTAGATATAATTGTTGTATTTAAAATTGTAACACAAAATCATTGTCAATCATATCAACAAATTGCTGAGGCTATGGAAATGACACTCTGTATGTACCGAACCATAGAGATTAGTACTTCAATACTCATACATTGATCAAGAACCTTCGGCGCCGAGACTAAAAAATGATCCTGCTATTACTGATAAATGGCATGCTTCCTACCTGAACTAATTGACAAATTCTGAACTGCTTTTTTCTTCTCAATGAAGGATTGAGAATCGAATCCAAAAGAAAATTGACTCAGTTGAGTGGGTCATGTCAGTTGAGCCAGACAAGGAAGTTCGAAGTCAACGAAGCAGGTCAGAGAATTCAGGATTCTGAATCTCATATCGGTACCGCACTTTCGAATGGGACCCATTATATCTAAATGCACATCGTTGGGCAAGTCACCCTGTCACTCTTCCTAGCATGCCATCGGCGTCGAGAGGGTGGTACCTTAGTCTTATCGGTGATGTACACAAGGAAAGCAGTCCTTCCTCAACTCAGTCCGACTATGAATTCAGATTCTAAAAGTCACCGAGTCTCTACTCTGTAAGTGCCATCGGCGCGGAGAGGGGTGTACCGTAGTCTTATCGGTGATCCAGACAAAGAAAAAAAATCCTTCCCCAACTAACTCCGACTATAAATTCCGATTGGTGTGTGTCACCGAGTCTTAGCTTTGTAAGTACCATCGGCGCCGATGGAAAGGCTTACGGTGTCACTCGCGACCCCAGGTTTCTGCAACGTCTGGATTTATCTGTAATCGGTTTATTATATATACTGGACTCAAAGAGAAACTATCGTAGTATGATCAGAAAATCAATCTGAGGGTTGCGACCGGCTTCAGCATCTGTGATTCTGTGAATGAATTTTAAAACAAGAAAAGACCAAACAGAAACAACTTGGATCGAACCCAGCCCAACTTGGGTCGAACCCGTTCCCAGCCCAAATTCAATCCGAACCCAGTCAAACGAAGCCAAATTCAATCCGAACCTAGTTAATCCGAACCCAAATTCAAACCGAGATCAGTCAATCGAAGCCAAATTCAATCTGAACCCAGTTAATCCAAACCCAGTCAATCCGAACCCAACTTCAAACCGAAATCAATCAATCGAAGCTAGGCCCGTTTCGGCTACGTGACAAGACACCATAAAGTCGACATGCAAGTCGACATAAAAGTCAGATTAAAAACTGACATGAATCGAAGCGGGAGTCCTGAAATTGGAATCGAAGTGGGACTATCGATGCAGGACTGGAATCGAAGCGGGACCGCGCTAGCAAGTTCGAAAATCTTGAATCAGACCACCCCCGTCAAATGCATTCGCAAGCATGCGGTCGACATCCACTCCACCAACCTCAGTCTTAAATTAATTTTTCAAAATGATTCCATGCATGCGATCTACTGCTCGTGGAGCTCACACTCCGAGAGCTGAACTTTGGTTCAGAAGTCTGAACGAGGCTAAACGAGGCTAAACTTTGGTTGAACGAGGCTGAACTTTGGTTCAGAATCAATCACCGATTCACCGTACTAGGTCTGCATGGTATCAATAGAGATGTCTAGGAGAGCTCCATTCGGCGCTGAGGAGATCCCATCCAGGTGGACATCTAATTCGCCCTATCTCCCCTTCGTCTCTCAAAAGTAGAACGCGTACCAAAAAAACTGATATGATCGCAAAGTAGACGGATCTGAAGCCTCGCATAGGAGATCAGGGTGGTCAGTCCCTTGGAGAGTGTCCAGAGCTGAAACTGAATCTGATTTTCTCAGTTGTATAGTCTCTGAGATCACGCAAGAAGGGACTGTCGACTTGCGGCAATCGGATCCAGCAGCCTGAGTTCTCGTTAATGCTCGCTCAAATTTTTGCGAAGCCATCACACAAAGTAGTGATCGAAGAATCCAGACGCCATGCTGATTCCCAAGAAGAATCGGGTGGTGGTCTACAAGTATCTTTTCAAGGAGGGCATGCTATACGCGAAGAAGGACTGAAATGCCCCGAAGAACCCCGAGATCGAGGTGCCCAATCTGCAGGCCATCAAGCTCATGCAAAGCTTCAAGTCCAAGGAGAACGTAAAGGAGAACTTCGCTTGGAGTCACTACTACTGGAACCTGACCAGCGATGGTATTGAGCACCTGAGAACCTACGGCAATCTCCAAAGGTTGAATCCGGAGTTTCTTTGGAGTCAAGATGAACACTATTCATCAAACCCTAACACGGATAGGATACGTATACGAATCTATAGCCTAGCTCCGCAACTTGTGTGTCGCCTGCCAGCAATGGAGAAGAACAAAAAAGGTATGGAGATTGAGAAGTCATACCGCCATGTTCGGAGCTTTCACAGCGACATCGCTCGTCACAGCTCTGTCTGCCATTTCGATGTCAGGATCTGTATCTTCAGTTGTTCCCACCACGGCCGGCACTTTGGAATCCGCATCTCTCTCCTCACTTCCGCTCCCATCACCATTGCTGCCCTGTTCTTCTTGCGCAGAGCTCCGCGTTCTGACCCGACGCTTCCCCATTGCTGCGCCTTCCTGTTGCAATCACGACAGACAAAGTCAGTTCAAGCTTGAGATTCCCAATTTCATTCAACGAAATTTTGAGTTGCTAGGCTCCAGAGCAGCATACCGTGACGAGACAACTCCGACCTCAACTGCGCACAAGAAAGGAAAGAGAGCTTTCGAAAATGGGAAGGATCGTCAGTGAGGAAGAAAGCCCAACAGGCACGGCCTCCACATACTAAGCTTGGGAGGATTACTTTTAGGGATTGGTATTTTTTCATTGAATAGGATTTGTTTTTCAGATGAGTTTTGAGACCGTGTTTGTAAGGATTTTCTTTAAGTTGATTGTCTCCATTCCAGACTTTTGAATGATTTCATCGCATCATTAGGAATGAAGATTTACTAACGTATTTTTATTTTTTATCTATAATATTCGGAATTGATAATTCCTAGATAATGTTTTTTTATTTCTTTCTATACTTTGTTCCTTCTTATGATCAAATGTAAACCTATACATTACAATTATGATGAAACAATTAAGCCTAAAGCTAGAGAATGGGATTATATTATTTTAGACATTGTAAAATTCATTTTATATAATATGTTGTTTATTGAACTGCTACTGAGTGGAGAAAAGACACCCGTACAAATAGCGTAAGGTTAAAATAGTGTGCTATTTAAGGCCTAAGCAAATTTACAACACTTTACATTGTAGAAGACTATCCTCTTGTCTATAGACTACTTCTCTATGGTATGTTTTTCTAATATAAATTAGTTCATTCTAGACCTTGTGCCTTTACGCTATACATACTTAAATCTTTGGTAAAAGATAGTACAGGATAGTGGCATTCTCACTAGTCTTTCTTATATTTTTCTAACTTGTTTAACCCCTAAAGGACTGCAACTATGTTTCCACCAAAACTGCTCCAAAACTGTCATTTCTAGGATAGCTACCAAATTTCAGAAAAGAAACATTTGTTGACACATGTAACCATAGGATCTCTTAGTGCACTAGTTTGGGAATATGTAGAAAAAGTTTCAGAAATTTCCACCATGTAGATTGCAAGATATTAGTGTTTGAAGTTACAAAAATCATTTTTTTTCCACTGCGAAAATCCGGGCAGCTGCACTTCAAAAGGTCACATTTGTATGAAAAAATGTCCAAAATGGTTGCAACTCTTTGGACTTATTCTCCAATTCAAGTTGGCTACATACTTGAAAATTTTCATATCATTTGGAATTGGACAACATGTACAAAAAAAATAGTAAGAAGAAAGAAGTAGAGAATGATTCAAAATACAAAAATGGTAACAACTTATTTATTGAATTGAAAAATGCCAATCCCAATGGTTCAAATGTTGTAATAAAAAATCTACACCCAATGTTTTTATTATTTTTCAAAAATATTGAAAATTGAGTAAAATAAAGGACATCAAAGTTTATTTTAGAGAAGATAATCTATAACTACCCGCAAACTAAAATCCTTCATAACTTTTGACTCATTAATCCAAATGGAATGATTCAAAGCTTTGCATGTATATATAAATCTATAAAACCAATTTCAAATTTTTATTTCCAAAAAAAGTGATTTTTTATGATCTGCCCAAACTGCCCGAGTTGAGAAACAAACAACGTTTTATGCAATAACTTTTCAACCATGTAGTCAAAAGTCACGAAAATTGTTGGGCTTTGAAGATACTCCTTGTCTACATCTTCTATTAAAATTTGGTTCCAAAATATGAAAATCTCTAGCCACACGTACCTGCCCCAAATCGCTATGTTGCCAGAAAAGGCATGTTGGTCCTTTAGGGGTTAAATTTTGTATTTTATACTACATGATGAGACATAGAAGCTCCTTCAATGTATGCCATTCATTGAATATGGATAACAATTTCTTTCAATCCCTCTTTACAGCAATAGTTCATTCAAGATGACCTATTAATTCCTTAGGTTAGGACTATTAGTAAATTACACTACTTCAGCATAGACGAACTGATACACTTCTATAAAAGAGTTCTTGCAATGGCATCTGGTTCTGAATCTTAGTGAGGTAGCCTCCATGATTGATGACTATCAACCTTCTTTATGTCTCTAATAGAAGTGTCCATTGTCTAAAAGTATGTACTGAAGTGTTCAAAAACATAGCAATCAACTGCTATTAGAGTATAGACCTCAATCCTAAAAGAGAGTCCATTTCTTATGCCCTAATCTAAGTGTGATGAAACAAATTTGAATTTCAAGGATCATAGTCAAGATGATGTCTTCTGAAGTGCTTAACTTACAGAAATATACAATGAATCTCTCGGGCTGCTTAGGCTTGTTGTCTCCTTCTCACGCAAGTACAAAGCCTCTAGAGTCCCCTTGATGATCTCCTCTCCTTGGTTACCTCTGACTTCCTCCAAGTTTCTAGCTTGCCCTACTAAACTGGCACTTCTATTCAATGAAACAATTAGTGATCTCTTCCGAGAGCGCTGCAACTCTTTCCATGAAGAAAAATAAAGCTTCTTCCTTCTCTTCCTCTTTGTTGTGATCTGAGAACTACCCTCACATATCTCCTCTGTTGCTAGCATGAGCCTAAAACTACATATATCAATCTGTCTCTAATAGAAGTAGATTTTGAATATCACCAATGCAATACTTATAGCATGTCCTAAAGGAAGTTGGTACCAAAAGTTTAAACGTTAGGGAAGTCACTAATGTACTCAATGTAAGTACTATGACAAGAATTAATGGACACCAAATTTGAATGTGGATTCTATAGAATTGTAGGATCCAATTTCATAATATATTCATATCCATCCAGTCTTGGACATAATGAATATAATTGCCCGTTCCCTGTAATTGCCAACTAAGAAGAGAATTTTCATCTTTCGAAAAGAAGATTGGATTTAGTTAATATACAAAATTCAGCCTAATAGAATGTACTGTGATTTTATTTATTTAAGACATAGTTGTTGATTTTCAAAATACCCTGTCATTTGGTAACCAGATTATTTCTATAAAGAGTGAAATCATTGAGATTGTTTTAGGTGGCTTCTTTAAATACACTGGATTTGCCATTATTGATGATGTTTTTTCCTGACAACTACTTACATCCTAACCGCTCTACTCTCTATCTTTTAGAAGTGCATATGTAGGACAATTTCACACCCTTATATTCTTTACTTCCATACCTCCTTCAATCATTTCTTGTTCATGTGTTACCTAGTGTGCTTCATCTATGTTTGCTTTCAACTGATCTCTAATTTGATCGTCCATGGCTTCTATTCGGGCGGATGGCCATGAAATACCTTTAGTCCTTCTTCTTGGAGAAGGAGGGTTTGCCGTCATTTCTTCGCATCTGCTGCACGTTAGGTTTGGTTTTGTCCAATCTAGTATCTATGTTGAAGAAGAGGTCATGTCTGACTCTGGGAATCTGAAAGAGTCTATTCACGTCCTCAAGTTAGTTGTCGACGATGGTCATGTTTGGCACCTTCCTGTAGGGCGCTATAGAGCTTATGGCTTATCCTCTCTTTTGATGGGTGCCTCCAATGATGTCATTCCTCGCCAGTCAGACTATTCTACTGTCGACATGCCACTTGCTCGACATGATGTTCTGAATTCAAAAGAACGTGAGCACGTAGTGCTTACTAGAACAATTGTTCCACTTGTCCGTGTGAAAGAAGAATTTGTAGCTCCTATCATAGATCTATCCAATGAATCTGAAAGAGAGTCACCTAGCCAACCACATTTACAAGCCACTCTTCCTCAAAGGGTTGTAGACAGTAGTGACTTGAAGCCAACTTCCTATCAATATAGCACACCTTCTACTAGTCCTGCTTTATCTACTCACTCTCGCCCACCAATTTGTCCAAGTAGTACTGTACCAATTAATATCATTGGGTGCCTTCGCAAGTTATCATCTATTCGTGGATCCAGGAACGAAGTTGCTGCACTAGACTATAATTCTATAATACATCGGAAAGTCCAATACCTTCCTCCAGACTTTGATGGAGACGTGGTGTTTTAGTTGCCTTCTCTTCGTGCTTCATCTTCAACATCTGCTGTTGGAAATCTTCAAGGCATGGACAAGCATTACGATGGCCATGCATGGTGTCGAACCATGACATCCAATATCCATAATGAAGATGGTTTGAAGTTCAGGAAATCTTCTTGCGTTGGCCATTTGGTATGTAACAACTCTGACTGTGACTACTTCAAAAGATCGTCAAAACGCAATGAAAGTGAATGGTGTGGTTCTACTTCTGTCCCTTTCAATGTTGGTGCTCACCCTCCGAAGGATTCGACTCTACTTTGTAAGATTTGTAAGATTTGTAAGATTCCACCTGACTGTCTTAGTGTCTGTGATGCTAGAGTATATTATGTTTTTAGCAGCACTACCATAATGACTAGAGCATGCATCCATTTAGGAAACCACATGCATCCTGTAGCTTCTGGAACATGTAGAGAGTCGTTAGACACTATCACAGAGCTGATTGCCGGCGAGGTTGCGAGAACTCCAACTGCCACTAACTTGTCCATCGCCTTAGCAGCTAGGAAGCAGTTTCTAGAGAACCATCTCATACATAACGGGGATGGACCAAAAGAGATGTTGCAAGGAAAATCGCTGGAGGATGTAATGGATAGGTTCTAGTACTTAAGTTCTCCTAATATCCGAAACACTATCTCTTCTTTCCGCAGCACAGGCAAAGGTGGGATCATAGACAGTATTATGAATATGAAACGAAATTTAAAGTTTGAGTACATTCATGATAGTGTTTTTCCTGGACAAGGAAAAGAAAAAGTATATTTGTTTAAGATGTTGGTGGAAGGGCCTGGTAGTGGTGTGGACCTCGTGAGGCGCATGCAACCCGGAGGAGATTTGGAAAACGCGTGGCTCATGTTTGACCATGTGAAACGCGTTCAAAATTGGACAACCATGGCTTGCCACGTGTATGACACAGGATGCAGAAAGGTCATGACTATTGTAGTTTGTGACATGTAATCTGAAGACACAGAAGTTCAATGCATTATGTGGAGGTCACTCAATGAAGTGATGAAACGAAATGGTGTAGAAAGTCCAAACTTCAAGGGCTTTATGGCTGATAGTCCGCAAGCCAACTAGAATGCCATGCGTACCATATACGGCTCAGGAAATCCCAAGACAGAGATGGTGAACCGTGAACGCACATGTCTCTTACATTGGAGTACATCAATGCATCGACATACTTAGAAGCTTATTAAACCAGATATGCAACACCAACATACTCGTTTATGCCAGCAATATAAGGACTCCAAGACAATGGAGGAAGCCGAGACACGATATTTGGCTATTCGATCTTGGTGGCTATCATCTGGTGCAGCCTCAGAAGATGCATTGCGAGAATTGGAGTTGTGGCTCGCATTTTGGCACTTCCGATATCCCTAGTGGGGATGCACTGAGCAAATGGTAAGTCCAAATCACTGCCCTTCATTTTTGTGTTTACAGAGAAATGCACAAAAATTCATTAATTATTTGTGATAGATTTAGAGATCAAATAATGAATGGTGTAAATTACTTCTCGGAGCCTACGGGAAAAATGGATGCCTATTCTTGAGATTAATAGTTCTAGTACTATATGATTCATAGACTTATTCCTTGATTGCAATTAGTAGGCGTTGAATGAGGACTTGAAATTTTGTTTAGATAAATGCACATTTACATTCAAATTTCTCTCTACATGTGTTTAGTAGTCATTAGTTGCGATAGATTTGGAGATCAAATTATGAATGCTATAATTTACCTCTCGGCGCCGAGGGAGGAAATGGATCCCTACTGTTGAGATCAGTAATTCGGGTAGTATGTGATTTATGGGCCAATTCTTACATTGAACTAAGTAGGCACTGAACTATTGTTTAGAGCAAAGGTTTGCCTTAATAGTTTGATATAGGATGAGATATTTTAGCATTTAGGCAATGTCTCAAAAATTTCTATTTATAAATGTTCAAATACTGTATTTTGAGTCTCACTACAATTTTTTTGCTACAGGGTTTGACAGTGGAAGAAATGTCTGACTTGCCATCATGCAACTTATCTGAAACCGTACATAACAAATGGTTGCAGCAATCGGGTAATCGAGGTAATGATTTGTTTGCATCCACATGCGATGATTGCATTCGAGCCTTTATGCAAATGACAAATTATCGAGCATTTTTGAAGGGCATTACACCAAGATCAGGGCCATCAAAAGAGGAACTTAAATTAAGAAGTGCAAGACGTAGTGGTGATCCTAAAAGGATTGCGGAGGCATTGAATGTCCTTCCTAGAGCAGCTGATGTTGCTACTCGTGTTCCACACTTGGAAGGAGAGGAGGTATTCGGCAGTAGTAAGCGAAAGCTTGACCTTCCCATTGGTTCAGATGGAGACTCTCATCGGCCAGACAAGGTCAATTTCTCTCAACCTCGAGTGATGCATAGATCCACATGTACACCAACAGAAGCCTTCAAGGAAGCAAATCCATTGGGTTCCCCCGAGCGCTTACCACATGTAACAACTGCGATGGAGAGTGATTGCGATACTTCTCAATGGCATATTACAAGACTATCCCACAAATCAAGCTACAAATGTCACGCCCAACAGCGAGGATCAAACATTCGTTGCGTTGCCAAAATTGCAAAGGGCTCTAAAAGCACTCCGGCTCCAACATACCATGGTAGAAAGAAACAATATGGTGGAAACAAGGAGATCATGACAGATTTTTGGTTCTGTCCAGATGATATTCATCGATGTGTTAAGGGCTCGAAACGTGCTTGGGTTATCGATTGGCCTCAAGTTCCAAATGTATGGCCTGTACTCACGGGTACAAATTTGACTCGTCAAGAAACAGTGTTGTTGCAGGAAGCCGGCTTTCAGCTTCAAGATCGACCACCTATGTCACCTTGACGCTTGTTTACAATGTCCAATGTTTTTGAGGCAGTCCTCTATGATCAGCCTACTCCTTTACACGCTAAGAGCTATCCAACTACTCATAGGAACAAGCCTATTAGACGTATTGCAAATGCTCCTACTATAGAGCATCGCAATAAGTGGGAAAGTGCTGGGAATGTAAAAGGAACAATTTTGGGAGTTACTATGCTCTCCTTTCCTGGACTAGGAGCCATTATATCCCTTCAATCTGGAACAGAACCCAAGCATAAAGTTTATCGAATCACACTCGGTATGTATCCAGAGTGCACATGTCCAGATTTTGTGGACATGGCTGTCTCAGCAATTGGTGGACGCCATCAGTATGTGAATTGCAAACATCTTTATTACTTATTTCGCTACTTCTGCAAAATGAAGCTTGTAGAAGACAAGTTCATTCATTCTCCAAGCTTAAGTTTTAATGAAGTGGAGTGCCTCCTCATTAAGGCTGGTATCATCAACATTCCGGAGGAAGATCTTCAATATATCTAGGAATGTAGGGGTGCTTTAAATTTGAGTATAAAAGACTTTAGCCTCTACTTATATATGTACGTCCAGTATCATTTATTTTTCTTTAGAAAAATATTGATATTTGGAAGAATTTTCTATAAAGCCTTATTTCTATTATTATTTATTATTTAGACTTTGACAAGTCTACCTTTTTATAATGCAAACTTACTTGTGTACATACATTTTGAAAAATCGCAATTCTAACAGAATTAGTTTTTATCTATGGTTATGGTCATAAGTCCACGGTCATAGGTCTATAGAAATACATTCTATAATTGTGAAATGAATTTCAAATGTTGCGAAAAATGTATGGATATTTGGAATTTTTTCCTTAAAAATTCAATTTTAAATTGCGTTTTCTAATTGTGGGGCTCCCTGCTCACAGAATCTGTGCTCCACACTCACATGCTCACAGAATCTGTGCTCCATGCTCATAGGCTCACCATCGCAGGCTCACAAAATAGCACCACTGCTCAATGACCACCATCAAGATGGCTTTGGCCATTCTTTTGGCAATGCATGGCTTTGTCACCGTGCCGGGTTTGCCTTCAAATTTCATGTAAGGTAGGTACACCCCAAAGCGCCAGTTTTTCATACTATGCCTAGTTCCTGTTATTATGTTGTTCAGGTTTTTTTACAGTCTTGTTGGTGAATAAAAGCATGTTCCAACGCACCAAAGAACAATGGATTTGGATACCGTATGCAAAAGTTATTAACAGTCAAAGTGTGTTTCTGAAAGCGCCATCTACAGTCTAGGTACAGGACTGATTTTGAAAATGTATGCACGTTGTACAGGGCGCTTTAAGGTCAGGTGCCATTTTGGGTGTACCTACCTTACTGTATGCCATCACGGACAACATCGCACTGTACTCTAACTGTCATGACATTCTTTTCATCAACTCTACAGTAGTATGCCCTGTGCCGTTGTCACAGTCAAATCCAAAATAAAAGTAATTTACCTATTTTGTAAATAAATGCATGAGAACTTTGAAATTTAATAACTCACACCATAAGTCAAAATGCCACAAAACAAAGTTCGTGCACCCCTCCCTCAAGGGCTTTCCGATGGTACCAAGATCACAACCAAAATATAAATAAAAGTAATTTTTAATATTTTGTCACCAAAAATACTAAAAAATTCATAACTTTCACATTGTAGGTTTGAATGCCATGAAACCAAGCCCATGCATCCCACCGAGAGCTTTCCAACGGTACCAAGCATGCAACTACAAGATGCATGGTCTTGGAAATCTCTATTTTTTATTTTTTAAAACCAAAAATACTAAAAAATCCATAACTTTCACATAGTAGGTCAGAACGTCATGAAACCAAGCCCGTGCATCCCTCCTCCCCGAGAGCTTTCCAACGATACTAAGCACAAGACTGAGGGATGCACGGTCCAGGAGATCTCAACATGACAAACAAACAAATAAGAGAGAATATTCCAAGCTTCCTTAATGTATAGATTACTTAGTGTTCAATTTCTAGCTAGAATTTGCATGACAAAATAAGATAGCCCAAAACTATTAGCTTATCACATTCTCTTGCGTATTCTCTTGCCGTGTTGGATTCTGAATCTCATGACCAATTTTGCAACATTATGGACTAGAGAACTGCAAAGCAAGCCAAGTTACGAAAGAAAAATTGCCAGTTAGAACGTACAAAGTCGCCTATGAGGACCAACCAAGACATAGATTGACCCCTAGCTAATTGCCCTGTTGGTGGATAGATGGAGTGATGGGGTTCATTTCATATCCCAACCTGCTCCCTTCCTACTTCCAACTTCCTCTAGTCCTCCCCTCTGAAACTTCATTTGAACTCTTCCAAATTTGCCTCATATTGTTGAAGATTTTGAAGAAATACGAGTGCAGATTAACTCTTAAAAGATGGATTAATGGCTGTGGAAATCATGCATTTTGATATTGTGAGACATCATCTACTTTGAATAAGCCAAATATATTCATAAGAAGTCCAAATCTTGTAGAAGATCTCTCCTCTCTACCCCTAATATTGAAGATGAATAGTTGCACTTCTAACCTAAAAGGAAAGATTCTTTGCCATTCATGAAATATAAAATGTCCGCCTCAACATTTAATGGTTAAGTTTGCTATATAGGAGTACCATGCTTTGAAAGCCATGAAGCTAAGTGGGAGGGGCCTTGGCCCTCCCTTCAAATAAATTAAGATAGAAATAGATTACAAAAGGACTCCTAGCAAGTTAAAGTTCCAAAGTTGTTAAAAAACAAGGTCTAGTTCACATCAAAGACACTTATAAATTTGACTATTATATCTTTGTTCTTAATAACACCATGAAAGTGTTTCCATACTATTATAAAAGAGTGTAACGTTGAGATCCATGTGGAAGTAAAGATCTTCCTAATGCAAATATCGTATGACCCATAACAGATACTACACATGCTAGTCCAGATTTGCTAAATAAGGAAGCTTTGGAGAATGTCTCATGGTTGGTGTTTGTTTATAAATTTGTTAGTCTTACCTTTCTTAAACATCCTAAATTATCCAAGAAGCACCGCATGGAGAATGTATGCCATAGGGATCTTCACTCCTAATGCAAGTTAGTTGACTCTCCACCACAAGTCTCGAGTGACTAAATAGTCCCATAATAGATGTACAATATTTTCTATGATGCAAGGATACATGGAGTACAAATTGAGTCTACATTAGGGATGTGCTAAGACAACCATCTGCCAGTTATGATACCTCAGTTGAGAGTTTGCCAAAGGCACATTGTCTACTTTTTGGATCTTATGTTATGCCAAAGAAATTGCAACGTTTGTCTGATGTCTACCTTCATCATGCTTTGATTCATGAGTTCTTGGATCAAAATTGACCTCTTTGCCTTTGCCTTTTAGACCCTTTTGATGATATCCTCTTTTACTTGTGTATCTATAGAAAGGTGCCTTGTTAAGTGTATCAATTTTTTTCCAAATCCATTCCCTTGGGATTCAAACCATGTTTTTTAGGTTTCCCATGATGAAGAGGAATGCCTAAAGGCAGACCCTCCAAAATGGTGAGTGGTTGTTATTACACAGTTTTTTACTAAAAAATAGCCAATTAGGGGATTCTTGCCATTTGGCATCCCTTAGAAATGTGCCATTTTCTATTTTACACCAGAGCAATTTCTTTAAGGATTCATTACTAGGAGATAGTCCTTGAACTACTATCTAAGTATGTAGGACCTATGTTTGTAATAGTAGATAAATCAACTTAATTCTCTCTTTTGAATATGGCAATATGTATAAATTCCACCTTACTCTTCCTATCCAACATCCTTCTCCTTTTTCAGTCTACAAATACTGCATCAAGATGCCCCCAATTATGTTGCAATTCTTGCTAGATATACCACAACATGTGACCACATACCAACATGTGTGGAGAAGGACCTCATTGCAAATGATTACCCTATCAACCTTTGACGCCATTTTGGTAAAGCAAATTCACAATTTTTTTTTTATTGTCACCATTAAAGGGGTTGTGTTGGCATCTAGAGAAAGGTAAAAGCCTATCAACAAACCCAAATATATCACTCGGGAACCTACATGAGACCTATTTCTTCCCCCCATTCAAATGTCCTAATGTTTCAAGATGCCTATATGCCAAACATTTAATACCAATCACTATAAGAAATCCATATTTGAGATTATAGATTTTAGGTAGCATTCAATGTAACAACATGTGTTTTTATGTCAATAATGATGTTCACCATAACATCTTGATGTTAGTGGACATCATTGTTGACATAAAAACACATATTGCTACATTGAATGCTACCTAAAATCTATAACCTCAAACATAGATTTCTTATAGTGAATTTACCTTGGATCTCGGCTTTAAATAAAATATGGACAATAAGTTGTAAACCTTATTCAAATTGATTGTTGTACCTAATAAAAATAAATTTGTGTTGTCTATGTATGAAGAGTTTGTTACTTTAGATTCATCTAGTAAGCCAAAGCCTTTAATTTTATAACCGTCATCCTCTAGCATAAATTCTAACACATCTAGTGCCACTACAAAGGATGCCAAGACGCAACCGTATTGTACCAACATGAATAGTTCAAAATCTTCTCCTCCTGCTCTAAAACCTATCATGGCTGAAGTTGCATTTTTGTAAAGGGCCATCATTCCTTGTACAAATTTGCATAGAAGCCTCTCTTCTCCAACATTACCTTGAGAAATCTCTAGGAAATTCAATCATACACTTTTTGATATTAATGGAATCACTCCCTTATTAAATGATTGAGATAATTCCTTTGTCTTCAAAATTTCTGTAATTGCCTTAACTTGATCTCCCTAGCATGCATCTGAGTAATACTTGAAGAAGTCAATTGGTATCCCGCCCTCCGTGGGTGCAATGACACTAGTTTGTGAGCCTAAAAGCATGAGCTTCAGAGCTATGAGCATATGTTTTGTGAGCCCATAGAATTAACCAAAAAAACTTTGAATTTTTTAGGTGAAAAGAAAAGAAAAGTCATTTAAAAAAAAGTCTATTTATAGTAAAATATCAGCCCCATGAGATTGTGGACCTATGATTGTGGACTTATGACCACGGAAGTGTGGTTAACATATTTTAAAATTTCAAACCCTACTATCTTCAAAGGGCCTTTCAATACCTTCCAAAAAAATTTGAGATTCTGAATTTTTTCTTAAGGTCCAAAATCTAGAATCCAATAAGGAGTTTTCTAGGGTGATGGAGTTTGGAGGGAAATTTAAAAGTTTTAAAAAGTTTTTTTTCCCTCGACTTTATCACCCTCAAATTGTTCTCTCGGTACCGATAGAAAGGTTTGAAGGGTGAAAAGTCGCAACAAAAGTGAACTAGTGACATAGTTGCAAAAAAAAAAAAAAATGAAAAAAATGAAAAAAAAAGTTTGGAGAGCTCCAAATCCCTCTACCTCAAAAAACCCTCTTGATATGAAGAGGGGTTTTGGAGATTGATAGAGTTGCAAAAAAAAATTGAAAAAAAAAAAAAAATTGAAAAAAACTTGGATTTAAAAATGAAAAAAAACAGTTTTGAAAGTCACAAATTTCAAATTCCACAAGGGGGGTACTAGCTATAAAAATCCTAAATTCTTAAGGCATGATAATAGATCCACATCCAAAAAATCATTAAAAATTTCATCATAAATTATAGGCTCACAAGCTCACAGGCTCATAGGCTCATGTTCACAAGCTCACAAAATAGCATCCCCGTCCGTGGGTGCATTTCCTACTCATAACTCATTGACTGAGTTTTGGACCTGGTTGAGAGAGATTTCCTCCAATAATCACTACAACTACCTTATCCTTTTACTCCGTGAGTGCTATTCCATCTACTTGTAATTGCGAGATATTGGAAATTTTGTTATTTTTGTAGATATCCTTCTATATTTAGAAGAACTCCTTTGTACAGTGGGGTACCAATCAAAATGTCGTTTTTGAATTCACAGTGAGAAAAATTTCAGTATTGCCAACTTTGAAAGCCTCCTGAGAGTTCAAAAATTGGTATTTTAGTACGAAATTTGTACCACATCATTATCTTTAAGTTAATTATATGTATGACAAATTTCAAGGCCAAAAGATTCACCAAAAAAAATTTATTTCAAAATCTACCAACATGGATAGTGGGGAGAAACATTTCACTACTTTCAACTTTGACACCTTCATAAGGATTGAGTTTTTTTTCTTTTTCCATGAAATTTTTGTCACAAAACAATATCTATGTTTTAATGTGTATAAAAAATTTCAAGGTAAAAAAATGTTTTTTTAAGAAGATATTTGAAATCTCCCAAGAGGTGTAGTTTTGAGAAAATTTTCACAATTGCCAACTTTGACACCCTCCCAAGGGCTGAAAAATTACCATGAATTTTTTTTGTTGAAGTTATCTCTATGTTAATAATATGTTCTCCAAGTTTCAAATTCAAATCAATTACCAAAAAAAAGATATACAAAATCTCCCAACATGTATAGTTGTGAGAAAATTTTCACTATTGCCGACTTTGACACCCTCCCAAGGGCTGAAAATTTGTCTATTTAACATGAAATTTTTTTAATAAGATTAGCTTTATGTTGTTAATATATGTTTCAAATTTCAAGTTCAAAACACTTATTCAAAAAAAGATATTCAAAATCTCTCAACATGTGTAGTTGTGAGGTTGAGTTTTTACATTCGTGTCAAACTTTGCTCCACAAAATAACATTATACTAAGGGCTCAAAAACTCCTCCTCACAACTACACATGTTGGGAGATTTGGTATATCTTTTCTTTGGTAATTGATTTGAATTTGAAACTTGGAGAACATATTATTAACATAGAGATAACTTCAACAAAAAAAATTCATGGTAATTTTTCAGCCCTTGGGAGGGTGTCAAAGTTGGCAATTGTGAAAATTTTCTCAAAACTACACCTCTTGGGAGATTTCAAATATCTTCTTAAAAAAACATTTTTTTACCTTGAAATTTTTTATAAATATTAAAACATAGATATTATTTTGTGACAAAAATTTCATGGAAAAAGAAAAAAAACTCAATCCTTAGGAAGGTGTCAAAGTTGAAAGTAGTGAAATGTTTCTCCCCACTACCCATGTTGGTAGATTTTAAATAACTTTTTTTCGGTGAATCTTTTGGCCTTGAAATTTGTCATACATATAATTAACTTAAAGATGATGATGTGGTACAAATTTCGTGCTAAAATACCAATTTTTGAACTCTCAAGAGGCTTTCAAAGTTGGGGGTGATTGCAAGAAACACTTGTCCTATTTTGTGTCACACTATGTGTGCTGATCTGTTTTTTGGCCATAACTTTTGTGTTTTGGCTCTGATTGACTCAAGATTTGTAATGAAGGTACTCATAACTATTATAAACCTTCCCTAATTTTTTCATAATTTTCAAAAATAATTTACTATCCAAAAATAGACCCCAATTGGATATCACACTTGGTAGTTTAGGAGTTTTTAGTACTATGGAGTACCTTTTTTTAATGATTTTAAGATGAAATTTGGATGAAATGGTCTTCTAATAGACTTCTAGCTCTTTAGGGAAGTATTTTTAAAAATAGTTAATTTCCTGTGGTGTGGAGGTCTACAAAGTGAGCTCCCTTCTGCTTGTATTTTGAAACATATAAAATATTATTTTGGTGGGTTTTTTTGTGAATGACCATTTCCATAAAGTTGTTGCAAATTTATACTTTTTAAAAAAAAATATCTATTTTTACTATTTTTCCCTAATTAAAACATGAAGGTATGTATTTTCTGGAGGTTTGGCACTTTTTAAGTTCTCCTACTTAGAGAATTTTTTTATCCATTTCCTTTAGTGAAAACCTTCATCTTAGAGGTATATACACTATTCATAATTTTCAAATTTTTTTCAAATTAATTTTCTAATTTTAAAGTACTCCCAAAAAAATCAGCCAAATGCAACAAAATCAGCAGGTGTTTCTTGCAATCACCCTTGGCAATATTGAAATTTTTCTCACTGAGAATTCAAAAACGACATTTTGATTGGCACCCCAGTGTACATTTGTCCCTCATTTGTAGCCAACTCGCTATAACTAATTGATACTTCATTTCCATTAAGCCTAGGGTAAGTATGTACAACATTGTTTTGGCCTTGTCTAATTTTTGCCCCACTATCACATTTTTCAGGTTTGAAGCAAGGATTTTCTCTACCTCCTATATAGTGTCCAATACTTTGTTCTCCTTCTTGAATTCAGATGTTTGTCATTCTTTTTCTATCATCCTTGCTTCATGTAGTATATTTTCATGTGCAAGTTCAACCCATTTCAACCAAAAGCCTCCTTCTATTAGTTTCTCTTCCTAGTGCTAGGCTCTATCTAGCTTGTCTCTAGCCTCTTTGCTTTGGAGAATCTTTGTTGGAATGAGGTTCTTCTTGGCTGTGGTTCTTGACCTCAAAAACAATTCACTACAAGAAAATGGGGGTATAAATGACTTGTCCACAATGACTGCAATGACAACAATGACTACAAAACAGTCATTTTGTAGTCATTTTGTAGTAGTGCAGTCATTGTGGACAAGTCATTTATACCCCCATTTTCTTGTAGTGATTGTATCTATTAAACTAGGTAGTGATTTATAAGCTTTGTGTCTTGGTGGGTGGTGATATTCCTTTGTGGTCTCTCAATCCTCATGATATATAGATTCTATCAATCTAGGCACTCTATCTATCTTAATCCACCCTACTATTCTCCCATGTGAGTCTCTTGTTTGTTTCCTTGAGTATTTTTCTTCCTTGCCATGCGTCCTCAATCCCTAGTGGTTGAAAAGTCTTGAGGAAGTAACATAATATTTTTGTGCAGAGTCAAATTGAGGACAATGGTTCACATTCCAACAATGTTGATGAATTTGAGGAGTTTTTGAGTGATCTAGAAAAACCATATAGTCTTGGATTGAGAAAATGTATAGCCATAGAGCTAAAGAAATTGTTGATTGAGAATGATTGGACTACTTTGAACTTAGAAGGAAAGCCCCAAATGTTGTTTATTACTAGATCCTAGCCTTTAAGGTATGAGTATTGAATCTAAAGTTTAGTGAAAGTCAAATCTAAAAAGCACCAATCTACTATTGCAAGAACTCCTACTAAAGCTTGACTACCACTTTTTGATGGTAACAAGGAGAATTGCTTTTGAAATTCTTAAGATAATCTAAGCTTAATCAAAATCATGTTTTCTAAAACTTCACATATACTTTTGGTCCAATAGAATTTATACAATTGCATTGTATAATCTAGTTCTAAACTCAAAGCATTGTGCAGTTGTGCTTCTTTGCAATCACAAGTAATATAATTATGGAGTTTTTTTTCCTTCTCCTCTATCCTCTTCAATTAGTAAATTAGCCTTAAAACCTATATACATATTTGATTGATCTTGTGTTTCATAAGCGCTTCTTTACAACCTATATGATCAATAGCCTCTATGACCTCAAAGTTGAGTTTCCATTTTTGTTGTTGTTTAACCCCTAAAGGACCAACATGCCTTTTTTGGCAACATAGCGATTTCGGGCAGGTACGTGTGGCTAGAGATTTTCATATTTTGGAACCAAACTTTAATAGAAGGTGTGGACGAGGAGTATCTTCAAAGCCCAATAATTTTCGTGACTTTTGACTACATGATTGAAAAGTTATCGCATAAAACGTTGTTTGTTTCTCAACTCGGGCAGTTTGGGCAGATCAGAAAAAATCACTTTTTTTGGAAATAAAAATTTGAAATTGGTTTTATAGATTTATATGTACATGGAAAGCTTTGAATCATTCCATTTGGATTAATAAGTCAAAAGTTATGAAGAATTTTAGTTTGCGGGTAGTTATGGATTCTCTTCTCTAAAATAAACTTTGAAGTCCTTTATTTTACTCAATTTTCAATATTTTTGAAAAAAATTTAAAACATTGGGTGTAGGTTGTTTATTACAACATTTGAACCTTTGGGATTGGCATTTTTCAATTCAATAAATAAATTTTTACCATTTTAGTATTTTGAATCATTCTCTACTTCTTTCTACTTACTATTTTTTTTGTACATGTTGTACAATTCCAAATGATATGAAAATTTTCAAGCATGTAGCCAACTTGAATTGGAGAATGAATCCAAAGAGTTGCAACCATTTTGGACATTTTTTCATACAAATGTGGCCTTCTGAAGTGCAGCTGCCCGGATTTTCGCAGTGAAAAAAAAATGATTTTTGTAACTTCAAACACTAATATCTTGCAATCTACATGGTGAAAATTTCTGAAATTTTTTCTACATCTTTACAAACTATTTCACTAAAATATCCTACGGTTACATATGTCAAAAAATGTTTTTAAAAAAAAAATTTGGTAGCTATCCTAAAAATGGCAGTTTTGGAGCAGTTTTTGTTAAAACATAGTGAAGGAACTTTAGGGGTTAAGGACCATTGACATGATCCTCTATTGTATTTAGATGATGATGCTTTGGTTGGATTTATACTAGGCAATGTGTGCTTGCAAGGTCTATAAAATCTAAAGGACAACTTTTGATTGACAATATATAATGATTTACAACAAATTGTGGTGAAAAAGCTTCCCAAGCATGAATCTTTGCCTTCAAGCCTAACCGCAACGTTTCAATTCGATGCCCAGATGGACTAGAAGAGATCAAAAGGAAGTAACTTGGAGAAGATAACAATAGAAGGTTAGAGGGAAGAAGGTCTAGAAAAAGTTTGGACAAAAAATGGCCCTTGTATCCCTCCATCCATCCAAACAAAGGGCAACAATGTTGGTACTAAATTTTGTAATTATTCTTGATGACTTGACCTATTCTACAATTATTAGATATAATATCAATGTAGGAGAGTTGAGGCGTTTGACTTTTTTTACTGCTTTACCAATCAAAATATGCCTCTTTAGCAAAAGTCTTGTACATTTAGATTGTGTTGGGTGGATTTGCACTCACTAAATTAAAAGTAGTTTGTAGTATTAGAGATTTTTCTTAAATTTTTTTTATTGCCAAACCAATGAAATTTCTACTTCACACTTATCCTATTGAGAATTTGTACAAGGTAAGACTTAGTAAGCATTATTGGTCTCAATTTGCCTCCCTTTCACCAATCAAAACGTGTTACAACAACAAAACTCTCTTGCAATAATATGATGGTGTGTGTAGTAATAATTGGTGGATGCATATTGCAATTCATTCAACAACCAAAATCTAAGAAAATCTAAAAAATTTCCATCACTGTGTACAATAATGAGTATATAATATCAAAGGATAGAAATGATATATTCAATTTTATGCTATTATCTCAGACTAGGATCATCATCATATGAACCAAGAAATTTAGACATCTATATTATAATTGTCTTTATAATTAAAAAATTCATATTTATAGGGCACCATTGTTGTAGATATTTATATTATGGGTGTTTATGTTATAAGCACCTTCAATGGTTTATATGATATATATATATATATATATATATATATATATATATATAGAGAGAGAGAGAGAGAGAGGGAGGGAGGCTCACATCCGTTTGTACTTTTATACTCACATTTTTATGCTAATATAATTGGAATCCTAGATTATTCTAATGTATTTTCTAATTGATATGATTCAATTTATATACACATCACAATTTCAAAAATAAAAATAATTTGGGTTTTTACCAAAGTTTTGAGGAATCAATATCTATAAAAGATGAATTTATTCACACTTATAAATTCTCAAAATTCTATTTGTCAATTATATAAATGCAAGATTTATGTCTATAGTAGGAATTTCACTTGAATGTCATGGCCAAGGATATTTTGGTCGTAACAAAAAAGAAATTAATTGAGTTTTTTAGACACTTTTATTCAAGATTCCTATACTTCTAGAAGAAATATCAAATTAATTTAATAGCTTTGAAAATATTGATATTCTTTTTACTTAATAGCAAAAAATTACAACAACTACAATTTATTTAATAAAACTTGTAGAAATTTTGGACATTGATAGACAACAAGTACTCTCATGAAATAAAAATGTCAAATTGAAACTTGTATATGATTATTCTTTAAAAGATAGAGCCTATAATTAATTAATCAAACTTGATACTCTTTCATTTTTGTATCCCCACTTTTTTTGCTACTTATGAATGAGTTTTTTATTTTTATTTTCAAAGATGAAATATCTTATTGCTACTAAAGTAAAGTATGAAACTTAGGATTACTTTCATCCAAGTAGTAATGAAAAAAAGATCTCATTTTCAATTTGTACACTATGTAGAAAGTGAATGTGATTGTTGCAAGGATAACATTAAATCCTACTATCAAAGGTGGGCCTAGCAAGGTAAATTTTGGAAATTATAGGATAAAAGTCAATAAAATCCCCCCTATAACCACCCTTCTACCAAATTTGGAGTCTCTGATTGCAAATACAAATTCAAAATTTGTGAAAAAAATTATTTTCAAAAAATAAAAATATTCTACATTTTCTCCCTAGATAAATCTTCCCTACTAGGCCTACCTTTGATGGTAGGATTTAATGTAGGTTAAATACCACTATATAATAAACCTATGTTTTAGGTGACAAATTTTAGATGACATCAAATGTAACAACACATGTTTTTATGTCAACAATGATGTTTACCATAATTTTATGGTGGACATCATTATTGACATAAAAATACGTGTTGCTATATTGGATGTCACCTAAAATTTGTCACCTAAAACATAAGTTTCTTATAGTGTACATACATTTGCATTGTCTCACACTTATGTCAGGGTTTGACATTAAGCATGTCTAGTCTTGCACCTTAAGGTTCATTAAGTACTTTGGGGATCTAAGCTCAATTCACAATCTTGCCAAATTCATAAGATGGAAGCCAATATGGAAGAGAAGAGAGAAAAATCACAACAAGTAACATTCTAAATTCACTATTGATTCTTGAATTTGTGCTTAATTAAGAACATAGGTAAAGGAGGGAGTAAACTCACAACATGTAACATTTTGAATTTATTGTTGATTCTTGAGTTCAATACATGTACGTCCAATGGCGCTCATATATTGTAATGCTAATGTGTTAATTAGACAATGGGTTTGTAGGAAGCCGAATCATAGACGAGGAGCTACTTATAGGCAAAGGCCTTGTCTATGCGTGCCGCACGGGCTTCTTGCATGATGAGCCAATTCCCTTGATGTTACAACACAATTTGGTGGACAATATTTCCAAAAAGTCCAATGTGACAATACAAGAGGTATGCGCTTTCTTCAAAATCTAGTATTTAAAGTAGATATATTCAAATATACATTAGTATGAGAAATTTGTAGTGTTTTGAAATTTATTTGTATCTATGTTTGCTTTCTAAATACTATATGTCTTAAACACACAACCTTCTCCAACACCACATTTAGTATTTTTATATCCATTGAATATCAATCTTTAAGAGTTTGTCATATTGTGTATATACATCTGATTAGGTAGCTCCTGCTAGTCAAAGTTTTGAAGCCTACTTGTCTTTTACGTAAATATAGTTAAAAGAGATAGATTGAACGTACTTGTGAGTGTATCATGTGTATATATGCACACATACTTATATACTATACACACATACACTTGTAGTATACTAGTAAACACATATACTTATGTACTATTGTAAACACTTATACTTATGTACTACTATACACACTTATAGTTTAGGCTGTTGAGTTTTTGAGGCTGTTGGGGAGAGGTTTGGAGCTTCTACCTATGACTTTTTTTTGCTTATAAACAGTGCACTCATGGTCATACACATATATGCCAATGCTCAGATAGATTGTACTCGATATGAGGACAGCATTGTGAATGCACTCTTACAGTTATATATACATCCATGACTATCTGTTTCATTTGGAGCCTCTTCAACGGCTCAGATTTTGATTGGAGCTATTCTTGTTGTGCTCTCCAAGAAAAATGATTTATCTAAGATTATAAATCTGTGGGCTACTATCGAAAAGCATTTGAAGGTAATTTTTGGTAATTTTGGCAGATTTTGTGGTCTTTTCCTTATTTACGTGCTTTTAATGAATTGGAGTATTAACTTACAACATTATGATGTAGGCAACTGTGGATCAGTTAAAGCTTCTGGCTGGAAGAAAACCTTCTGATTTGGACAGTGGAGAAAGCAACAAGTTTTTTCGTTATCTTTTGGCTGCAAAATGTTATTTGTCTATGTCGTCTTCCTTAGCGTAAAGCTCGGATAAGGGCTTGTTTGCAACAATTTGGGAGTTGAGCAGATTAAAAGTCCTTGGTTAAATCGGCATAGTTCAGAGGGAGGTTTTATGGCAAATATTGCACATTGATGACGCAGCAAAAGGCGATAGCAGTACTCCTACAAGTCTAGGTGTGGGAACAACGACGAGAGAAGAGGAGGATGTAGCGGAGCCTTATCCATCTTTTCATTGGGGCTTGGAGCCCGAGTTCTTACCAATGTTGTTTGCAAGCGTTGGGCCCCATCGAAGAAGCCGTAGAGATCATGCGGCTAATGCTGAAGCTCTAACTCCGATTGTTCGTTTGGGTCGATTGACGCGTGAAGCAGATGCTACCCAGGTTGGAACAGAGGGCGTTTTGGATTCCTCTCCTGCCGTAGAGGTTACGGAAGTAAATCTCCTGAGTTTATGAATTATAACATGATGACTAGGCTGACGACAGTGATTCAAAATTTCTCTGAAGTGTTAGAGAAGGCTGTACCGTTTGTTACTGCTTTGAGGGGTTTTAGAACTCTAGGAGTACTTTTAGTTCACAACCTCCACTTCAGTAGGCACCGGGATGCTTCTGTCACTGACTTTGTCAAATGCCGATACTTGGCGAAGGTAGTGGAAGGTATAGCGGCAGTAATCTATAATGGGAGGCGAAGAACGTGGAACAATTTTTTATTGAAGGATATGCGCGATGGTGGAGTCATCGAGAGGCTATTGGAATTGAAACATTTACTGTAACCAGCCAACAGCTGTGGACTATGCCGCAAACATCTAGAGTTTCTCGAATGGAAAGTGAGGAATCTGTGTGGAAGCATCTCTAATTTGCACAGTGTAGTGCAACTTTCATCACATCAACATTTACCATTTTAACGCTTGTACACAAATGTGTTGTTGGGGATGGAGATGTCTTTGATATATTGTATTTGGTTCGAGAGCTGAAAGCTTGCAAAGTAGACGGATCAATGGCCGACACACATCCGTTGTAACTATCTATTTCACATACCCTTGCTATAGTTTTGAGTGAGGACAGTATGGCCCGAGAGATTGCAACGGAGAATGGAGTTGTGAGCATTGCATTAGACGTTCTTGAACAATTCAGGCTAGTGAAAACTTCTTCAAAGAACAAGATCCCTAAGTGGCTTACCGCTCTTTTGCTAGTTCTTGACCACATGCTGGTCTGCAAACTGAAGATTGGGTCAGCGACTGCAGCTACCGCCAGGAACAACATGGGCGTTAGTTCTACTGCGAGCCTGTTTGTTTCAATACTTGGGAAGCCATCTGGGTATATGTCAGAGGACGAGCAGAGAAGAGCTCTGCCCCTTTTCTTCGGATGCAATTGCCATTTGCAACAGTTCAAGTTATCCTGCAGCTATGTGCCAAGCTGACAAAGTCAGCCACTACTGCCTCTGCGTTCTTGGATTCAAGTGGGTAACTCACAGACAGTTCAATTGAGCCTCTGAAAATTTGCGCTTGCATGTTAAGGTTTGTCTATGTTTGACGTCGCCATTAGTTTCTTGTGCGGTTTTCGCATTGTGCAGGAATATTTCTTAACGATCTTTGCTCTCAAGGATATTATTACAAAAGTAGTTGTGTATTCAGGTGGTGTGGCTACCCTTTTGAGACTTCCACAGAGCTTCTTATTTCTTGGATTCGATATGGTAGCTGCCACTATTATCCAGCATCTGCTTGAGGATCCAAAGACGTTACAAGAAGCAATGGAAACCAAAATTCGACATACGCTTACTACTACTCTGTCACAACACAATGGTTGGGTTTCTCCACGGGCGTTTTGTGATCCCTTGAGATGGCACTTAGGACTTTGGGTCCATTTTTCGCAATTAAATAGCAAAATCTAGCTAAAATATACAAGAAAAAGACATAAAAAGAGTGTTAAAGGAGTTTTGATGTCAGTCTATACCAAAATGGTGGAAAACCAACTTAGAAGGTGGAAAATTCCTAATTCTAGGAATTTGTATCATTCTAAGTCTCAGAAGTAAGTTTGTGTGAAGATTTAGTAGTTCCGAGAGAAATAAGAAAATGAGAGTTAGTCAGTCATAGTGTTTGTCTGTGCAAAATCAACCTTTTAAGGATGCACATGACATACTAACTAAGCCAAAAGAGACTACTACGAGCCTAGAAGATTTATCAAGGCCTAAATTTGATTTTGGGATAAATTGAATTTAAAAGTAAAACAATTACAAATGACTTGAAGAATTGGAGTTTCACAAGATGAAAGATGGAGGATTGGAGATTGAAGACTTCAGAGAGGTGTTCCAAGGGTAGGAGCATGCCAGGAGCGAACAAGAATCAAACAATTGTCCAAGATTCCCGGATATCAGGAATTAAATTGTCCGATTGGGCAAAGTAATTCTAAATTACTAAAAATAGACTAGTGCAAGGTCACGTGTAACTTACGCTAAGAATATAGGAGTGACCTAGATGATACCCAAATTATTTCGGATTTTTTCAAAATTCCATGTTGACTCCATGGGAAGTCAACTGCACATAGAATTGTTCGTAAATTCCTAGAAATTACGTATGATGCGGTAAAATCTCACTAAAAATTAGGATAGGTTTTTGTGTGCTTAATAAGCTCCCAGTGAGGTTTGAAGACATTCCGACATTCCCAACTACCAGAACCAGCATCGACATCGAATTTCAATGGAATTTACAAATTTGCGGCGAGTTGACCGGCGTATCAAGAGTGAATGATGTCCGATTGTTGCATACAAGGAGTCGTTCCTTACTCTCACAGACATTCCTAACAACTCTACCTTGACAGATTCATCAAAATGCGCAAATTCTAAAAGTTAGATTTTTTACTTTTAATTGGAGTTACCGTAATTCCAATTTGGGGGCGCAAAAGGCCTAGGAGTGAGGGGTAAGTGGTTCCTTCAACTACTTGGGGTCTTCTGAAGACAATGGCGCAAACGGTTTTCTGTTCCAAGTTGTCCCCTAAAAGATAGAGAGGGTCAGCTTTCAGTTTTACTTTTTAATCGTTAATTGCGGTTAATTAAGAATGATTTTGGAAATATCTCTTGGAAAATAAAAGATAGGATTTCGTCAAGATCTCTTTCTTGCGTAAAAAGCCATCTTTGGGCTAAAGAAAGACAATTTTCAAAATGACTTTTGGTTAACCTGCAAAATATCTATGTAAATTAGGGTTAATTCCAAAACAACTTGGGTTAAGATCTTGGATTTGATTTGGCCAAGATTTCATTAGCCAAATGAGGATGTTTTTAGAAATTTCCACCATTAAACAAGTATTATTTTGGAATTACATTAGGGTAGTTTAGGATAAAAAGTAACAAAATGTTTTCACTGGCAATTACTGAGAGGGGCCCAACCACAGGTATATAAGGGCCCCCCTCGAGGTTGTCAGCACCCTTATTTCTTGCACCGACATTTTTTTCTTCTTCCGTGCTACCGATGTGGTCGGAGCACCTCTTGGACCAAAGATCTTGGCCAAGTTCTGTTTGTGTTTTAAGTTGAAACTTTGAAGGCTTAGGGCCCCTTCAATTGATTCTCACCCTTCCGAGGTTAAGCTTCAAGTTCTTGTCAATTATCATTTCATGGAAGTTTCAAGCATCGAGTACCAAAGTTCGGTTTAAGCACTGTCATGTGTACCTCCTTTGGTGGCAAAATCTTGAAATACTAAGAAACTTTAAGGAACTCAAAGTGAAAGTCCGGTTAAGCATTGTCATGTGCACCTCCTTTTGCGATTAATAGTTCCTAAAGTACTATAACGAAAAACTTCATACGTGAATCTAGTCTTATGGTAGAGCTCATCTAGCCAATTCCGACAATTCACAATTCCAAAACGTGGTAGGAAAGGGATTGAAACCTCCGTGTCTTTACCCTTCATTGCCATAAAACCAATCCTTGCATCGCATGCACCAGTTAGTTAAAAGTAGAATTAAGCACTAGAGTCAATTTTATGCAATTATAAAAACTAGTCCAAGTCAGGGGACCAATTAGTCTATCAAAATTCCGATCAGCCAGCAATGGCTCAGTTCAGCCAAGCAGAGGCCCCCCTCATCCCCCCCGCCAGCCAATCACGCCCCGCCACGTGGCAGGGGCTGACTCGGTCCAACGAGGGGTCCCGCTCGTCGAAAGCCGCCATGTGGCTGGGGGCTTGGGGGTTTTGTATACCGATCTGGGGATTCGGGGTTTGTGGTGCCGAATGGGAGTCGGGAGTCTGGGTGCCAATCTAGGGGTTGGAGTTCCAAAAACTCACATTCTACAACAAGTAATAATCCTCACCTAAATTTCTCGTTACAATTATTTAAATTTTGGTCAAATCAAAGGAGAGTCACAAGAGAAACTCACAACTTTTAAATTCAATTTTCCACCAAAAATTAAACAATTGCAACATCAAAGAATCTTCGTCCACCTCCTTCCAACTAAAAACTCCATAGCCACCATCCTTCTCACAAAAATTGCAAAACATCTTGGGAGCAAAATGAAGGGGGAGAAAAGGAATTAGGAGAATTAAGAGCAACCATAAAGGATTTAGGATTAAAATATTCATATTCAAAGAATATTACTATTGAATAAAGTTCTTTATTCCGTAAGATTGACCTTTAGTATTAAAGAACTATTTAAAAGGAATCCTACTATTGAAATTTATTCTTGTTCTTTAGGAATGTTCTACATTCTTTGGTAGTTAGTTATTAATTAGATTCTTAGACGGCTTGGATTTTGTTGGTTTTGTTTTATTAGGCCTAATAAGCCAAAAGGAAACAAACAAATTGACAACTAATTTCTTTAGAATTAACGCAAATTCAAAAATTAATTAGATTTGAAAAGATTTGAAGATGATTTTTGATTAAAATATTCTAATAAGCCAAAAAGGAAACAAACAAATTGACAACCAATTTCTTTAAAAATTAACACAAATTCAAATATTAATTAGATTTGAAAAGATTTGATGATAATTTTTTATTTAAAAATATATTAATAAGACAAAAGGGGAAAAGACAAATTGACAACTAATTTATTTAAGGATTAATAAGAACTAAAAATTAAAAGATTTAATGATAATTTCTTATTCAATTAAACTTCATCTTGAAATTCGATTATTAATCAAAACTAACAATAACAAAAACTAACCATTCAATTCCTATAGGTTCATTAACCCATTAGATAGGCTAGATTAATTCGTGGTATTTTTCCATTACCGTGAAATTAGGAATAAAAGGAAAATACACAATTAATTTAGAACTACACTACCATTAGTTTCTCTTTTAGCCAGGTTAAAATTTAATTACCAACAACGTGAGAATTATCATGGATTAGATGGAGAGCCGTGATGATTTTAATGGCAAGGTCGTGGGGGAGTACCTTCATATGATGATGTTCGATGATGGGACTATGGAGATCTACGCCGAGGAGGTAAATCGGTCCCACTTGATTTTTATTCTCATTGTTTTACTATTAAGTTTCTTTTTACCTAACGCTTGGATTTAGAACTAGACAAGTTGCATTTGACAAATTAGAATAGAATAGGATAGATTAGGTGAATTTCAAAATAGAATAGCTAAAGTTGCAGGCTCTAATTAGATTAAAAACACTTAAAAAGACGTGACTAAAAGAGTTCATTGCTTGGAAGGCTATCTTCGAACACCCAATTAGAGAGAAAACTCAATTAGACACAAGACCCGTGTGATAAACTTTTAGCTCAAGGGTGGAGTTAGAAGCGCTCACACGTTCTTAACTGCAATGGCCCCAGTCGTGTGTCATGATCCTGCCATATTCATGCAAGCGGCTTCTCTTGTTTGCCATCTAGAGACCGTAGAGAGTCGCCCCACAATTGTCCTAGCCAAGGAAAAGAAAGAAGAATGGCAGGACAAAATTCCTAAGAAGTCGAGAAGTGTTGATTTGGATATGAACACAAAAATACATGAATCTGTGAAGGTTGCTAGGGGCCATCATCACAAGAAGGACTTGCCCCACAGCTTCTTATCGGTCATTTACCAGTTGTTAGATGTTATTCTTTACTACCCCTCTGCTACTGCTGACCTTGTCCATGAAGAAGACAATTTGTCACCAAAAGACAATGACACTGCCTTGGATGTAGATGGCACAATAATGAATGATGAAGGAAAGGGTAAGGTTGAGGGCTTTGGAAGATCAAAATCTGATTTGGATATGTTAGAAAGTTCCACAGCTTTTGACAAAGTAACATTCATTCTTGGGCTTATGACCGGTATCATTCTAATGTACTCCTTGGCTGTGAGTGTGATTCTTCGAAGGGACGTAGAGAACAGTCAAGGAAGAGGCCTATTATAGGGTAGAGAGGTTTTCGGTCATGGGGGTCTCCTATACCATATCCTTCACTAGCTACTTCTTTATCCTGGTGCGAATGCCAACGACAAGGTGAATGAGCAAGTATGGATAGAAAAGTTAACAAATAAGGCTGCCTATTTTGTGATGGCAGTTTGTATTAGATCAGAAGAAGGCAGGTTAAAGGTTGTGGTAGAGATTTCACACGCTCTCACAACTGCCTCGTCGACATCATCAAGACTTGATTCGAATGGTTTAAAAGGTTTAGAGTCCCCAAGTAGAAAAGAGTAGGCATTTGTGGATTTTGTAAATTCTGTCCTTTCCTCTCGTTCCCCTTTTGGAGGTGCTCGGAGTCATGGATTTTCAAAGGACATGGCAAAGTCCATGGTGAATGCGGGCATGGCCCAAGCACTCACTCGTATGCTTGAGGTAGTTCTCTTCGTCCAACTTTCATGTCTTATATTACAATTTTTATACTTTAATTTGTGTTTTCTGTATTATAGGCAACATTGAATAATCGCCCATGATGCCTAATTATCAGGCACAGGTCTCACAAGAGACTTTCTATGGAAATTTTTTGATGTACCTTCCAACTTACTTGTTTAATCGCTTTTGGATGCAGGTCATGGATTTGGATCTTCCCAATGCGCCCAAGCTTCTGAACTCTATATTGACAGCTTTTAAAGCTCTTACAAGGTCCGTGCCTCAGGACTCGTCAGTTCCAGAAGTAGGACATTTGCTTCTTGACATCATCAAAATTGGGCGCGAGGAGCATGACGATGGACTTGAGAGAGATTCTTCAGAAGGGGTATATGTTAGTTGGTTGTTGTGTAGACAACAAATTTACTTGAAAGCATCATGTGCAGATTTCTGACGTAGTGTTTGTTGTATGCTTGGTGTAATTGTTATTGTAAATCATACATGTGCGTTGTTTTGTCTGTAAAGAGTCCCGAGTCACTTGATATTTCATATTCATTGTTCGAGTATTGTTGCAAGTGACTCTAGATATTTCTGTACATGTTGGACATGTTGTGTGCTGCTTGTTGTTAACTAGAGAATTGTATCTGTGTAGGCTTTCCTTGAAGCAGAAGATGAGGATGTTGCTGTATATGCCTACTTGATGAAGATGTCTGTGCATAGACCGGATGACGGGATTGTGGATGAAGAGGAGGAAGGCATGGATGGTGATGATGATGGCGTCCCTAGTGCAATTCTGTGGAATAGCACCAGCAGTATCGTTTGGGACGCAGAGGCTATGCTTGGGGGAATTGAGGGAGCCTTGGATCTTACTGCCTTCTACCTTTATGACCTTCCCATTATCACTGAGCATACTGCAGATGGTCTTTTTGGAATTAGGGGACTCGAAGGTGCACCACCCCTTGCAGACAGGAATGCCACACTAGCTGCAGCCGTAGCATAAGCTATTGAAGAGCAATTTATTGAACAGTTTCGTCTGCTTGCTCCCAATACTGAACCGACGCCAGTCTGTGGGCCAGAATAGTTGGTTGCTGGTGAGTTGCAGTCTTCGAGTGGAGCATCTTCGTCTGCTTGCTCCCAATACTGAACCAATGCCAATCCATGGGCCAGAATGGTTGATTGCTGGTGAATTGCAGTCTTCGAGTGGAGTAGAGAGGGTAACTACTAGTTTTAGAAGATTAGAACAGGGATGTGACACTAATGTTCTGCACTTCCACCTTGGCTTGAGTCGATTTTAAAACTTGAACTCTTCTTTTGATTTTCAAATCTTGCTCACAGTGCATAAGTCTCACACAGTCTCACACAAGTAAGTTTGAGTGGACAGACCCCCAGTCCCTTGAATAATGAAGTCAAGTCTCGCTCCGTCAGTGTGCCCACACGCTCCGGCCAGCGTAAAATAAGAAGAATGTCAAGCTGGGGACTTAACCCCTAAATGCCCAAGCAACCAAACAGATGGTCGACAAGCAGACCTGAAGTGACGGGATCCTCTTGGCTGATTCAAAATGAACTTTCAAGAGGTTGACCCAAAAATAAACAAAAACAACTTACCAAGCTTGGCTATTGTAGCTCCTTAGCAGTCCCTCGTGCCGTTTCAGTACCTTCCCACATGAAAGACCTAACTTCGGATCGTACTGTTCAATGAATTACTAACAATCACAAGTCAAGTTGATATTGAATTGTACTGCTCAATGAATTACTAACGATCACAAGTCAGGTTGATAGTTGGACCAGCGCCCAATGCGTAACTTACCTTTCACACTACACTAATGATGGTATTTAGTATTATGGTACAAATAGTGTAACCTAATTTTTACCATACCCATTTAGAGTTTTACTTACCACTTCTTATAAGCTCATTTCTAATATGAAATTATCCTTTACACTAAATGAAGTCTTGTTAAAAATTTACATTCCAAAAAAATTCAAAAAATTATCAAATAGTGCCTATATTGACATTTAGTGTTGGTAACACTAGTGAAATTGTTGACATTTAGTGTTGAGCTTCGTAATTAGTGTTGCCAACACTATATACCATCATTAGTGTATTGTAGCTTGTCCGTCGCCATTGTTGAATGTCGACTCGATATCACCTTGGCATGGCCACAACTGAACTGAACTAAACTAAACTACCAGGGATCACGTCCGTTACGTTAACAAACATCGATTAGTTCAAAATTTGGTACATATTAGGTTATTGGGAAATCGGCCCGGAGATGACACAAGGCTAATCGGGTAAGCCACCCTCTAGCCGTAAACGTTGGAAATCCCCGGATACAACCGTTTAAGTTACCGGCGCAGCCAGTACCATCCCTGCTCATTGCAACACGGCCTTCTCACAATTTGCTAGAGACTTTGCAGACACAACGATTAATAGACTTTCCGTCAGCGCATTCTATGAGGTCCTCTTCCATGTTAAATGCTAAACTTGAACAATTGATTGCTAATCATTCTAAAAACTCTGGATTGATTTCAATTTTCAGCATCCAAAACCCATAATTTCTAGAATGACATGGTCCCTGGAACGTTTGGCGGGTAAACCCATCACAAGGATCTCTCTCTACCCCGGGGAAAATGAAATCTTATTCATTTTAGAACAAGTAGGGTTCCAAGTCATATCCTCATCCTCTCTCAGCCTCAGTCAATCGACATATAGGAGGCTTCCTATGCAGCAAACAAAGGACAAAACCCTCTTTATCCCTAATCACAAAGCACCACAGCCTTTAGTCACAAATAAGACGTAAGGAATGTCATGGCCAAAGCTGAAATTTTCAATATGATGCCGGAAAAGAGAACATTCACAACTTTTTTGCAGTTCTACAATTCAATGTTTCCATTAACCTCTAAAGCCCAAACACTATATTTTGGAATTATAGATATTTTGGGCAACTCACTATAGATGGAATTTTCATTTTTTTTCATCTGGTCAATTGCAAGGAGTATCTTGAAGGCCCAACAATTTTCATAACTTTTGGTTATATGGTTAAAAAGTTATTGCATGATATGTTGTTTTCTTCCTACAGTGGGTAGCCTGGGCAACCAAAAAAATTTCCTTAAAAATCACTTAAAAAAAATTTAAATTGGTTCTTTGGATTTATATAAGAGTGGGGAGCTTTGAATCATTCCATTTTGATTAATGAGATTAAAGCTATGAGGAGTTTTAGTTTGTGGGCAAGTATGGAGTCTTTGAAAACCATACCTACCCACAAACTAAAACTCCTCATAACTTTAATCTCATTAATCAGAATGGAATGATTTAAAGCTTTCTACTCTTATATAAATCTAAAGAACCAATTTTTTAATTTTTTAAATTTTTTAAAGAAGTTTCAAGGAAGTTTTTTGAGTTGCCCAAGCTGCCCGCCATGGCATGAAAACTACACATCATGCAATAACTTTTAAACCATGTAATCAAACGTTATGAAAAATGTTGGACCCTAGAGGTACTCCTTAGGCACATGTTTTGTAAAAAAAAAATTTTAAATATTAAAAATTCCATTCGAAGTGAGCTACCCAAAATCACTATGTTGCCAAAAAACGCAGTTTTTACCTATCAGGGTTGAACACAAGTTCAAAATGTATTGTGAGATCACATTACACAAAAACATCTACAAGTTCTGCAATGTAGACATTGTTCAATCAATCACTTGATTGATTGAACAATGTCTACATTTGTCTCCTAATGGCTACACGAGGTTTAGACACATGCCGGTTTCCAAATTTGACTCAATCCCCTTGATCTCGCTAGTTAATATGGGCCATTACCCCCAAACTCTTAAACAAAATGTTATGGATTAAGCTAAAAAATAATCAATGTCAAAACCTGTTTCAAATTTTCATCCTTAACCCTTGAACCCCAAAGAGGGGACCCTCAAAATCCTCCTTTTCTATTACCGTGTGAGCCAATAGCCTCCCAAATTGCAAAAGCAATCATTGGAAGTCAAACTACTATAGAAGTTCTTCCCTTTCGAAAACAAAATTTAAGGATGAATAGTAGCACTTTTGTCCTATACAATTTGATTCCCTATCATCTATTAGACACTAAACGATTGCCCCGATGTTCAAGGGTTGAATGCCGAGCCAGTCTCCACGGAAATCATGCAATTTTGAAACCATGGGAGTCATTGGACTACAACAGTCCAAAAGTGCAAATTGGAAGTCAAAGCTCTTCCCCTAATTCTAAGGATGAAATCATGCATTTTGGTCCTAAACTACATTGGGAAAGTGGTCCCCCACTCCATCAGTATAAATGCAGTATTGGAGGACGAAGACAAAGATGCTTCTTGTCAACCATTCATTTTATTATGAAGAAAAAATTTGTATTCTTTGCACATATACAAAGGTAGAGCACTTTGGGTACATGTGAAAGGTGATCTTTTTATTATCTTTAGAAAAGTGACATAAGCCTTTGGAGATTTGTTGCAATGATCTTAGAAATTCAAAATGTGTATTTAATCTCAAAGTCCTCTTAATAGTATTGAATTCCTTTTTAATCCATCTTGTGAACAATTGATGGGGATTGAAGAAAGCGTAATTATATTAATCTCACTCTTCACAAAAACCACGATTTTTTTAATCTTCTTGACAAGAATTTTAACGTAATTTCTTGTCTACTAGAACCAATCTTATAAGCTTCACAAAGCTACGAGGAAGCAAATGAAAATATTAAAGAATTTTTGCTCATTGACAAGTATTTTTGAAGTAAAATGGAACGGTAGTTGTACATACTTTGGAAGGAAAATGAATTAGTTATAAAATTTGAATGGCTTTGGTTATTGGAGTAAGAAAAACATACGTTTGGTGAATCCAAAACCTATGAGATACATTCTAAATATGGAATTTTCACAAAATCAAAACATGGCCAAAACAAGAGTTTAGAATTTAGAAAAGAATGACAAAAAAATATCCCTTTAGAAAGCTACTACTATCTTTTTACTATTCATGAATCCATTCAATATCCAAATGGTCCTCTCTACTTGTTCGTTTTTCATCCAAAATTAGGATATTCTTTTAATGCCTAAAGGTGAAACAAGACAATAATCGCACATGTCCTAAATTGAAATTGGTTTTCAATTTACAATCAATTTGTATTTGAGAAAATTAAAACTTAAATTTAGAGGGATATAAATAAAGTTTTTTTGCAAGAATCTCAAATCAAATAAATATATATAATAGAAGTTAAAATTTAATGAATTCTACCTTATACTCAAGAAAGTTTCTATTCCTTTAACCCCCTAAGGACTACACATTCAAAATTTGAATATATATGATGAACACAAATAGATTCCAATCACATAAAATACGTTTTGAAATCCATTAATTTTTTGAAGATTCTTTTATAACTTTTTTACCATTTGTATAGTATAGATTTTGAAGTCTTCACTTTTCAACTATTCTATAATTCAAAAGGTACTATTAAGTTTGGCTTCAAAAAATAACTTGTTCAATTCAAAAAATGACTTGAATAAATCACTTTGTTAACCCCTAAATGCCCAAAGAGTATTTTGAGCTTCCTTGGAAGTTGTTTTAAATTGAACAAAATGACAACATTTTGATAAGTCTTTGAATCATTTCACAAAACTCTCAATTCAACCCCTAAAGTTCTTTGACTATGTTTTCAACAAAAATGCTCCAAAACTAGTAAACTACCAATTTTAGGACAAATATCAAAAAAAAAATTTAACAATTTTGGACACATTCAATCAGAGGATCATGTAGTACAATAATTTGAAAAGATGTGGAAAAAATTTCAGAAATTTACACCATGTAGATTGCAATATATAAGTGTTTGAATTCATAGAGAGCCTTTTGGGGAATTTTGGCCTTGCGAAAAACCGGGCAGTTGCACTTCACAAAGTCACATTTTTATGAAAAAATGTCCAAAATGGTTACAACTCTTTGGAATAATTCTTCAAAGAAAATTGGCTACATTCTTGAAAATTTTCAAATCATTTGGAATCATACAACATATAGGAAAAAAATAGTAAGTAGAAAGATGTAGAGAATGAATCAAAATACTAAATTTTTTTAATAATTTAGTAATAGAGTTGAAAATTGCCAATCTCAATGGACTTCAAAGTTTATTGTGGAGTAGAGATTCTATAATTGCCCATAAACTAAAACACCTCATAACTATTGACATAGTGATCAAAATGGAATGATTCAAAGCTTTTATATTTACATAAATTTGGAAAAACAATTTCAATATTTGTTTTTGAAAAAAGTGATTTTTTCAGATTTGCCCGGACTGCCCAAGTTGAAAAACAAACTACATATTCAACCATAACTTTTGAATCATATTTCCAAATGTCCAGAAATTTGTGCACATGAAAGATATTCTTTGTCCACAACTATTCTTAAAATTTGGGCCAAAAACATGGAAATCTTTGCCAACATGCACATGCCCCAAAAAGTTATGTTGCCAAAAAATGCAGCTTGGTCCTTTAGGAGTTAAATCACACATATTCACCATTTTGCATTGAAGACCCATGAAACTTGAAATTGATATCATATTAACTCATCTTGTGAATAGATCACCTTTTATAATTCCAAAGTTATTAATCAAGTAGCTCATCATTTTATGACATATCCACCAACGTGGACACCATTCAATTCCTACATTTCTTCCCACAAGCATTTGACTACTTCATCACCACTCATCTAACACCCTCTTGCATTTAGTTACAAATGGAAACAAAATACGCAATCAATTTGGATTGGGACTCTCAAGTGCTCATCTTGCTATAGGTGAAAAATGGAAACAACCTTGTAAGAGAAATTAGCTTGGCAATAATTGCCAAAGCACCCCACTACCTTTGCATATGTGCAAAGAATAAATTTTTTTCTTCCTGATAAAAGAAATGATTGAGAAGAAGCATCTTTGACTGATATTGCAATCTAAGTTTTTTAGGATGTTACAAAAAACATGAAGTTGTTTTTCAAAACACTTCCAAACCTTTTGTTGTATCAAAAGCTTCTAGATTCACCTGCCACTCTCTTTTACGTAAAACAATTGCTCTTACAAAACACCAATGGGAAGTGACATTAAAGAGGGCATTGGTATTACTTTTTATAGAGCATTGTAGTGAAATTAAAAGTAGTAAGACTTTTCACATAATCCCAAACCCTCTTTACTGGTCTTTTTATAACATTGTTTATCATTTATCAATGAGACTTGGGTCTTTTTTGCATCCTTCAAAAGGAGCCCCAATTCCCACCTTGAACACTAAAAATTATTTTAAATGACTCCTCACCCTACCTATAATTCCTTAAAGAGGTGAGTGGTGTTACTTCTTACGGCTCACAAAAATAGTGAGATTAGTCACATGCTAGTTTAATACTAAATCCCAAACTATCTTTACTTCTTGTTGGTGAAAAAATGTATGATCAAAAATTCCAATGCTTTCCACTACATTTTAAATAATAGAACCTTTCTAATTTGATCCACTCTAAGCTAACAAGCCTCTATAATTCAATGTGTCAATTTGGTCCCAAATTCGGCCCAATTATTACAAAGGTTGTGACTATATCTAACCCTCTTTAAGCCAATAAACCTTTGTAACTTAGTGTCTCAGCCCGGTCCAAGATCTACTAAATCAAAGTGGTTCTATTATAATGAGAAGCCAAAGGGCTCCTAGTGAAAATAATTTAACCATTAGTTTATGCTTGAATGATGAATTGGGGGCAAAATTTAAATGAGCTCTAATATATTGATTATTCAACATTTCTACAATAAAATTTGCATTGAGTAAAAAGATGTTGAACATGTTTTTCGAAATTATTGTACAAGCATATGTAAAAAAGACTTTAGAGAGCTTTGTCAAATCTATGTAGAAGTACATAACTTTGGAAGGACAAAAAAATTATAATTTCTATTTTTTGTACTCAAGCCTTAATATGATTGGCTAACTTATGAAGTGATCAGTACTTTGTAACAATACAATATGATTGCTAAGTTTCTTTGCACATGTATTCAAAGTACAACAATTTCCTATACATTGTTTATTTCTTAACGTCTAAAAGAAGTTGCCTTTCTTTATACAATGCAAAGTGGACCTAATATCATAAGTGGGGTTGTGTAAGGCTATTCTTTTAGTCTTACATAAACAATTGGAGAGCATGTCATGAAATTAGCACAATTTTTGAGTAAAGTATGAATTGTGAAAACATTTCTTATATTTAGCCTTGCAACAAAGGAATATAAAAATAATAAACCACATTGGGGGTTTTACCTATATTAGGGGTTAATAGATTGAACCTATATGGATCTTGTATTGATTTATTTTTCCAAAAAGTATATTTAGTAGACATCAATTCAAATCCATCAACACTTTATCCAAAATATACAGGCTTGTATCAAGTTTGATATGAATTTATTATGAAAATTCACATTGTACAATACTTAACCCTTTAGGGCCTAAAGAGCCCCAAGCAACCTCTTGAATTCTTCTAGAATCAAATTTTTATATTAAAATTTTATAATTTAATTTAAATTATTATTTTTCTACAAATAAGAATTCATATCTTCTATCTAATGTGATTTTTAATTTATTTCTTGAAAAAAAATGAAATTTATATGATTTTTTTAAGTTTATACCTTTGAAAAATCATAGTAATTACAAAAAAGCTCAATTTCCCATGAAATTTATATTGAAAATAGAGTTCATTACATTGAAAAATATGGTGAAGTTTGCATGGTCTCTTTAGTTATACACAAATAAATTCAATAGAGAAACATGTTCCACAGTGCATTTTGAAACTCTAAACTTCCCAACTTCAAATTGCAATAGACAAATCATCATTGCTCCAAATTTGATGACCAATGGCTCATTGGAAGCGGAATACCCATGCCCTCACATCTTGTTCATACCCCAAGAGGAACTAAGGCCAAGAGAGTGTTTCAATTTCCAAAATTCAATTTAAAAGAACCAAAATTGGCATGCTAGGCCCTAAAGGGTTAAGAAGTAATACAAAATCTTTATAAAAAAAATGGTTGGCAGATACTTTGAAGAGAGCATATTGAAATCTATATTTAGACCACTTTTAAACTTTGTCCATCAGATTTCTTTTGGTGTCAATTTTAGGTGTACATTAATGATACCAACATATTTATTGAGTTAATTTTCCTTTTCTAGAGAATATTTTATTATTCAACGCTTTTTCATAATAATTTAATAACTATAACTTAGTTTGTAAACAAATTTTTTTCTAAATCATATGAAATTTCATTTGATGTTTTTAGTATGAAAAAAGGAGATTACAATTGAGACATACATCACTACATGTGAAAAACTTCAAAATCATGAATCATCATGATTCATGAATCATGAATTAATGAGGTTTGACTAATCTTAGAATATGTCTTTTCAATCCTAAAGATCTATCAATACCTTATAGTTGTTTGTTCTTGTTTTGTTTTGTTTTATTACCACTAGAAAGTTCTTGGCAAAGAAGAGTGCACAGACTTTGTTTCATGGCATTTGGACATATGGTGTGAGAGTCACTACTTTCAAAGTTTTCTTGCATTTGAAAATTGAATTGAATTGTCTTTTATTTTGTAAAAAACATAATTTTCACATTTTGTTATAGAATTAAAAAATTCTAATTCTAGTATTTTAATGTTCTTATAAACTACTTATATTCTATGATTTTATTTGTCCATAAAAATTTGAAAATTGAGTTAAATAAAGAACTTTAAAGTCAATTTTAGGATATAGAATCTTTACCTACCCTCAAATTATACCTCCTCTTAACTTTCAACTCATTCATTAAAATGTAGTGATTCAAAGCTATTCATACATATACAAATCTTGAAAACCAAAGTCAAATTTTTATTTCTTAAAAAAGTGTTTTTTAAAGAATTTTTTGGGTTCTCCAATGATCAATGAAAATTGCACATGATGCAATGATATTTTAACCACATGATCAAAAGTTATGAAAATTGTTGCACTTCAAACCTATCCTTGGGCACATGTTGTGTGACCATTTCAAATAAAATAAAACAAAATTTTATTCATAGTCAATAGTGCAAAATCAAAAATATGATTTTAGAGTCTACCTTTATAAAACATTTAGTATGGAAAACTTCATCAATTCAAATATTATAATGATTGTTTCTATTCCAAAAAGAAGTATTTTGACTCCAACCACTTATTTGGATTCCATGTTTCAAAGTTTTTACATAGAAATATGTAGATCCTACAAGTTGCAAGTCTCTATAATACATTAAAAAATAAGTTGGAAATACATATAATATTTGGTCTTTCATGGATTTATTTCTATTGTTTGCAAAAGCAGATAGAGACTTATCAAGATCACTACTTTGAATTTAATGTATGCAATTGAATTAAGAATGTATTTAATGTGTAACCATAGGATCTTGCACTAGACTAGTGTAAAAATATGTGAAAGAAATTTTTGAAACTTTAATTGTGTATATTGCAAGATAATTGCATTTAAAGTGAAGAAAACAAGTTCTTTTTGTACAATACCCAACTTCATTTTTTGGATCTAAACCTTGTGGTCTTATAAAATTTTAATCTCAAAATTTTGGATTTCTAATTTTATATGATGAGGAAGTTTAAGTAGAACAAAGGTTGTATATTTGGAAAGCTAATATGTTTAAGAACCTGCCCCAAAAAACTTAGAAAATCACAACAATAATGAGATCATAGGAGTGTGCCCTAAACCCCTTTCAACACAAAAATGAATTGGAAGGTAGTACTTCATAAGGAAAAAATTAGATTGATTAAAATTTTCAGTTTAAAGTAAGGATAATCAATCCTATATGTCATAGTTTAGTAATAAACAATATGCATTGTAAGTTGTTATTGTTTATTCAAAAATGAATAATCATGTATAGTAAATAATTTTTTCCATTCATTGCCTGGTAAAAAAATTTATCAAAAGTTCCATCCTATTGGTCCAAATGAATGACTCCAAGGCTACTTAGTATGAAAGATTCAATATGTGCATTCTCATGAAAGTTTTTTTGTAAGATGTATGTTTGGTTGATTGCCTTTGGCATTGACTTGAAAATGAATCCAATATTATTTTGTGAGAGAAATTAATACACATATCTCTTATATCCAAAATACCTTGGTAAGTAACAAAAAATTGATCTATGAAGTGTTCAATATGAACCAATTTTTAAATAATTATGGCAAAAAGAATTCTACCATCATGCTCAAAGGTGCAAAATTAGTCACCGTGCTAGGGGCAAAGACCAAAATCTAATTAAAATCTATTTTTTCAACAACAATATTCCTCAAAAAAATTCAAATTATTTATATATACCACTATACAATTTTAATTGATTTGATTATTTCAACATGTAGCCAAATTGCCTTGAAGAAAAATTGCTATGTGATTTTCTACAAGGATAAAGAGATTTCTTTTACTTTTTTAATAATTGATAAATACAATGTCATGTACTAGAGGACTACATTTTAAATTCTTAAAGGGAATGTTGTCTCATTAGGTAACAAATAGGATTTGAGGCAACTGCATATGGTTAAGGAAATCCTAATTAGCTTTGAGGGACTAAACTTTTTCTTTTTTAAATCAATGCTCAATAGTTATAATGTTAAGGTAATTAATTTGAAAATACAAGGAATCAAGTAAAACAAAAAATTCAAAGGAAAGTGAAATATTTTTTTCTTTGTAGGTTATATTTTTGTCTACATGAAAAACTTTGATTCATCCATTTGGATAAGTAATGTGAAAGTCATAGAGCATGTTGTTTTCTTGATGATCATTGGAACTTATTGAGAAATTATATATTTAGGAACTATTCCAACTTGAAAGTCTCTAAGAAAAGATGTTTGTCTTCTACAACTTCAGAATTTAAATGTATTCTAAAAACTTGAATTGAGAATCTATCACGGGATACAAGATTCAAGATGAAATAATTCATTTTTATCCTTTAAATAACCATCAAGTAGAAGCATATAAATAAAACTAGAAGAAATTTAACTTATTAGTACATGTAACATGAAAATTGAAGTTGAAACAATCACTAAGATAAAAATGTTGAAGAAAATAATCTCTTTAAGTGGTTCAGTTACACACTGTTTTGGTTTCATAGCTTGTAGAAGTTGAGTTATGAAACAAACCTTGGTGAATTTGGGTGTCTTGTTTCTTCTTTGAACCAGTGTGCTTGTAGCTAGTTTGAAGCATTTTAATCATAGATTAATCCCTAATTTTTGACTATGTTTCCACCAAAATCACTCCAAAACTGTGATTTCTAATACAAGTGCAAATTTTTTTGAAAAAAAACATTTTTTGACATATTTAAGTGTAGGATCTTGTATTTAAGTGGTTGGAAAAGATGAGGAAAAAATTTCAGAAATTTCACCATGTAGATTGCAAGATATTAACATCTGAACTAGCAAAAATCCTTTTTTTATCCCTGTGAAAACCTGGGCAGCTGCACTTCACAAGGTCACATTTATATGAAAAAATACTCAAAATTCTGGTTACTCTTTGAATTCATTTTACAATTCAAGTTGTCTATATTTTCAAAAATTTCAAATCATTTGGAATTGTACAACATATAGGAAAAAAATAGTCAGTAGAAAGAAGTAGAAAATGAGCTAAAATACCAAATTGTGAATAATTTATTTATAAAATGAAAAATGCCAATCTCAATGGTTAAAATATTGTAATAAAATATCTTCACCCAATGTTTTAATTTTTTTTCAAAAATATTGAAAGTTGAATTAAACAAAGAATTCAAACTTTTCTATAGAGTAGAGATTCTATAACTACCCGAAAACTATCCCAAACTAAAATTCCTCATAACTTTTGACTCATTTATCAAAATGGAATGATTAAAAAATTTCCACAAAGATATAAATCTAATAAATCAATTTCAATTTTTTTTTTTTTAAATTTTAAAGAATTTTTTTTTGTTGCTCGGTCTTCCCACAATTCAAAGGAAACAACATATCTTGCTATAACTTTTTGCCATGTAATCAAAAGTTATGGAAATTATTGGGCCTTAAAGCTACTTCTTGTTTACAAGTTGTGTGAAAATTTCAAAGAAAAAAAATAAAAACTCCATTCATAGTGAGTTGCTTGAAATCACTTTGTTGCCAAAAAACATAGTTTAGGCTTTGGAGGTTAAATTTTCTTCATTTGAGTAGGTTTAGAAAATGAACTTCACCTTAAATATATTGCTAGGAAAATTCAACCATCATCCTTTCTCAACACTAAAATGGTACAATCTTGCAATCCATGTGGTCAAATGACTCCAAATTTGATTCACATCAATTAGAACACATACACTACAAGATTATATGGTTGAAACTTTTATACTTTAGGAACACTTAGACCTACAATACTTTAGATGCAAAAACATATTTAAATTTAGATAGGCCCTTCGCACTTAGTCCTTGGGCTAAATCCCTCAATCCCTCATAGTTATTTTTGAAGATCCATTTCATGATTGCCCTCAAATAGACCTTCTTGTTTCCTTCATTTCATTTGTTAAAATGGATTGAATAAATTATTTCTTTGTAGACATGAATCTCTTATAAAGTAAGACTTTTTTTTAATAATCTTCTTTTTTTTGGTTGATTGAAAGTTTGCAAGAGTAAAAAGTAAGAAGAACTATATAAATTCTTAATTCATAAAGACCCTGTGACCATCTTTGGTGATGAATGACAAAGAATTTTTTTATGTAGGACTTAAGTCCAACTATTCATCTTTTATCTTTTGTTTTTGCTTTTATAGTAGTTTGATTTCATAATGGTCGTTGGACTAGCCTTTAAAGATTATCCACATATTTGTTTCTTTTGTAAATTGGCTTGTTAGAAAGCTAAAAAAAATCTCCTCTTTTTTTAAAACCCTATCAAGAAGACATCATTGTCAATTGATACAAAACAATGAAATTAGGTTGCCTTAACAATTTAGTTGCCTAATATGGCAAGAAAGTTACTTTACAAGTCATCAAAGTCGACAATTATTTCTTTCAAATTCCATAATCATATATATTAGGAAGTTCATGAGTCCCAATTATAACAATACCTAATTCAAAAATAGTCCATTAATTATTAGATAGTAGCAATAAAAGTATCTCATGTCACATGTTTAATATTCATCCTAAAATTTTCAAGTTTTTAGATGGAAATTTCAATTTACTGTGAATTTATGATTAAATTTTTTTTTAATTCATATCAAATACAAATTATATTCAAAGAGCCTAAATTTCTCTTAATTGAAGTGCATTATAGTGTAGAACATTAAATTATGAAAAAAAATTCATGTCACTCTCTATTTAGAAATATGATGATAGATGTTCAAATTCAAAGTTCATTAAAAAAAAAAAAAAAATTAATTCAAATTTTTTGAATCTAATAGGAATTGCAGTTGAAAAGCTTCATTTTGTTCGTCTTTCTCAAAAGTAAAAGAAATTGTTTTGAATGTCAAAATCTATTTTTAAGGGAAAAATTTGAAGTATTAAAATACATTGGATATATTACCATATTTTTTTATAGACAATCCTATATAAAATCCAAAAATAATTAAATTATTTTCAACTCTACTCAATGAAGAGGATATAACATCAATAAAGTTACACATACAAATTTGGATGAAAATCATTCATTCTTTACATGCACAAAATATACCATCGAAAGCAAAGGTGCTAGTATGTGAGCTTTTGAGCATGAGCCTATGAGCTTGTAAGCCTTCATTCTTTTTCATTTAGGGTGTGGAAATCTATTGTGGACCTATGACCATGGAATTAAATGTAAATATCCATAGTCCAAATGAACAACAAATGAATATATTGCTATGTGATTTTGTACCAAAAAATTGAACCAATATATGTTCAAAACTTGAGATATAATCTAAATAAATAGTAAATGTAAGCGATTACATAATAAAAATAGGTGTATAGGTTTAGGATGTTTTACTACATAGGATATGAATGTAAAACTATAATACATCATAACACCCTCATATGGGGGACATTTCAAAAGTTTCAAATAGATAAATGACTAGAAGTTTAGATCAAAGGAATAAATACAATTATTTAGTAATTGTATTTAAAATCATATTTGATAATTATATTTATCCCTTTGATCTAAACGTCTAGTTTTCTAGTCAGTGCCCCTCTTTTTTGAGCTATTTTCTCAAAGTTTTATTTTTGTAAAAATAAAAATAATTCACAAAATAGACTATATAGTGAATCCAATGGTAATAGTATTATTGAATTCGAAGATGAACTCCGTTTTGTAGAATTTTATGAATTTCAATGGTGTTATGTGATTTAAGACTCACACATGATTTATTGTTCAATTTCAACATGGATTGAAGTTTTAAAACACCAACTGGAAAATCAAGTGGCTAAATCAACCTTGGAAATTAAGAGATCTATAGTAATGACAAGCTTCAAAGGCAATGGTTCAAATCAAATAAGCTCTACAGACTAAGAAGTCAAATTAAATGAAAATTGATAAAGAGACTAAAGGGATAACCAATTGACATCATAAATTACTACCAATATAGTTGCAATCCTTGAGTCCTTGACCTCCAAAACAATACTTTCAACAATATAATATGAGATGAAGTTGTTTGCATATTCTTTATTGATAATATAGGCAACCATCAAGGTAACCATACTTGCAAATGGTGGTTTCCATCCCACACCATAAACATCTTGCCAAAGAAAACTTTGAAATCTTCATCATTTTTCAATTCTTTATAGAACACAGCATTTACTTACATCCAACTCGCGCTACATGATTTACTAATATCATTCATGAATGACACTTATTGTTTTTCCTTCATTGTTCTCTAAGACCACATAAATAAACCCATTTCTTTCTTTGTAATGACAAGATGATCAAACGTGTAACTAGATTCATTACATCATTCTTTTAAAAAAACAAACTTACAATTGAAAAGAAATATACAACATAAAACAATATTGATTTTTGAATTTGCCTTCAACTAATACTTCAACTGCTTAAGACAAGAAGAAGTGTTCATGGTTTGCTTCTCCAAAAAAAACAATTGTAGTCCAACTAATCTTGAGAAAAGATATGAAGTTCAACATTTGATTGTTGTACTTGTGGGGTTCTTTGAATCAACATCTCTTAAATGATGTCCAAAGGTATTGTCATCATCAATTGTCATACTCTTAAAAAGATGACTAATCATATAATCTAAAATTGAAATGTGAACCACATTAAATTCAAGCTTTCTTTGTATTAGACGAGGTTGAAAAAATAGCTTGGTCTTGGACTAACCAATAATACTGAACTTCTTCTTATTTGTGTATATGTTTTGTACAACATGTAATTTGATAGAGTGGTTGTTAAGAGCTATATATTGGGAAGACCAACAATATTGCAACATTTGATCAATTTCTAGTATAGACTAGAAAGAAATTTAAGCCCCCAAAAGTATAGCCGTTAACGGTTGTCCTTTTGGAAGGTCTAAAAAACACAAGCATTTTATCAAGTTTTAGCATATAGTGAAAGCAAAATTGAATTAAAAAAAGTGTAGCTATTAAAGGCTAGCACCCTGTGGAAAGGCCAAAAAATAGTAGCATTTGATCAATTTCTAGCTTATGTTGGAAGTAATCTTTAGTCCAAAATAGCATGGCAATTAACGGCTATCCATTGGAAAAGTAGAATAAACAAAAGCATTTTTATCAAATCCTAATATGTGTTGTAAAAAAACTTGAGTCCAAAAAAATTTAGCAATTAACGGCTGCCTAATGGGGGGCAAAAAAATCATAAGCATTTTCATAATTCTTAGCATATAATGAATGAAAAATATTTGGCCCGAATTTGATGGGCATATGGATTCAAGGGCTTCTTGTATTAATATTGGGCACTCTTTGAATTCACATGGATTCAAAAGCCACATGATATGAGTGTTTTGTGAAGAGAAAACATTATACAAGTGGGGTGGTAGGAGGTAAGACAATCGATGTGGGATATATAAATTAAGATTGCTAAAAGCTCAACCACTCACATCTAGTTAAGTCAAAAGCATAATTAATTGTGTTTAATGTCAAACTTTAAACCTCATTATGGCATAATAGAATAACTTATTCTAAAAAAGTTTAGAACCATCAAACAAAAGTTGTTAAACAAAGTTAAATTTCATTTCCAAAAATCCATTTGAGATTTCAAGTCTCTAATCAAAAGTTATGAACAAAATTCAAAGAGAGGTTGGAAGGGACATTTTCTTTTACAATTTCAAACATTGTCTCTGAATTTTGTTGATAAATTTTTTATGGAGGCTTAAATTCAAAAACAAATTTTAGAAAATGAAAGTAAGCTTACCACTTTTACTTGTTCAAATTGTTCAAAAAAAAGTTGATATGCTATGCCAAAATGAGGCTTAAAGTTATACATTGAACACAATTCTTGCATTTTGACAATGAGTTATCAAGCCTTCATCTTCAAATTATCTCATACTATGATGGTCGATGGATTTTATTATTAAAAAACCCTCTCAATTTTTCAATTTAATTAAATTTCAATGAAGTAATTCCTTCATTTTACCATCAAAAAATTTATTGGTAGTAGGTGGTTAAATGATAGTTAATAATTGATTCAATGAAATGTTATTAGGTTCTTTAGATTTTTCACAAAGCATCTATACATTTATTTTGAGATTTGGCTACTTGGTTTTACAATTAGAAAAAAAAAATTATACTTTTTTTAATGCTATCCAAATATGATATTACCATGGCTTTAAGCAAATAATTCCTTATTTACAATGGACCCAAAGCAAAAGAGATGCTCAAGAGTAATGCATTGGAGAATGTCATAGATAAGCTCCAATTCTTTACTTTGTTCAGTGTATGCAATATTCAACAAAGGTGGTGGCAAAATTGATTGGATTCTTCACATGAAGGGATATACCCAAATGGAATATGTCTACAAGGATGTATTTGCAAGACAAAGACAAGAGAAGATCTATTTCTTTAAGGTGTTTATAGATGAAGTTGGGAATAGAATTAGTCTCATACAATTGACCTCGAAAACTATTTGATCATATTTGATCACGTGAAGAAGGTGAAATCATGGACAACTATTGTTCTCACATCTGTAATTTCTGTTTTTGCAAAGTCATGACAATTACTATCTACAATAAACATACATACGGGGCATTGAAGTCTAGCTCATTTTTGGTATTGGTTGAATAAGGTCATGTAGTAAATGAAGTGATAGTTCTCAAGCCAACTTCAATGCAATTTACATTGCGTATAGGTTGAAAAATTCATCTCATCCAATGGAAGACTCTACCATGAAAGGACTTGCTTGTCTATTGAGCAACATATATAGACAAGGATATAGAGAAGCTAATTGCCAAAGAGCTCTAGAATCAATGTATCTTACTTTGTAGACAATATAAAGATGCAACATCAATGTTTAAAACAAACAAGATATATTTAGAAATCAAAGCTTTGTGGTACTTCTTTGGAAATGCATTATAACTAGCAATTTGTAAATTAAAGAATTAGCATGCAATGTGACACTTTTGACACCGTAAAATTAGCATGGAGAATCCTCTATTGTCCTCATTTACAAGAGATAAAAGTGTGAACATAAAGGTATGTTAGTTTAGATTGAAGATTTTTGTTTTTGTGCAAATGAAATTGCACAATGTGTTGTAGGACCTATGGATTCCAATGTTCTTACCTAGCCCAAGGTCTCCAAGGTTTAACATGTTCTTACTAATACCAATCTTACTTGTACAAAAATCATTAAGCTTGGATTTTTCTAAGAGTCTACCAAGCCAATGCCACCTCAACATCTATTCACCTTATCTAGGATATTTGAGCCTATGTTGTAAACTCATTGTCAACAAGTACATGTTGAAAGAATGTCCTCCATTTGGAATAGTGAACAAGTTTGCCAAAGCAATAAGGCACCCACCAAAAACCACTGCAATCAATTGGAAAGTTTAAGGAATGTTACATCAAGTTTCAACAACTTCTTTTTTTGCCTTAGATTTAGTGCATATCATCCTACCATAAACAGCCTATCAAAACATGATATAAATTTCAAAACATGTAATCAATAACATCAACTTGTCAAACTCTTAAATCTAAAGTCCACATTCATGGATCCCATAATTAAAGATCATATATTTCTAAATATAGTAAATTTTGTTGAAAAAAATTAGTCTTTTAATTTATTAATCTAGATAAATTTAGAAATTACATCATGTTTGGAATTTCTAGGCTCTAAGCTCACACAAACCCTACTCATTGCTCTTAGGCTCATGCTCAAACGTTCATATCCTAGCTAGTGTCATTGCCATCTAAAGGACATGAAACATCCTTAGTATCCCTCTAAAGTTAATTCTTGTAACATTGCTATAGGTTAATTGTATCTATTTAGATGACTTCACACAAGATTGTAGGATGGAAAAAAAAATTCATCCCCAATTATTTTTGAGGTGCATGAATACATTTTCAATGATTAGTATTGCAAATTGATTCATTATTCATTTATTAATTTTCCTTGAGAAGAATGTGCTTATTTATATATCATTATTGTAGTGTATTTGAACCATTTCTTCCTGTTTACTCTTCTTATGAATTTTGTGTATAAAAATGATATTTTTAAAATTTAAATCTAGCTAACAAAATGAACTTAACTTTGGTTTTATAACCATTGTTTGTTGATTTTCCAATTTTGAAATGAAATGATAACTTTGGTTTATACTTCATGATTTTATTCACTATAATATACATCTATTGTGAAAATTTCAAATTTTTCAAAGATATTTTGTATGGAGTATTCGACATGAATTTTCTTCATCTTTTTCTTCAAAAGTTACAAGGATTTCAAATTTTTTCCAAAATTGAAATTTATAACTCATGGTAGACAACTAAACATATGACTTCATTCCTTTAAAAAAAAATAATTCTAATATCTAATTGCAAAATAGCAGCAAATACAATCATGTCAATGGGACTTAAATTAGTGTTTGTAGGACTATCCTTCTATGCAAGTTAAAAAGCTAAGTTGAATTCAAAAACAAAGTTTGAGGATATCACAATGTAACCAATCCATTAGAAGTCAAACTATTAAAGGTAAAATAGCCCATTGTAGTCACAATAAAGAATTTGGCCTCCTATTGTTGGAGAAATTTTTTAATTTTTTTTCTATATAAATATAAGTGTAAGAAATAGCAAGAGCAATTGATGCTATATATATAGCAAATTATGAATTTGCTATAAATTTTTGAACTGTTAAGCGCATCATGGCCAAAAAGATTCTCTAGATTATCCCCAAACCAAGAAAAATTAAATTCATTATGCTCATTTTATTACCAAAAGGAGTCACAATATTTTCTAACATGGAAGGCCTAATAAGTCAATTCTTACAATTATGAATTCACATTGAAAAGTTCGAAATTCTTAATGAAGTTACATATCACTCAATTATTGTCATATAAAACATTGATTGTGGCCCAAATATCACATATTGAAGAAACCTTCTATGAGGTCATCTAACAACAATGGTTGTTCTACCTTACAACTTCTTAAATGGTTCTTTCACCTAGTTGTGTCCTATTTCTAAAATTGGTTCCTATAATTTCTTACTTGCAATGTACAAGTAGAGGGGGAAGACAATAAGTGCCAAGTGCCCTCACTAGAATGGCTCAAATTTAGAAGGACCTTACCAAACAATTCAGAATTTATCAAATAAAATGATTTAATGATTAATCATTAAAAATTCCATTGTCTATAGCCTCTATTCACTATGACATTGTTTACCAATAAGGTAAGGAACCTTTTGCATCCTTGAAAAGGGCCCCTATATAGTAAACAAAATTTGGTTTCATTGCTCCCTAGCCAACTCCAATTCTTGAATATTTTGATAAGTTCCTCCCAAGTATCTAAAAAGGCATAATAATACCTTCTCTTCTAAGTGTAGGGAAGACCATTGCCCAACTATACAATCATTAAAAGAGATTGGAGGCCTGTAAGACCCTGCGAGTTTCCGTAGTTTGGGAATGCAGAAACTACAAAATTGGAGGAATCTGACATAGCCACAATTGTGCCACGTCATTAAATTATTATTTTTTTGAAAATTTTTAAACTTCTTTTTGCATTTTAGGACCCCCCAAAAGTAGCCGGACATTTGGGAGACTATTTGCGGAACAAATCTGAAACGGCCCTTTGCAGACCTCAAATTTCATCTAAGACATGTAATATTTATGGGAGCCTAGGTTACACTTTAAAAATTCATATATTTTCATATAGTGTCCAAAATCACATTCAAAGAAAATCTAGATTTTCCTTAGACTACAAACTAGATCCAAAAAATAATAATTCATAATAGGCTCGAGCCTATAATATTTAGACAATTTATTTTGGTGGTGATCCAAAACATTTGTTCCCATTGGACAGGTAAGCTTAACCTTTAACCAACCGTACAGTCAGCAACTTCGAAAAGCTCCAGTTCCAATTTCCAGTTGAAAAAACTGAGGGTCCCTTTTTCGGTACACAAGGGGGACACGTGTCTTCAGACTACGAGTGCAAATTCTCTTTACAGCTGGGATGGATTAAGAGGTCATGAGAGGAACCAATTGCATTGCCAGCTACTGGATGCCTTTTTTATTTGGTGGACCCCTTTAAATTTAAAATTTTAAGGGTGACCATTACAGGGTCAATATACAGTCCCCGGCAACCCTCCACCGTCACCCTATTCTGCATTCAAAAGAAAATTGCAAAAAGGATCATATGATGAACATTTTTTTGTCTTGTGTAATTAACATTCATTTCTTGAGCAATTCTAATTAAGCATACCAAATTTGGATTTCATAAACCTCAAACTCCATTTTTGGTGAGTTGTTTCGTTAAATTTTAAGGATTTTATGTGATAATTCGTTGAAAAACATTGATGATAAATCTCTTAAATTTGATTGCAACAATATATTGAAGACATCCAAATTCAAACCTTTCCTTCAATATGCATCTCCAAAAAGGTTTTGAATTTCCTCACAAAGGCTTCTAAAGTTGAGATGAAATGTCCAAGTTTTGAAAAATTGATATTTCTGTATTATAATTAGGTTTTGGCAAAGGAAGTGTACTATCATAGTCATATGTACAAAATGAATGACAATGTGAAGATCAAATAGAAAGTATCTAATTCAAATGAAGAAATATCTATTTTTTGAAATTTCAACATTGTCATCTTGACTTTTAAAGCCTCTATGACGAAATTCAAAACCTTTTTGTAGATGCTTATTGAAGGAAAGATGTGCATGTAGATGTTTCTAACATATTTATACAATCAATTTTAAGAATTCATCAGCAATGTTTTTCAATGAATTATCATAGAAAACTATATATATTTTTAATGAAATAATTCACAAAAAATGAAATTTTACATTTTTGAAATCCAAACTTGGTATATTTGATTAAAATTGTGTAAGAATTGAATGTTGATTTTGCAAAGACTAAAATATCAATCATACTATATACTATACAAAATTCTTTTCTATAGTAGAATGGAGTTGATGATGGAGAATTGTCAGGTGTTGTACAATGGCTCTCCTAATCTTTTGTCCACTTATTTGACTAAATTACATCTAAAATTACACAAATAAGTAATTCAACATAGTTTTCATTATCATATTAGATTTTTTTTGTAGGATCATATTGGTAGTTAAAAAGGGATCCTAGATTTTTTTAGAACACATTTTTTGGACACTATATGAATAAAATAAGAATTTTTTTTAAGTGCTAAAAATAGATGTTCTTAAAATCAATCATAGACTCTTGTCAATAGTGGGAATACATTTTAGGCAAAAATCTGAAATTTGAGATTTAGAAAGCTTGTGATTTCTGGTGTAATTACCTTACATGTATTAGTAACTACATAATATTGATGTGTTCACTAATATTGAAATGAAGAAAGCATATTTATGTTCCTTCTATAAGTTAAAATGTCTTGATATCATTGGAAACCATTTTCTTATTTCTACACTCACTAATGATTGGTGGAACTATTCTTATCCTTTAGTATTTTTTCTTGTCCCATGGACTTTATATATAAATCTATTTTTGGAACAATTTTCTTGGATCAAATTAATATAGAATATAGAGAGTTTCTTAGAGAGTCAAGTTGCACTAGTGTTTTTTTTCTTACAAAGCATAAGAGGATTTCTGGGCCCCCAGAAGACCGTTTCAGGGGTGTTCCCCGAAATTGTTCCCACTGCTGCAGACCAGCCCCTTGCTGGTCTGAATTTTTGAATTTTGAAAAAAAAAAAGTAATTTTTTTTTTCAAAAAACTTCAGAATGTATTAAAGAGCAAAAATTTTTTTTTTTAAATTTTAAAAAAAAAAATTAAAATTAATTAAAATTAATTATTTTCTGACGTGGCAGTCGCTCGACCACATCAGCATCGCTTTCCTAGAGTTCCCAATGCGTTCCCAATGTTTGGGAACTCGCAGTCTTGTACAGCAGCTGAAAATCCTCTTATGTAAATTGTAGCCCATTGGTCCATCTATACTTCATCCTTTGCCAACATCTTATTTTGTATCAATCAAGATTTAGGAAATCTCCTTACAAAATGAAAAGTTTGGAAAGTGTCTAAAATGTTTATATATTATTTTAATTATTTTGGAGAGATATTTAGAGTGAATTATCAAATTAAAAAAAAATCTGAATCATATTCTAGTCAACAATATATCATTCAATAAAACTTAAAATTCGTGAAATTCTTATGACAAAATATTAAAAAGGATTTTCATTCCAATTATTAAAAAGTCTTAGAAAAAATTCACTTGTATTAAAAGTTTTTTTCACTAATAAATTTTATTAAACTAAACAAATTAAAAAATTTATAATTACAATGTTTAAAATGTCATACTGGAGTGTTACGTGTACTTCAACATATCCATTTAAAAAATGAAAATCTAATTTTTCAATCAATTATGGTAATATTTGAAGTACATGCATGTTTATAAATCATTCATTGACGTATTTCATTCAGCTCAAATAAGTGCTCTCATGATCATTGCTAATAGCAAAACTTCATATAATAATAATAATAATAAATAAATAAATAAAATTAATTTTCTTAGGATCTTCTTGGCAAGTAAAAGAGGATTCTAGTTTACTTTAGTATAAAAGAAATGAGTTTTCAAAGTACAAGTGCTTTTAGGAATACAAAAAAAATCAACAATATGCTCACATAACATTGTCTTGATTGTGTATATAGTGTATAATTAACATTTAGGTTGAAATTTATTTTTTTGGGCCCAAATGTGCCATTTTTAGCATTCATAATTGAGTATATACATGTACTTAAAATGTAAATTAAAAAGACATGATGAATACTCATTGTGTTAATATCAATGATGCTAATATGTGAGTATGAAAATTGTGAGCATGTGAGCTTTAAGTATGCATATATGCAGTATAATCATAAAAGATTTCTATATTATAGACACTTATATCATAGATATATAACCTTCTAGATTCATTGGCTTACACTCTTAGGCTCGTATAATAGCAGTTCTCAGTTAATATTGAAGGTTTTTTTATGTTAAGATTCATTTTATGTAGAAAATTTTATTTTTTATAATACTTTTGAAAAGAATCTTACATTTTCAATTTTCTATATTTGTAAGTGTATAATTTCAATATCTATCATAAAAATAAAAATAAAAATTTGTGTTTTAGTTTTGAGATTGAATGATTTTAAATTCATTCATAACGATCTATCCAAAGCATGTCCAGGATCTTTTTCTAAAGTATATAAATATTTCTCATACCTTTTCAAATGATTTTTTAATGATTTTTTTTCGAATTGTAATCATTTTCAAATTTATTTTAGAAAAACTTGATTGACATAGTGATTAAATTCATTGTATCCTCCATATATTAAATAAATTGTTACAAACAAAGTTATATAGATCAAAATGTAAATCATGACTTGATTCCTAAAGTGATTTCAATACATTTGTCCCCAAGATGTAGAAGGTGTGTTTTAAATATACAATCATATTTAAATGAAGATAGAAGTTCAAAATGGTTTAAATCTTTTGTGAATTTAGAAAGTATTAGTAGTATTATCCAAAAAATATTGCATGTTTAATAGAGGGATAAATGGTGCAATTTCTTGTATATAATAATTACTTCAATAGACTATCAACAATGGAAAGATGTCCCAAATCTAATGCCAATTTTTTTGTATGCTTTGATATGCAAGTCAAAAATATTGTTTTATTTATAATTTTACACTACACATCTTAAAGAATCTTGACAAACTACTGAGTATGGATACAATATTTTATACAAATATGTAAATGAATATTGGATATGTATATGTATATAGATACAAATACAATAGTGGATATGGATATTGAATAAGGATACCGGTACTAGATACAGGATTGAAAATCCCATATTGATTGTCAAATACATTGGCTTCTCAAAATTACAAAGGGGGGGTGGGGGTGGGGGAATGAAAAATTTAAAATTTAAAAATTACATTTTTTTTTCTAGGGGGAGTTAGTTAATAGTTTTTTTAATGCCTCACTACCTTCTCAAAAGCTAGGTTATACCTTATTCTTAGTACAACATATTCTTAGAGTGTACCATTCATTTATTTGATGTGATATTTATTTCCTTTGAAGTACTATTCATTCTTTCCAAAAACAATAAAATTGCCCTCTAGATATAGGAACAATGAATCTTAAGATGTTAAATTCCCTTGTGCTTTTGAAATCTCTAAACTTTCTAAGGATTCAATTGTTCTTATAAAATCTTTAGGTTTTAAATTCCAATGTTGTTGTTGAAAGTGCTTGAAAAATTGGTAGTTAATTTACTCTTTGATTTTTTCAAAGTTATATTATTTTTGGAATGTCTATTGCTCCTTTATTTGAAATATCAATGTTGATTTTTGATCACTTGGAAAAAAACTCAGCCTCTGGTTACAAAATCTTCATTTCTATAAGTTTTTTTATCTTCCTATTTCCTTGAAAACTAATAAAAGTCCTTGCACAAAAATCATGAAATATTGAGAGACCATTAGGATCACATTGCTCAAAAATAGACAAAAGAATTCTAATTCAACATGAGGGAGAATGTCCAAAAAATACCTATCTAAGAGCTGAAACTAAATTTTAGGGAGGAGAAATTTCTTGAATTATTTTTCAGTAAGTTTTCCTTAAAAGACAAGTAGAATTGGCAACTAATCCAAGTTGTTTCATATTTTTGGTAGAGCTCTATGGTATTGATTATGAAATTTTGAAATCAAAATGACATAGGACTCTAAAACCACCCATCCCTCAAATGTATACTTTTTGTACATTTCTCTAAAGATGAAAAAGTAGCATGTACAAATGATGTGCATTGGAGAAGGTGGGCGGTTTTAGACCTCCTCCAAAGAACTGACATTCATGGTTTAACCCCTAAATGCCTAAGGCCTATTTTGAGCTTCTTGGAATTTGGTCTAAATTGAACAAAAATCCAACATTTTGATAAGTTGAATCAAAATTATGAAAATCTTTGAGCTTTCTCTTTGCATGTCAAATCTAAAAAGTTGGTCATCAAAAAAATATGAGGTTGAAGAGCCTAACAAGAATAACCCCAATGCTTCTCAAAATCTACTCTACGATTTTTTTAAATGAATTTTTAGTGTGATTTTGTCTCTAAGATCTAATGTATTTGAGGCTCATTTCCAAGAGTCCTTAACACTATGGAATGTGAAGATTGCAATGGGTAGCCTTGTATAAAATCTTGAATAGAAAAATCATGATCATTCATTTTCAAAATCGGATTATTGATGCTAAAACTAGACTTCAAAAAGAAGTTTCCAAAAATAGAAACTACTAAAAATAGAATTTGGTAAGGTTTTATTTAACTTCAAAGTTTCTTCGACACCACTTTTGGGTGCCTTGGGCAAAAAAGTACCCCTAGTGTACTTGTAACAAATTTGGCGGGGACGAATGTATACCGTGCGGTTGGAGATGCCCCCACGTCCATCACAAAGACGACCACGGTAGACCAGACACGAAAAGCCGAGCTCCCACCTTCCTCCCTCCGACACCACTGACCGATTCCTCGTCAATACTTATCGACACCAGCAACGCGACAATTGCGACAGCATCATCATCACTGTCACCTCACGCAATCGCAGCTTCTAAGTTAATTGCAAGGAAACACTCCAAAATCGTATTCAACCCCTTTTTTGAATTCAAGTGCGGCAATGCTCAACCACCATTCTTTCAAAGTCTTCATCGCTCAAGCTTCACTGCCACACTAACGTAAGTTACACTGAGGAAGGCGCCACCCTAATTGTCTCAATAAAATCTTCGTCCTGATCTTGCCAGCTTCACCTTCTTCTTCCTCTTCTTCTCTGACTTTCTTGTTTTGAAGATTTGTTGGTGGATCCTGTTTTTAGGTGGTCGGTGGTGGATTTGGTGGTGTGTGCGGTTTCTGGGTTTGTTCGATTTTGGGGGCGGTCACTTTTGTGGTGCACGGTGGGTCTTTTTTTCCATCCTTTCATTTTGTTTTGGTGTTAGTGTGTAACTATCGGACGTCCAAGATGATGAAGCAGGGCAAGGTATTAGGGAGAGATGTTCTGATTTGGAGACCTTGAGAATGGCTCTGGGAGATCAGTAGATTTGACTCTGTGAATGTGGTAGTGGGTGATTTTTGAGCTTGAAAAGAACGGGACTGGGGGAAGACCTAATCATTGGTAATCCTGAACGAGTTCGTGCAATCTTTGGTTTGGGGGATGCAATTCTGCTATTTTGTTAATGTAATAGGGTTGCTGGAAGACGAGAAAAGTTAGTCTACACCAGTCGCTTTCTGTTCTTCTTTCAGGGTTTTGGAAGATGAGCGTAGAGTATTGACGATCCTCCACTGTGTATGAGTTTGAGCTGCAAAGCTTAGTAGCTATTTTTTTCTTCGAGTTTGAAGAATGTGTACATAATTGCTTAAGGTCTTCGATCTCTGAAATTTCGCGAGGTTCTGATTCTCTTGAGTGAAAATTCTGAACATTTCATCTGCTTTAAATGTGCATCTGCACTGCTTGCGTTCTTCGAGATATGTTAAATCCTTCATTCCTTTTGGGGTTAATCAGGTGGAGCCTGCTGTTTTAAATTACATATATATAATGAAATTTATGTGAAGTGGTAATTTATCCGCTGACTCAGTGTGAGGTATGTAACAGGTAAAGTGCTGTCTTTGTTTTGATGATGCCGAGGGTTCTTGAAGAATGGCAGTTGGTGCTTACGATTGATTATTGAGAGGGGCCTGGAGAATCGAATATTGCGGGTATTGGAAACGGTATTAGGAAGTATCGAAATCTGTGGTGGACGACATTATTTGCATTTGGTAATGATTTCATGTGAAGCGGTTGGAGAATCTGCTAGTTCAGAATGGGAGGCCGCACCTTTCAGCGGCGTCAACTTGCACCCTCGTCATTTAGGAAAAAGCTAACCGTAGAAGTCCAGCGCAAGCTACAGAAGGTACTGGATTCACTGAATTTTTATAATTGTGAAGAGAGTTAACACCCATAAACGACCAAGGATTCATGGTTTTAATATGAATAATTCGGTGGAATGTATTGTGAATTTTTCTTTGAGATCGATCCAATTCTTACATCACTGAGATTCGTGAAGAACGTTGCATGTGTCTGTCAAAAATTTGAATACAGTTGAACCCCCAAAACTCCTAATATGATCTGCTTAAACTTGTAAAAAAATTAAGCCCAAGTTTTGGTTCTTCAGGGGTTTAAGAAGTTGCTATCATGCTTAACTTATGTCTTTTTCGTTTCCATTGATTGTTTTACGGCAATGGCAGGCACTTGATTATCCCGCCCAGAGAGGAGAATTACTGCGGCAGCTCTTTACGGATGTTGCCTTAGAAGTGGATCCTCGTGCTCAAGGTAGGAAAGCCTTTATAAACAATCATAGTGCCATGTAAACGATACAATATGAAACGTGATGTCTCTACTCTTTTTGTGTTGATAATATTCTTTCTTCAGTTATCTCTATTCTGAGCAAGAATGGAATTGCTGTTTATTTTCAGAAAGACTTTATGGTTCCCCAAAAATTATCGACAATGTGGAGGATGACGGTCCTGTGACTGCAAATGGCAGTCAACCACGTGTATGCTTCTATGAAGTTTTTGCACAGCACTATGCTCAAGTTCCAGATGATGGGAAGGAAATCCTCCCCTTGTTTCTACAACTATGGAGTCAATCATTTGTTTCTCAAATATTCGCGCTTCTATTCCACCGATGGGTAAATCTTTGTTTTCCCCTGAAAACACGTAAACCCCCAATTCTCATCTTAGCGTTGATTTCGAAAATAATCGTGCATTTTAGAGTTGCATGTTATTTCCTTCCGGTCGAAAGGAGTTACTGGGATTCACATTAAACTTTGGCTGAGCATAATCCTTGCGCAACTGAATCGAATTTCGACCATTTCTGACTGAGTCTTTGTGCATCTAACAGTTATTTGAAATTCCAAGAGAAGAGTCAGAAGGATTTTTGCGATATTCAACAGCATTCGTAGAAGGTGCGAGCAATATATTTTGGTACGGCCAATTCTGATATCATACTTTTTGTATCATTTTGCAACAAGAAAGGGCCAACAAACTTGAGTTGAATTAATTAAACATTACGCATGGTAGGGTCGACATTTCGCATTTCTGTGCATTAACCGCGGCTGTGACTCTACTGACTTTTCTCTCTGCTTCTACATGTCTGTGTGAAGGATTGATTTGCAAAGTAATGTACGGCGATTCTTCTCTATGTTTAATGTAAGCCCACATATTTCTCTCTAGATAGTAGAGGCATGAATAAACATGATTTCATTGTTGCTTTGTCCTCTTGTCAAGCTTTCTGCAGAAGGTTTGATATGAACCTGTGACTTTCGTGATATTCCTTCATGTTCTTCAGGGCCTGTTCTTGGCGGGCATTTTTTTTTTCTGTTAATTTCATGTATCCTTGGTGCTGATGGATGTTCTTATTGCAGTACACGTTTGAGGAGGTTGTCTTAGACCCTGTTCGTCTCGCTAGAGTTCCCATTCAGGTGCAACTAATTTATATCCCTTTTTGTTCTTTTTTAGCATTGGTTTACCTTGAATTTTTTAAGTCGTCGTGCCTAGGTTCGGGTCTGGCAATTAGTAGGAAAATTTTGGAAGTCTCGTTTACTGATGTAGTGTGTCTTTTTTTACTTTTGAATGGACAGGCTCGACAAGATCTTCTTTTATTGGTCTCTAGATACCTGTTATACTATGAACCAGGTACGTGTTTACCTGAAATATGTTGGATTTGTGGTTGCTTTATGAGCTCTCAGACGGGGCTGTGGGAAGAATCTATTTTTTTACTAGAACTCCCAGTTGCTGTTAATTAATTTTTCAGATAGCTAATGAAAGCAATTAATCGTTTGTCATTGTTTGCAGCCGATAGAGTTGGGTACTATTTGAAGAACTTTCCCAAGACAGACAATGTCATCCTTGAACCAGCAGACATGTTTGTGACGGAGTTGACAGATCAGGTAGATGAACCCGTTTTGTAGTACGTACAGAAAATAGCATTTCTGGCACATAAGATGGAAATGATCTTCGGTCATCTTTTGCAGATATTTCGAGTGTCAAAAATAAAACACAAAATATTCCCCTCATTGCGAAAATCCATATTATTGCTAGCTTTCACTCTTTCATGTTAAATATCTAACGGTTATGTTAGGACAATGTTCTGATATTCGAACTGGTGTCTGTTTGAGGTAACTTGCAGCTACAAAAGGTGAAGGTAGAGCCTGTTTTGCTTCATTACCTCACGAGCATGAAGGCTTTGAAAGGTATTATGGTACTATGGTAGCTGTCTGTTTGATTTTCTTGCTTGTATGAAAAACAGATCTCAACGAAGGTAACATGTTCATGTAAGGCTCTCAACTAATTGAGAGTTTTGTCATGATTATGAAGGTGTGGAGTTGCGGGCAACTACAAGTACACGGTTGAAAACTGCATTGTATTCCTTCACAGCTCCTGGAGGGCCCATGTATCCAACTCGGCCAGTTCGACATGCTGCTTGGGAAACGTTGGATGCTCTCTTTCCAGTAAGTAAATCCATCTCTATTAAGTTTCTGACCTGGAAAATTGTAATTGACGACATTGGACTTGGGTTGCAAGGGTTACTAATTACCATATTAATTACACAATTTTCAAACATATACAAACGTTCCTTGACGTGTCGAGAGTTGATTATGCCTTTCCTAGAGCACTCCGATTGCAGGAGTCTAATATCAACGTGCTGTGTATCCAAACTGAAGTCTCACAATCAGATTATTCCAAAGAGCTTTTTTACGGCTTTTATAAAACCCCAAAGTGCCCAAATGACCAAAAATGTCTGTTTTCATAATTTTAGGAGTTGGAAATGAATCATTAACCCCCTCAGTGCTCCGATGTCCAAAGTCTGAATGATGAACAGGGAGGTTACATGGGCTTTTTTAACCACAGATCTCTCATTCATTCATCCAAACCAATGCTGAACTTTTTTTTTCCTTTAAAACTTTCTCTATGATGAATTTGATGAATTTGAGGCAAATAATATATTTTTATGAAGACGTGCAAAAATATGCAAGAATTCAAGAAAGGATTCAGGCGCTAAGGGGTTAACAAGGAAGTTTTAAGGAAGGTAACGAAATTTATCACTAGAAAGTAGAAATCTTTCTTTACAATTTGAACGGTAGAAATATGTTTTGGAAGCTAGTATGAGTGGATGTTCGCTTTCAATAGTATTGCTGATTTCTGTTATGAGTTCGAGCACTCGGATTAACTGCAATTATTTTCACTCAGGTTGGGCGGCACTCCAGGCATCTTATCAGCCTCTTTTTCCGATTACTCCATCCATACTACTGGCCAGTTTCGGCTTGGAATTTCACGATCACAACAATCGAGTCTATATATGCCAGGATTGTTAACTTCCTTTTTGAGATTTTTGCATTTGTATTGACGATTATAGAGCGAGTCACAGGTGCTCGCCGCCGTGTAGCACGTGATTAGGAAAAGTTTTCAAGTATGGTTAGTGTCTTATGGAGAGAAACTGCTAATGATTAATCTATAATTGGGTTTTTTATTTATCTAACAGCAAGTTTGTTCAGTGTCTCGGTCTTATGTTGTGAGGCAGAAATGCTATTCGGTGGCCTTGCAATGGTGCATTTGAAGGGAGGAGGCCCGTGAGGTCCATTAACAAATTGAAACTCTTGTTTCTTTCTCATTACAGTTTGGATTTAAGTCATCCTAATTTTTAGAACTACTTGATGAAGTTGTCTTGTCCAAGGGTTGGATTTTGGTGTTATTAGAGTTTTCATTTTTTTTAAATTACTCTATGTCAAGTGGTTGACTAAGCCAAAATTGCATTGACTCTAGTTCAAATGTGGAATTGCAAAAATGAGGTGATAACTCTAAAAACAAAATTTCAAAAAATCATCATCTAAGGAGAACCTCATTTCAAATTCATTCCAACAAAATTTATCCAAGAAAAGACAATATTTTGTTTGTAATTCAATGTAGAAGGAATTTTGAATTTTTCTTTAGAAAATCTACAAAAAAATATTAGTGATAGCATTAGTAACCATATGGATAGAATCTAAAATTTGAATTCTACAACTTTTGTTTGCATTTTAATTCCAAAATACTCCTAATTGTACTTGATGACAATTTTTCTAAAATCATCAATTATGGAGATGAATCTTGATGCTTAGGAATTAATTGCCCAGGTTTTAAAAATATCCTCTAATATAGATATATATTGGAGACTTGAATGTATTAATGGTGAACATAATACTCTTAAAGTTCTTTGTCATTTTAGCTTCAAAGATTTACAAGTAATTTCACAATCGTTGAAAATATATGAAATGGCTAGTTACATGCTACTTTATAAACTACTTCAATGAGTTAGTGCATGTTAAACCTCTTACTTCAAAAGATGACCACTACTAAAGGCTTGCTTAACCTCTAAGTGTCCAAGATCTTTTCAAAGCTTCTAAAAATATACTCTAAATTGAATAAAAAGGCCAACATTTTAATGACCTTTATCAATTTTTTTTTGAAATGTAACTGTACAAATTTAAATTAGACATGTTGGAGATTACTAAAGAAAAGAAAATACTACAATATCACTTATAAAGTGAAAGATTATAATGTTTAATTATAAAGGTGTTAAAATTGTAGAAGTGACTACAAGTCTTTCGGTCCTTTTTTCTATGACAAATCTGAAAAGTTGATCACCGAAAAAACGTGCACAACCCCGAATCAATTTATAACTTCTCAAAATTTATTCTACAATTCTCATAAATAAATTTCTAATGTAATTTTTTCTCCACAATTTAGTATATTTGAGGCTAATTTCTAAGAGCCCTCAACACTACAAGTCAAAATTGCAATGAGCACCCTCGCACAAAATCTTGAAAAGAAAAATCATAATCTGTCATTTTCAAAATCAGATTTTCTATGCTAAAACTAGACTTCAAGAAGAATTTTTTGAAAATATAAACCAAGGTAGAACCACCTATAACCAATTGCCCCCCCGTGGCCAACCTAATGATGGACGTATTTCCAACCAAGGCTAGAATGAGTTTTTTTTCTCATTTTTAAAGTTAGGACTAAAAGTTCATGGCACATGTTCTAAAGTAGTGTGCAAAAAACTAGAAAAGAATGAATAAAAATGTAGTTTTTTGCATGATCGAAATTAGAAGACTTCATAGATTGGCATTTGGTCAAGCACACTTTATGCCTTCGAAAATTCATAGTAATTTCAATTCATGAAATAAAATTACCAAAGATTTTGCAATCCCCATCATTTTTATCTTTACACCTTTGAAAATATTTGTTTTACTTTGCACTACACTAAATCATGCCTAAAATACCTTAAATGATTGGTTACAGGTGGCTCTACCTTACTCCAGATGGAACCATAGGTAGGTTTTATTGAACTTCAAAATTATGCGAACACCAAATTTTGGTGCCTTACGGCTTAAGAGTGAGACAATACCTTCGATTTACACCATGATGTTATGCACTATCTATGGTGAAACTTTAAGATTTTTCAAATACAGTCTGTACTTGATAAGAATTCTCTTCCTTTTCCTCTTAATTTGACACTCCTTTCAAATTTCCCCACAAAATTTGAAAAGACTTATGACTTATAGTAATACAGTAAACATGATTTCATACCTGAAAAAAACTAAACTATTTTCTTCATATCTAGTTGCAAAAGACCAGCAAACAGAGTGATGGACAAGGAGGCTTGAAATCAGTGGTCATGAGCGTGTCCTCTCAGGGTTGAGGTATAAGAAGTGAATAACAGTTGCCTTTAATTGTGAATGCTGAACGGCATCCAACATCTTTCCATAACATGATTCAGGTACAGAATGGGATTCTACAATCCATCTCTCACAATCTGAAAATCCTCAGAACCTAAGCTTGGTGAAGAACCACCTGTTCTTGCCAGTTTTGAACCTCTCTTCCAAAACTGCTTTCGCCCCCTACCATCATCAAACCACTGATCGCTTAATAACGTTTAAAGTTGCAGTTCTGAATGTTCTTCTGAGTAAGGACAACTACTTCGAGAAAAGGTCACAACGTATTGATTGCACGTGCCATAAAAACGATACGGAAATTCCATGGAAAACATACCTCATACGATAGTAGAGTAGGACTGCTAGCTACAAGGACTCCTCGTCAAATGTGGGAGAAGTGAACAATCAATACCTTTCTGGCTTCTACACGGCTGGCGGTGGTCTCCAGTTTCTCAGCAGTCACGGTGGACTTCAAATCAACGTCCAAAGTATACCTGTCATATGCAACGTACACATTGTGTAAACACTAGCAATATGAGCTCACACACGAATCTCATTGCCTAAAAGTCTAATGGTGCATTCCAAAAATCCTATCTAAAAAACCTGGCCTACGCAATTTTCTTAAGCCAAAGGACGGAACACTCAAAGCTTAAAACAGTGTACAGCCAACTAAAAACCATGATGATCAAAGTGTGCACCTCGGTCAACCCTTCACTACAAATTGAATCTAAGAATATACCATCAAATCAAAAAAAGCTAAAAAAACACTATGCAAGAAGGCTGTCTGAGAAGCTACTATCAGATTGCACCCAGTAATAAGGGTGTTGTCAGCGAAACCTCCAGTTTTCTTTAGGCCTCCCATGAATCAGACAAACATGTCACGTAAGGCTGGGATTAAATAGAGGCACAACCATAAAGTCATCTCACAACTCTGTACGAGAGTAAGCCGGTTGGACATGTACGCAATGACCGTCGGAAACGTTTAGTAAATTCTCCCTAACATACAAATTCGCTGCATCACCTTATCGTAGACTAAAACCACGGAGTGAACAAGTACCTGGTGGGCATGATATGATTGTAGTTCACCACTTTCGTGAAAGCTTTCAGTCTGGAGCGCTTGGCAATAGTCTTCTGTGACGCCTTCTTGATCACCTGCATCACCAATATACATATAAAATCTCTTACTCTCTTATCTAAGCTCAAATTCTCTCAAATCCAAAAACTAATGATAAATTCGCGATCTTGGATGCATCGATCTTGGTGGAGAAGGGTTCCACTTCAAATTGTGCCATACGATGCCCCAGAAAGCAAACGTATAGAGCATATGATACTCCATACTGAGGAGGAATCGAATCTACAACTCATAACCTAAAAACTCTACCTGCATTTCGTCGTTAGAAGAATGAAATCTCGTATCCATCTCAAAACCCCAGACACTGCAAAGAGCTCTCTACTGAGAGTCCACTTAACCCAATATACGCAATACTCCACGTAAGCGCTAAAGGAACACCCACACGATAAGCTGCCGGCACCAAAGGAAATTCTCACATAAACCTAATATAAGTACAAATTCGATGTAATGTAGACGCAGCACAGATGTAGACCTTGCGGGGGTACTTGGCGATGCCGGTAACGATGGCGTGACCGTACGGGCGCTCCTTGGTGCCATCGTCGAAGTTCTTGACGATGACCGCCTTGCGGCCCGCGTAGCGACCCTGCAAGAGCACCACCACCTTGTTGGGCTTGAGGAACTTCACCATGATGTTGCCGCTACAGACCGACGGGACGCTCCGGAGAGAGATGGCGAAAGAGGGAACCTTGAGGTCCCTGCGCTCATCAAGAAGCCCCATCCGGCAGCTCTCACCCCTAACCCTAATTCTCCTCAGTGACGAACGTTCTCACGTTCCCACGTTCCCATTAGAGCAATATCAAACAAAAATAAATCTGCCTACACCTCCAATTGTCGCATTGCATTTGGACGGAAAAAAAAGGGGGGTTTATGCATAGTTCACCTTCACCCCTAGGCTTTTTTTGAAATTTTTTTTAGCATGGTCAAAGCGCAATCAATGATCATTTTGCAATTGAAATTTGACAAAAGATAGTATGTGAGACAAAATACCTATCAATATGGTTGAATTATGGTCAAATGAAATGTTTGGAGATAAAAAAATTGTTTTTAGTGAGAATTTAGTATTTCTACATAAATATTTTACCATCTTGAGATATATTTCAAATTCAAAAATGTTTTGTTCATGCTCAATGCTAACAATTTTGGCACCAAAGTTTATCTCCTAAAGATCCAATTACATTGCTACTTGTAATCAAACATAATTTCTAAACTCAATTTAGAATTTTTAAATTACATTTGAGTTCTAATTATCTATTTCTATTAAATGAGACTAAAATTACTTCAAAAACTAATTCTATTCTTTGTTTAGTTTCCTTTTGAGTGCCATATGTTGAAATCAAGTGGACAAAATCCAATATAAATGTCAAACATAAATGTTGTAGTATCCTTTGTACACTACAATCCAAAAAAATTGAAGCAAAAAGGAATTATGGTTTGGAAGAAAATGAATTCCAAGGCTAACTACCTCATAGAATCAATTGTTGAAGTGGAAACTATAACCACTTCCAAAATTGCCTATGCTTCTTTTTCAAGCTTTGATGACTTGAATATTTTTTTTGCATGTTGTTGTACACCATTTAAGACCTACTTCCATTGTTGTTACAAAAAAAAATTGACATGCACGTGCATCCAATAAATTATAGGTAGAGAAAAATGTAGATCATTTTAATTTAAATGGAGTTTGAAGATTCTTAGTAAATCAAAGACTTGAAATGTCAAATATAGTCATAGATGATTTATAGGTTGTAGTTTGAAATGTTGTTGCATCTACTTTGAATAGATTTGAAGATATTATTTGAAACACAAATAATACAAATCATTGTAATTTGTATTTAGCAACCAAAGCAGTTATTTTTACCACAATCTTTTTGAATCTAACATGTTAGTTTGTAAGGGTTGTATATAGTACATTTGTTTGATTACATATGATTCAATATGATATGACAACAATAAAGTGATACCAAGATTTTGACAAGATTTTGATTCCATTTTTTATCAAATGTATTTGTCAATATTTTCTCATATATATTTTTATTATTATATATTAAAATATTATATAATTATATATTTAACACATTAATAAATTAGTGGATTTCAATTAAATGTACTCATTCAAAATAACTCAAAATCATGTTGTTGGTATCACGTTGTTGTTGTATCATATTAAATCATCTCCAATCCAAACAAATCCGTCATACTCTTTATTTTTGTATGGTTAAATTGAAAGTTTCAACTACATCCACTTGTAAAAAAAAGTTAAAGTGGGACAACTCATCAAAAACTTCCATTGTCCAAAAGTTGTTAGGCCTTGATGGTTTAAATGGAAAAAATTATGATTTTTACTAAAATGCAATAAGGTTTTGTATACAAAATTGAAACAAAATGTGATGTGAATAATATTAATTAAAAATACCTTCAAGGAATATGGTGCTTATGGCCTATATATATTACCATCTATCCCACATGTCTTTAGTAGAATGAAAAGCCTCAAATTCATTTGTTTGTTTTCCCTTTTGCCCTTTAAACAAATGACCCTTGAAACAAGTGATTAAATACTTACCATCCAAATGTTGTCAAGGTTTAATTTTATAGCAATTTATTGATACAATCTTTTTTATCCAATCACAAAAAGGAATATCCTACAAAATGATGCAATATTGGCCATAGGATCATCCTATTTTACTTGATTGTTATATACTACTATTAAATGTAATAGAGATAAAATGGATGTTGTATAATGAACATATAAAAAATATAAAGTCAATAATTGAAGGTTTCCACTTCTTTGAAGAGAATGAGTTTAGCACAAGCTTCCAAATACTCCCCATTTACAATGTAATAAAAGAAAAAAATGATGCATAAAAAAAATTTAATAAATTTTTTTTGTGTTGAAAACCATAACTTCTTGATTGTATGTATGCTCACAAGTTGTAAATTCAGTTGATATAATTCTCCAACCCTTGTATCCAATTGATTCATCAAGAATATAGGGTCTCCATTCTATATGCATATGTATGTATGTACATGAAAATAAGATAGAATAAAAATAACTTTTGGATAATTATTCTTTTGGAAGCATGAAATTAATTATGATTAATTTAATAAGTATATAGAATAGCAAGCTTAAAATTAGAAGAGATTTGAAGACATTGAGAGACCACGAGTTCTTTTGAGTTCTTGAACTATAGAAATGTACTACATTAGGAATTTGACATGGTTGAAAAGCTTCCACATCATAATTTTTAAAATTTTTAATTATTTCTTAAAAAAAATTTAGTTTTTCAACACTTTTTAGAATTTTATTGGAAAAATATATATTTGTTTTTTTAAAAATTCAAAAAATTCAGTAAATAAGGCTAGTTTGTAATTTCTAGATAGTACAAGGAACATGCAAGGGAACAATCTTGAAATAGGCTTCTCTTGCCCTCAAATCCCTTTTAGTGTGCCAAATTCCCTTAAATATTCATTAGAACCCTATACATGGGGAAAAAAACTCTTAATTTCAAATGTATTTAATTAATGGAAATTATTTATACCATTGGTTTCTTGTTTTTTAGTAATAAATTTGCGAATGAAATGAACTTGACTTATTGTTGTTTTCTTCATTAGGAAAGATTTGAAGGCAATGGAGGGCCATTTTAAGGTTGCTCCCTTGCTTATCCTATGTGTTGTCAAAAAATTATAAACCAGCTTATAATGGTTGAATTTTTGAAAACAAAAATTCAAGTTCCAAAATTTTTAAAAAAAAATCTAAAATCTAAAATTTATTTAATTTTTCTTTTCAAATTTTTTTTAACTTTAAAAATTAAATATTTTAATATTTTCTGACATGGCATTGTCTTAACTACATTAGATTGCTTAATATGTGGCATGTTCCCATAGTCTAAAAACTCAAGATAACTCCTAGTCTCCTAATGCTTCAAATCCCATTGATGATTTTTTTCCTTTCACCTTTTAGTTCACTAAATTTCTATAATTAGGCAAAGATACTTTTGATTCATCAAGAATTAATTTCAAATAAATTTCGAAGATTAATTGATGCCACTGATTGATGTTAATAATTAGTAGCTATTTCTATTTTAAAATGATGTTAATTGATGTTAATAAGTGATTAATTGATGTTAACAACTAATAATTATTTCCATTTAAAAATATTTATTGATGTTAATAATTAACATTTAATTCCATTGCTTTTATTTTTTTTTTTAGTGATTATAATTGTATACATGAAACAAACTCAGATGTTTTTAATGGGTGTATTGATTTGTAAGAGTCATAACGTATTAAAAAAAAGATAATGATTCTATTTGGTTTTGTTGTTTTTTAGGAATAACTTGATTTATGAAATAAAATTGACTTATTGTTTTTTTTCCATTGCTTTTTTTCTTTTTCTTTTCCATCAACCTTTTGATTCTGTCACATATGCACATACAAAGAAAAGCTGTTAGATTATTGACAAATAAATTGCAAATTTAATGTCAAATCCCTTTAAATATTAACAAACAATAGATTTGGTTTTGATTTAAATTAATTTGATTTTTTATTGAACAATAATAATATAATTATATTATAATTAATGATAATATAAAATTTATAAGTTTGATATTTAAATTAATGATTTAAAAAAATTATTAGATAATTAATGAATTCTATATATACAAATTTATTTATTTATACATTGATATTTAGATAATAACAATTTTTAAATAAAAATAAATGATTAGATAATTAAAAATTATGAAATAATATATCTAATTTTAAACATATGTCAAATCACATTTTTCAAATTAAAATAATTATTTGGTATGGAATGTCAATTTTAACATTAGGATATTGTAATACATAATGACAATTGAAGTACAATTTTGTATATAACACAACATGGCAAAAATGAGATAGTTTCATGGCACAAATAGAAGCATTAGGAAAAGATTTGAGGACATTAGAGGATTTCAAGTTATCTTGAGTTCCCAAATTGTGGGAACGTGCTACATCAATAGTCTGATGTAGTAAGAGACTACTAAGTTAAAAAATAGTAATTTTTAATATTTAAATTTATTATTTTAAATTATTTTAAAAATCAGATTTAGATTATTTAATATTTTTTGGAATTTTTTTTCAAAAATTCAGCCATTAAAGGTTTGATTTATTGTTCTAGGACAACATAGAGAACATGTTGGGGAATGGCCTTGAGATGGCCCTCCCTTAATATCCTCAAATCTCCCCTAATGGACACTAACATTCTAAGCTTAGAGCATCTCCACCCACAAATAGTGGAATGCTATTAGTTTTAAAAATTTAGCATGTTCCAAAGCAAAAGAAGGGTTTGCTTCTATATTGCACACTATAAGTACACAACAAAAATTGAAGTTTTAAGGTTCAAATGCCTTCTCTTGTTGAATTCCAATATATTGATTGGGGTCTTGCTAATGTAGCCATGTCAATGCAGAGAATTGTACTAGTTTAATAAAGCTAGCTCTTCCTATAACACTTCAAGGAAAATAATGGAAGATGTTTTTTCTTAGACTTTGAAAATTGTGTACAATGAATTTTAAGCATTGATCACCATTCCAAACTTATAACCTTTGGTGTACAAGACCTAGAGATCTCCTACAACTACAACTAGATGCCTTTATACACAATAGTCACTCAATGTTACCAATATTGTACTACAATTTAATTCTTTTGTATTGAAGGAGAGGGCTTATACTTTAGGACCACTTTCATTTCTATCTCATAGCCATGACATTACTTGTAGGTTAACCACTATCATTGAAAATATAAACATGGTAAGTCCTTGCCACTGTGTTAGTGCCCTAGTATAAGTCAAATATAAAACGTAGTGCAACTTGAGGTGTGGCTTTAAAATTTTGATGTAACTTGCATTTAACAAACTAAAAAATTTCTAACTAGTGGAACTAAGGAAATAAACTACCCTCATCAAAGCCCTCTTGTTGAAGTAGGAGAGTTGCTATTATGTGAAGATAGGAGCATGAGCCCATGAACCTAGAAGACTATACATCTATATTATAGGTGTCTATATTATAGAAACTTTGTATGATTATAGTATAACTACATTATAAATACCTATATTATAGGAGTTTATATAATGAGCACCTTCATTGGTCATAGGATATCCAAATATATATGCTCAAGACTTACTGGCTCACATACTTGAATTTGATACTCACAGACTAGTACCATTGGCTTGGGTAGTAAAGTTGAAGTACCAATAGTTGATGACTTAAGTGATTTTGTAGAAAATCATGAGCAATATGAGGTAGTGGACCATTATCAAAAACCCAAATACTCCAAAGGGCCATTAATTTTTGTTTAATTTTTGGCTGCAATGCAAATACAAAAAAATATTTAAAAGAATAATTTTTTTTTAAAACTAAAAATTATAAAATATTTTTGAAATCATGAATTTGACATGGCAGTAGTAAGGCCCTATCATTTTCAATTTAAAAAAAATTCTTTTATTGCACTATTATGATAATGGCAAAAAACTCATAGCCCTTTATTGGCTTGAAATTTTTCCTAATGATTTTTCATGTAGCAAAATAAGGAATATCATTATCACAATTTTTTCACAATTTTATTTCCAAAACTGAAATTTCTTTGAATCTTTGGAACCAAAAAGTAAACATGACTAACCAATGTCTGGAATCTTCCGAATCTAATCATTTTAGAATTACCTTCGTGCTCACTCATTCCTACTTTCCTACTTAGTGCTTTAAGACATATATCATAACTATAATCATTCCAACCTTAACAAGGGGAAAAAAAACACATTCCAAACTTTAGTTGGAAATTTCTACAAACCTCTGTTAAAATTATTGCACTCTTTTGAATTAGATATTGGAAGTAGTTGACAATTGGTGCCTCTAGCTTTTTCTTTGCCCTTATGGAGATGCTTTTAATCCTCAAGTGCTTGAAGCACTAAATTTTGGTATTGACCAAACTTTGAAGTTAAACAAAATCTTTTCAAATTACTATTATTACTACTTTATTTTAAAAAATTATTTTTGAAGTTTTTTTTGAAAGATTATGATTTTCTATTCAAGATTTTGTACTAAGGTGTCCATTGCAAATCTTGATTTTTTAGTATTAAAAGCTCTTGGAAACAAGCTCTAATATACTAAAACTTGGAGAAAAACACATATTAGAAATTCATTTAAAAAGAAATGTAGAGTAGATTTTGAAAAGTTGAAATTTGAAAGGGGTTGTGCATGTTATGCCTTTTAAATTCTTAATTTTTTTGGTGACATGTGAAAAGAGAATTGAAAGACTTTGCAATTTAAACACCCTCACGATCAAACATTGAAATCTTTCAATTCATAAATGTTATTGATGTATTTTCTTTTCCCATGTGATCCCTAGTATGTCTAGTTTGAATTTGTACAATTCCTATTAAAAAATAATTGATAACTCTTATCAAAATGTTGACTTTTTCTTATTCAATTTAAAACAAATTCCAAGAAGCTCAATAAACGCCTTGGGCATTTAGGGGTTGAATGAAATAAGTTACTCTGTAGAATCATCTCGTTATGAGGGTAGGAATACACGACAATACAGTGTAGCGTAATAATGAACGGACACGTCCGACCCCTGCATTCTCCTGGCTTGACTTGTTGTTGCAGGCACTAGTCTATCATACAGACAGTCTGACGCCTCCTTCAGACTTCATAGCAATCCCTGAGACGACAGTCGCCAACGAAAATCAACGAAAATCAACGACGAACGACGGAGAGAGACGAAGAGGAACGAAGAGCGACGACAGACGACGACGAGTCTCGTGAGAAGCCCTGACGACCACACTTCAGGCCTTCGAAAGAGCGGACGATAATGTTTCTCAGTCAGAAATCGCTCGACGACGACATTTCGTCCGTCGGACGGTCGGACCCCGCGCGCCTCTTCTCTGGGTCTCGTCTCTCCGTTCTCTCCCTCACGCTTCATCACCAAAGCCTGTGTCTTCCCTTCTCTCCTGAGGCCGCGCCTGGTCGCTTGCTCGCTCGCAACCAACCAAACTAAGTTACGCTCTCCCACGATCTCCCTTCTTAATCTCTCAGGCCTCTTTTGGCATTCTCTGTACGTGCTTCTCGTACGTCCCCTGCATCTCGTCTCTCGTTGCTTAATTTGGCACTCGGTAAGTCACTTTTATAATCTCTCTCACTCTGCCATTGCTGTCAGACTCTATTTCCTTCGGTTTTCAATTTGTGTCTGGCGTTTCTGATCGTTTCTGAATTTCTGCGATTGTGTGGAGTTTGTATGCTGCGTGCATTTGATTTTTACATTGGAGAGGAGTCATGTAATATTGATTGCAGTGCTGTTTGGTGTGATGGTTGGTGTAATGTTTGGTGAGATGTTTGGTGATGGCGATGGCGTTGAATCATGTAGAGATGACGTGTTAGCTTTTTAACGGTTTAGGAACATTCTTAAAGTTGAATTTGATTTTCAGCGTCTTTGGAGTGAGGAGTTGAGTTGAGTTGAGTTGAGTTGCCTTCTCTGCTGATTGTACGGTTTCGTCGTAGAATTGTAGTCTTGCATTTTTAACACGATTGTTTTTGAATTTTCTGCGACGGTGTGGAGTTCGTTTGTTGCGTCTGATTTTTTTTGGTTGCTCATAGTGAAGGCTAGCCATATGTTTTTGCATTGCTGTGATGTAGGGTGTGATCTGCCGTGATTGCGCTGCTGTTGGAGCTTTTGGATCATGTAGAGATCTGTATTGGCTGTTTAACGGTTTATGAGCGTTCTCAATTTTGAATTTTGATTTTTGTTGCTTTTTGAGTTGTTGGAGAGAGAAGTTTGACAAGCTAGCCCAAGTGTACGGTTTTGATATAGAATTGTAGACCTGCATTTTAAGTACAAGCTTAGCGCCGTTTTCGGTGCTGTTTCTTCGCTAATTAGTTAGTAGTTTATGTCACTGTTGTTATTATAATAAATGGGAGAGGGTGAACAACGCCTGGCTGCTGAGATGTCGCTGATGAAATGCCATAATTTTCTGACATTCTCTGCTGTATGTAATTCCTAGGGTTTCGTTGATGTGATTTTTTTAACCGTATGCTGAAATTACCGCTTAAAAATCAGCACATAATTACCAGATTGTATGTAACGTTCCGATTTGTTGATTATGCATTTGACTCTTTGTAGTCTGAAAATTCTTCGCTATGGCGCTAAGGACTAACCTACAGAGCTTCTTCACACGTCGCGTCGTCTCTGTATCGTATTGCTTTTGGTCTGGCTCCGTATGATTGTATTTGACGTAGTTTTGTTCAGTTACTCTTCTAATCCGACGGTTCCATAACGAGTGGCAATGTCCGAAGGTTTGCTCTACTCTGCCGAATGATAATGTTATTCACGTCTATTATGAGAAGATTATATAGTTTTCTTATGTTTCTGTCATTTTCCAGTAAAAATTTCAGAATGCTCCTTGATGTTTGTCGCACATACATGGTGTAATAGGTGGTGGTGCACGTCTGAAATCTCCTGCTGCAATTTTGGTTGACTTAAATTATGGATTTTTGGTTTCCGATCGTAAGTAATGCCTTACATGTAGATTTCTGACTTTCGAAATGTATTTTGTTTTTGAGCAGTAGGAGGACGCATTATCTGAGAAAGTAGTTGATCGATTTCAACGATGGCGGAGAAAATTGTGGAGAAGTCTGGCATTTTGGAGAGAAAGGCTATCATAAAAAATGCCGACATGACTGAAGACATGCAGCAGGACGCTATTGAATGTGCAACTGCGGTACGGAGCACATCACCAAGTGTTTGTCCTTACTTCTTCTTGTAGTGGTTCGTGTTCAGTTAAAGTCTAGCCCTATTCAGTGGAATCTTTTCAAGACCTTCAAGGTGTTTGCCTCAATCCATCTCTAAATAATAGATTCCTCAGAAATTCGAGACTGGCAAGAAATGGTTCTTTTTATGCTTTCTCTCGCGCTTGGCATGGCCTGATCGAAAGCCTTCTTAAGAGAAGCCCTTGAGGTTACGGCTCACTGCATCGGGGCTTCTCAAACCGCTCTGTCGTTTTAAAAATGGTGCTCCTTGCTTCTTTTTTGATTCATGCACTGGCTTCTCTGGCTAATGTAAAGATACATTTCAAACATCGTAATTGTTGATCATTTTGATTCCAGTATGAAGCGTTCTGTCACCAAGAAACAAAAGATTGGAAGTTTTTGAGTGAGTCAGAATAATTAACCAGAATTTCGCATTCGAACCCGTCGGTAGTCAATATTCCATCGATGATCCTGCAGCCATGACAACAGGCTGCATGCAATTCAGTTTTCATGCTTGCTTACAATGTTATATGACTATTGGCACTTATTTGGACGTCACGTCATTGAATTGGGGAGGGGTTGGAGTGGGTGTGAGTAAAGGCTCTCGACAAGTACAATGTCGAAAAAGATATAGCAGCTTACATCAAAAAGGAGTTCGATAAGAAGTATAATCCAACATGGCATTGCATCGTTGGGCGCAACTTCGGTGAGACTTTACAGTACATTTACTTTTCTGTTGGCATGATACAGAAGGCCAAATTTTCTGCTCGCACATTCTTCTGATTTACTTCTCACATTTTTTAAATGCCTTGCAGGTTCATATGTCACTCACGAAACGAAGCATTTCGTATATTTCTATCTAGGCCAGGTGGCTGTGCTTCTTTTCAAGTCCGGCTAGTAACATGCAAGGGGCACCATGGAAGTAGGGTTTCGATTCGAAAAACCTTGACCCATGAGGCAAAAAATAATTATCATTGGAGGTTTTCATAGGAAATATGCAACATCTGACACTGACTGGACCTCCAATCTTTCTCTCACACCCATTCCTTTTACCTTTTAAAGAACTAGAACCTTTAAGCGATGACGCTAGTGCATGACTAATTCAGGGATGTGCGTCATCTGCAAACTATGGGCTCGGGGTATGGATTAGCACGATGAATTTGGCTGGTCAGAAAGTTGACAGCAACTTACATCTACAACTTATGATGTGGTACGTTTTCATTAGATGCTTTTGACGCTGTTGCTGTAAAACATTCTCCTGCTTATGTATGCAATTGCATATGTAACTGGAACTACTGTCTCTTCGTCTTGCACGCTAGTTCTGGAATCGGTGCCTTTGGGTCATAGAAGTCCTCTACACTCTCCTTGCCTGGCGGTGTTGGCAAATTCGACAAGGCTGATGTTGGCTCCTGTGGCTTTTAATCTTGTCCACTGTACAAAAGCAACATGGACTGCGACTTACTACTGCCATATTAAGCACTGAACGTAAGGAAATCATACCGGCCTCTCTGTTTGAATTTGCAAAGCTTCTATGTATCAGGGATCTTTCAAAACCTATTTTCAATTGATGTGCACGTTTCTCCGTTTCTTGATTTTCGACATATTGTGCACTATCGTAGTTCTGTCAATTGTTTTCCAGAAAGACTGCTCGACTCCGACCAGTTATTCGTTGCTCGTAAGTGCGATGACCCTGCGTTTCAGCAACTGTGTTGAGTTTAACATTTACTTGCGTTATTGGCAGCTGAGAGTCGATCTCTGTCCGAATGCCATGCATGTAGCTTTGTTGAAAATTCAGAGCGATTGGTATTCCTTAATTTCAAATCCAAGCTGTACTGCGTACCGTTGTAAGAGGTACTGACAGATATTGGTGCTTGATCGTCTTTCGAGGATACAAGCGCGGGCGAAACCTTAGCTTATAGCAGGGATTCGGCAGCTTCCACTCCGATTGCTATTTTAAAACCGCACGGTGGGCAGTCGATTCGGGGTACATGGCAGTGTGGCAAGGATACCCCCTGACTATTGATAAGGATTGCCGATGTTACAGAATATCATAATTTGCGACTTTTGAGAAAACACGAGAAACTCGAGATCAATACGTGAAACCCCAAAAAGTCGAGCAAGCATCGTTGCAACTTGACCGTCTTGACTCTTGACTACGTGGTGGTAACCGTTCCTGACTAAGCCGTTAGCCATAGTCTGGCAGCCAGTAACTGCGTGGTCCATTGTTTCCGGCAGTGTCTTCAGTTACCTTCGAGTTCGTCATCTAGCACGCCGAAGTGACCGTGGTGGTTTTGTTACTCAGTGGTATGGCGAAGGGTCAGTGTGCGCGATGAAGCTCTATGGAGATTGCGATTTCGTGAAGGCCTACACTCGGAAGCATGTGGATATTTCCAGGGTTTTATGGTAAGTACGCACCTGAGAAGAACTGAACATATTGGACGGGCTTTGTACTCCCACCCCTTTTTTCCTTTAGAATTTTTATGGAATATCAACTCCTTTTAAACAACGAAATAACAGCGGCGTAGTAGCAGGCATATCTTAGTTGGGTGCAATCATTCGTTTCAATTTCAATCGGTTGATGTCGTTGTTCATTAATAAGTTCTCTCTCCTTGTTACCTCTTGTGCGGTGAGACCACCGTGTGGGGGCTCGTTTCGAAATGTCATTTTCCGATGCATTATTCCTGAGGGGCAAATTATCGATCACATTGTACAGACTGCGCTGAGTGAGTTTTCTGGATGAACACTCGTCACTTGCACAATTGCAAGGTACAATTACTGTGGTGAGTGTGTTTAAGTCGCAATTTGAGTACTTGGTGCTATTTAAGCACATGGTCCCATACTAACGTGGTCCCAGACTAAATCGAGAATGCTCAATTGAATTTTGTCAATGATGCGTTATCTCTGTCAAGTCTACACACTGACTCAATTTTGTCAATGATGGTTTATATTGCTTTTGAAAAACCAAGTAGCAGTTCAGCTACGGTTGTGAGCAGATAATATACGAACAAACAATCCATGCATCACAGAGAGCATATGTACATACTCCCTCTGTTTTCTGAATAATTCCTGAGTTTCCTTTGTGTTTTACAAAGGAAACACAGGTATTATCCAGAAGCAGAGGGAGTATTATAAATTGCTGAGTATCCAACTTTTGGAGCAGTGAACTGCCTTGTCATCCTAATGCATTATCCTTGGTGTATGCTTGATACTCAAAGTGATACTGGATTCCAAAATTACACTGATATTGAGAGATTGAATATATGCCTGAATATATGTGACTAGCAACTGAGCACCATTGATGTTGCCTTGGAAATCCAGAATTAGTTAGGGGGGTGCATGAAGTTCATCAACTGATCCAGCTGTGGAAATTAAAGAGTGAAATAAATGAAAGATGACAAATTTGTTCATATTCACAATCTTATGAAAGAGGCAATTAGAAGAAATTGCTTTCTTAGGCATGTTGGAGACTCAGTTCCCTACATTCACTATTGTGATAACTTACCTCTGAAATTACTGATTTTGCAGGATGGCAGATGTCCAATGTGACAAAAATTCCCCTAGTGGCACACTCAGAATCAACATATGTGCTTGATTCATGAGTGGTCAGCTTATTAAGAATTGAGTGGCACTCTGAGGCCACTGTTTGTGAAGTTTCCTTCAAATGCTGACATCGACTATGGATAGAGACTTTGGTATGAGTGAAGATTGCCGCACAAATTATTTGAAGCTTTCTGTTTTGGATGATTTGTAAGCTCCATGCCATCATGCACACTGATGCCAAGGATCTCGCTTTGAGTATGTTCCAAAGAGAACAAGAGAGATCATGTGAACGTGGAAGGGAGGTGGAAGCTGAGTTGCAGCAGCCAGAGGAATCAAGTACCTGTGACAAAGGGCCAGGAGGATCCATTGCAATGAAGGTCTACAACATGGAGCTCATTCATCGTAAGTGGCAGCAGGCACAGATTTTGGCCACTGGCTGAGCAGCATTGATACTCTTTGTCGTCACTATGTCAGCCTTTTGAGTTTTGCTTTTTAATTTGCCTTCGACATTTAACCCCTAACTGCCCAATCAACCATATATGGTCGAGCTGAAATTTCAGGACCATTTGTGAACGGGCAGTTAAATTCTTTTGACTATTTTAAATTTTTTTTCGGGCAATTTGAAGGGTTAACTATTGAAAACTTTCATTTTTCACTGAAAAAAGTATATATTTGATTAATGAGAGGTCTTCAAAGGCATACATGTACCATAAGTGAAAGTGGAAAGCTTGCCAATTTTACTTCATTTCCTAGCTTTATGCAATTTCATTTGATTTGAGATCTAAAAAATTGTACATATCCATTTGCTTTGAGAATGGTTCCAATGAAAAGAGGAAAGTATCTTCATGATATTCACCATTGAAAATTTAAACATACAACTATTGATTTGGAGTTATTTGCAATTTCTACTTATAAAAAATAATTGCATTTCAACAATTGCAAGGTGGATTGTGTAATTAATGAATTTAATAGCTTTTCATGAGAAATCAAGCTTTTTAGAAGTGCATTTAGTGTGCTAATACTCTTTGTAGTTGTTCATGTCACCTCCAATCCCCCCCAAAATTTATATGCAAATTTGAAAAACATTGTGGAAAAAGGCAACATACTAAATATAAAAAATGCACTCCTCTTATTATAATTATCTCACAACTCCTATACAATTTTGTGCTCAAAATTTGTGCACTAACTAATAAAAAAATCTCTTTGAACATCTATGCAGTTAGATTTTGGAAAAAAATCAATTTGCTTCACTAGGGATGACTTCAAGCCGATGCACTTCTTTCATAGTCAAAACACACTTGAAAAGGCTTGGGCATTTAGGGGTTTAACTCCTCTCTCTCTCTCTCTCATGACAATGCCTTGGAGATAAAATAAACTTCTATTAGCACACTCATGCACAGTCGCAAGTTGATGTGTGGAAGTTGATATTTGTCTCATTAGTTGTGTACACAATAAAACAAATTTTGAGGATAATATAAGAATTTATAATAAGTCTTCGGGGGGATTAGTAGATTTAGTGCTACTACTTGAAGCTGAAGGAAGAGGTGAGTTCAACCTCTTTGAATCCCCTTTTCAAAATTTTGCAACATTGTGCAAAATTAAAGAAGGAGGTTTCCTTCCAGTGGACTAAATTTTTGCTTCCTCATCTCCCATTGTAAGTGCATCTTCTTCAAGCTAAAAACATTCTAAACCTTCCAATAGAATGACTTTAACCACCAACTTTAGTCATTTATTTATATTATCTCTATTAGGCTTTCTTTGAAGATTCTAGTTTAGGGGGCAAATCTCCCCTATCCCTCATGTGCATTTATTGCCTATTCTTTGTGTCTATTTAGCATAGAAAAGGGTGAGTTATTTCAATTAATTTCAATCCCTAAAAAGTAATAATGAAGGACTTTGTTGAGTATCTAGCTTCAAGTATATTCAACTATACATTCTTGTTTCACATTAATTGAGTATAGAGAGTATCAAAATCAATATTCAACATCTGGAGATTTAATCCCTAAGTGCCAAAATATTTTAAGTTCTTGCTCCCATGTCTATAGGAGTTGAAATAAATAATTTTGAAATTTTGTAAAAGTGAAAAAAATATATCAATAGATATAAGAATTCATATTTCAAGGTTTTAGGCAACAAAAATTGCTTTGGAAGTCATTAGATATAAGAATTTATTTGTAAATAACCATTATATTTTTTTCTTTTTTCTTTTGGCACTGAGGGGTTAAAATGGTATAATAGGTGATGTATTTTTGGATTGCTTGTTTGCAGTTAAAACCTAAAGTAACTAAGCTCAAGAGAAGATGTCCATCAAAACAAACCATTTAATTTTTCTTGTCAAAGGCTCAAGGAGAAAATATTGAAAATTTTGAGTGATCAAAAAGATTTTGGTAGCTACAATATATAATTATATCATGTTAGACACTATAATGTGTAGTTGCTGGTCTTGCTCTGAAATTGTAATTGCATTGTCCCAAGTGGACCTAGGCATTGAGGAACTTCGTGAAAAGAAAGACAAGATCAAGAAAGTGATGCAATTGGAAGAGGAAGAAAAGGCCAACATCCAAAGGGAATTGACCACCCTCACCAAACGCTTGGCAAAGATTGATGCCTCATTGTCTGAGAAGTATGCATATGTTGATGAATATGATAAGACCATTCAAGACGTTGAATTTGCTTATTCCAAGGTACAACAACAATACAATGTGATTGCCAAATAATTGCTAGCTTCAATTGGGTCACTTTATTATATAACAATACCCTTGGCCTTCAAGATTTTTATGTGATGTATAATCATATATATTTTTTAGAATTTTCTATTTCTTTATGAACTTATTGGATTCCAATTCAATCAATTTAGTTTATCTCAAATTCCTCAATTTTTGTTGTCCTTCCTTTCATGCTTAAGTTTTGATGCACAAGAAATCAAAACTTTGAGTCAAACCATGTGGGATACAACCTCAAATCTTAGTGACTATCTAATGTTCTTGCAAGATACCAAAACTAAAAATGTTGAAAAATCCAAGAAGGGTACAAAACAACCTTAAACTACTCCAGGTGATGAGAAGTAGTAGAGGCCTCTAGGTGCATCTATGAGGTTGTTACAGTTCAATTCCCCATGCTGACTTTGTTTGTGTCGTAGTCTTGTTTGTGTTCTTCTTCTTGTGTCTTGACGGTGTACCCATGGTATGCAATTCTAGTTTAATCTCTAAAGGCCCACGGCCATTTTTCTGCCAAAAACTACTCAAAACTGCCATTTTTGCTGCATTCATCAAAAAGAACAAAAAAAAGTGTTTTAATAGAATCTAACTATAGGATCTTGTACTTTGATTGTTTGAGATCATGTGGTAAAAATTTCATGAACTTTTACTATGTAGATTGGAAGATATGAGCATTCAAAGTTGGAAAAAAGAGTTTTTTTGAACACTGTCCTACAATTTCAGATGACTTTGATTGCCATTTGTTGAAATTTTTTGCACTATGGAATTTGAATTAAAAAAACATATTGTGTTTAATAATTGAGTTGAAAGTCTAGGAAAAAATTTCAAAAAAAAAATGCTTGATTTATATTCTTTACTAAGTAGAGGTAGGTCCAAGATTGAAAGAGAAGTTCATTAGATGTTTTTTCTGCTAGTAACAAGACTATGAGTTCCCGACTCTGGGAACGCTGGGGAACTCTGCCATGTCAGATAATAATAATAAAATAATTAAAAATTAATTTTTTTTGAAGAAAAAAACATTTTGAAAAAAAAAATTATTTTTGAAAAAAAAAATTATTTTTGAAAAAAAAAACATTTTTTAATTATTTTTTATTCTGACTGTTCCCAGCATTGGGAACGGGCCTGAAACAGTCTTCTAATCTTTGAAAAAGCATCTAATGTATATCATTAATAGCTCTAAGATGGGATCAAAAAACAATAATCCCAATGGTGAGATTGTTTTAGCAAGAAAATTTAACCTTGTAAAGCCATTTTTTTTTTAAATTGAGAAAAGTTGCATTCAGAAATGAATCCTATGAGTTATTTTTTCAAAAAAATGCTCAAACTGCCCGAAAAACAAGATTGTTCATAACTTTTACATAATTAATCCAAATGTAATGAATCAAAGCTTCACACGTAGAAAAAAATATAATCTATAAGATTAAAAAATCAAAAATTTAATTTCAAATTTTTGTGAATTTATTTTTCTGCCCTCGGAGTTAAAATTTGGGCTTTTGTGGTATGACTTTTGCTCCTGGGCACCAATTGAAATAAAAATTATATTCTCACAAATCTAATCAGTTTTCTTATCTTATGAGAAAATTTCAAAAAATTTCACTGAAAATTGAGGTCATCAGAACCTGCCCAAACTCCAAATTGTTCCCCAAGGGCACAATGGGCTTTTAGGGGTTAAAAAAAAAATATTCCACTTGCCATGGGAGTTGTGTTGAGTCAGTCCACACCAGCCCTTTAAAAGTTACCTGTTTTTACCCCCAAAAATAATTCCTGGAAAGAAAGCTCAAATTGAAGAGTGAAGGATGACAGAGTCTAAGTTACTAAGGTAGGTACACCCAAAAGCGCCAGTTTCTCTACTGTGCCTAGTTCCTGTTATTATGTTGTTCAAATTTTTTTACAGTCTTGTTGGTGAGTGAAAGCATGTTCCAACGCACCAAAGAACAGTGGATTTGGATACCGTATGCAAAAGTTATTAACAGTCAAAGTGTGTTTCTGAAAGCGCCATCTACAGTCTGGGTACATGACTGATTTTGAAAATCTATGCACGTTGTACAGAGCGCTTTAAGGTCAGGTGCCATTTTGGGTGTACCTACCTTAATTGAACCACTTCATGATCATCAGCCTCTTTCATATTCTTTTGTGCAGATCTTAGAGAGTTCCCAGGCTCTTCTGCATGTGCTGAAGACTGAAAATTCTAATCAAATTCTGCAAAGCGCAAGATAGTGAACCAGGTACTCTCTCTCCCCCTGGCTAGGCATACAAACTTAATATTATATTCATGCTATTATTATGGTCTGAGTGATCCCTTCAAACTTAAGTTTTATCAAAGAATTCATAGCAGAGTTGTGTATGAATTTTTGCTAACCAGACTCATCAAAATGGAATGCAGATATCTGAGCACACACCAAACCAAGAATTAGAGTAATGATCAATTTCAGCATTTGGCTTTCCCTCAACAGTTATAATTCAGTGCTCTTGAGATTCAGCAATGGCAACCTTGCATTGGGGATTCCAATGAGAGAGAGAGAGTTGCCTAGAGGTTGAGATCGAAGTAAATAGCAATCTTTGAGTATGTTCTAGCTCCATTTATAACTGCCATAGTTTGTTGCAAACATGGACAAGGAAGGATTATTAGGACTCACACATGAAGAAGGGGGTGATGTTAGTCAAATGACTAGAGTGAATGAAGAGTATGTTGGGGATAGTTCTTCTACTTAAGCTATTAACCCCTAAAGTTCCTTCACTATGTTTTAACAAAAACTGCTCCAAAACTGCCATTTTTAGGACAGCTACCAATTTTTTTTCTTAAAACATTTTTTGACATATGTAACCGTAGGATCTTTTAGTGAAATATTTTGTAAAGATGCAGAAAAATTTTCAGAAATTTTCACCATGTAGATTGCAAGATATTAGTGTTTGAAGTTTCAAAAGTCATTTTTTTTTCACTACGAAAATCCGGGCAGCTGCACTTCAGAAGGCCACATTTGTATGAAAAAATGTCCAAAATGGTTGCAACTCTTTGGATTCATTCTCCAATTCAAGTTGGCTACATGCTTGAAAATTTTCATATCATTTGGAATTGTACAACATGTACAAAAAAAATAGTAAGTAGAAAGAAGTAGAGAATGATTCAAAATACTAAAATGGTAAAAATTTATTTATTGAATTGAAAAATGCCAATCCCAAAGGTTCAAATGTTTTAATAAACAACGTACACCCAATGTTTTTAATTTTTTTCAAAAATATTGAAAATTGAGTAAAATAAAGGACTTCAAAGTTTATTTTAGAGAAGAGAATCCATAACTACCCGCAAACTAAAATTCTTCATAACTTTTGACTCATTCATCCAAATGGAATGATTCAAAGCTTTCCATGTATATATAAATCTATAAAACCAATTTCAAATTTTTATTTCCAAAAAAAGTGATTTTTTCTAATCTGCCCAAACTGCCCGAGTTGAGAAACAAACAACGTTTTATGCGATAACTTTTCAACCATGTAGTCAAAAGTCACGAAAATTATTGGGCTTTGAAGATACTCCTCGTCCACACCTTCTATTAAATTTTGGTTCCAAAATATGAAAATCTCTAGCCACACGTACCTGCCCGAAATCGCTATGTTGCCAAAAAAGGCATGTTGGTCCTTTAGGGGTTAAGGTAAGAGGTCCTATAATGGACCATCTAAGGGCTGAAACAGAATTTCAGAGAGGTAAAACTTTTAGAAATATTTTTTAGTGAATTATCCTTGAAAGAGAAGTAGAATTGACATTTAACCCGAGTTGATTCATATTTTTCTCATCTTTGTGGAATTAGTTATCAAATTTTGAAGTTGAAAGGGCATAGGGTTCTAAAATGGTGCGCTAGCTAAAATGTACACTGCTGAAGGCTATGAAAAAGCAACATGTGCAAATATTGTACATTTAAGGTAGGGAACCATTTTAGAACCCGCTCCATTTAAGAGCCTTCTACCTTAGGAGTTTAGGACACATGACTTTGATAGGAACAAAAAAATTTCACCTCTCCATCTTCTAGAACTATTATTGTCTCACCAAATTATCCTTGTTTTATTATTATTGAAAGAGGGTTTATACAAAACAATTAGTTGCTATCTCAAGATAACTAAAGAATGAGCACCATTTAAAGAAGGAAGCTCAAAAACTACCCACCTTTTCAAATGTACATTATTTGTTTTTCATTTTAAAAAAGAATGTACAAATTGTGTACATTTGAGGGGGTGAGCAATTTTAGAGCCCTATGCCATTTTGACTTCAAAATTTTATATCTAATTCCAACAAGCTCGTAGAAATATGAAACAACTTGGGTTAGATGCCACTATCTTTCAAGGAAAATTTACTGAAAAATAATTCAAGAAGTTTCACCTCTCCAAAATTTAGTTTTAGCTTTTAGATGGGCGGTTTATAGACCTCCACCCTTATCAAGTCAATCTATCTCAATTTCAACACCATAAGTATAAAGATGAATTGGGAAGTGAGGCATTCATGATCAATTGAGTGTGTGTCACTAAAGTAAGAGGTTCTTAACCCCTAAATGCCCAAGCCTTTTCAACTGTGTTTTGACTATGAAAAAAGTGCATGCACTTGTAGTCATCCCTAGTGAAGCAAATTGATTTTTTTCAAAAATCTAACCGCATAGATGTTTAAGAATTTGTTTATTAGTAAGTACACAAATTTTGAGGACAATATTATTGTGTTTCTTTAACTATGTGGCTTCTAGTATGTCTACTTTGAAATCGTACAATTACAATTCAAAAAATTGCATTGGAGTTGTGAGATTATAACAAGAGAAGAGTACATTTTCTATATTTAGTATACTGCCTTTCCCCACAATGTTTTTCAAATTTGCATATAAATTTTTTTGGGGATTTGAAGTGACATGAACAACTACAAAAAGTATTAGCACACTAAAATGCACTTCTAAAAAACTTGATTTCATATGAAAAGCTATTAAATTCATTACACAATCCACCTTGCAAATGTTGAAATGCAATTATTTTTATAAGTAGAAATTGAAAATAACTCCAAATCAGTAGTTGTATCTTTAAATTATTCAATGGTGAATATTATGAGAACACTTTCCTCTTTCCATTGGGACCATTTTCAAAGCAAATGGATATGTACAATTTTTTAGATCTCAAATTAAGTGAAATTGCATAAAGCTCGGAAATGAAGTAAAATTGGCAAGCTTTACACTTCACTTATGCCTTTGAAGACCTTTCAATAATCAAATATGTACTTTTTTCAGTGAAAAATGAAAATTTTCAATATTTAATCCTTACAACTGCCCGAATTTGTTTTTAAAAGGTCATAGGAATTTTACTGCCCATTCAAAAATGAGATGAGATGAAATTTTACTGCCCGTTTAGCCTGAAATTTTAGATCGACCATAAATGGTCAACTGGTCAGTTAGGGGTTAAATGGAGCATCTAAGGGCTGGAATTGAATTTTGGGGAGATGAAACATCTTGAAATATTTCTTAATAAATTTCCTTAAAAAGACAAGTGGAATTGACATCTAAACGAAGTCATTTCATATTTATTCAAACTTAGTAGAATTGGTTACAAAACTTTGAAGTTGAAGTGAAAGAGGGCTCTAAAATGAAGCACCTCCTAAAATATACATGGTTTTTACATTATTGAGGGCTATGAAAAATCAACATGTATGCACAAGATACATTTAAGGAGGTGCTCCATTTTAGAACCTTCTACCTTAAAGGAAACCATTCATATAAATTGTAACTGAGAGTCATTATGTGAATTTATGATATATTTACTCATTGTATTCTATTCAACTTGTATGTTTGACTTATGGACTATCCTAAAGTTAAATATTGATGCTCTAGTGCAATGAACTTTAAAAGTGAATATCTCTCAATTTCTTTTGTTGAAGTTCTTTATTTTCACTCTAGTGCACTTTTTCTTTTAAGGTTCGATTTTAGAAGCAAATGATTAAATCCTAGGATTGAAAATAATATGTAGTTGCTTTTTCCTTCACAACTTTACAATAGAATTGTCCCATGTACAATAAATTTGGAGTGAAGATTTTGCATTGCAAAATCTTGAGACAATCAAATATATAAAGATGATCAAGCTTAAATATTCAAAAAATGTGGAAGACTGTATGTTTGTGCATATAGATCCATAATTTTTTATAGTAGCCAGGTCCACACATATATATAATTGTAATTGTATCTATAATATTGGTCCACAAGTATTTATCCATTACTTTAAGGATTCGCTATACTAAAATATGCTCATACATTTAATGAATTCTTTAGCTTATTTCTAAAGCAAGTGCAAAATTTTATGTTACATTTTTATGCCTTCAAGTGCAAAATTAATAGGTTTGATGCTAGCTCATAATATACATCCTCCTATCTTAAAATTCATTAAAGACCTTCAAATTATAATCAAATCATTTATTTTTTTACATTATTTTTTAGTTTCCAAATTCATTAGAGTTTTTTTCAGGATTAGAAGACTGTTTTAGGTTTGTTCCCAATGCTGGGAACAGTCAGAATAAAAGATAATAATAAAATAATAATAATTTTTTTAAATATTTTTTTTTGAAAAAAAAATAATTCTTTTCAGTATTATAATTTGACATGGCAGTCTCTTGGCCACATCGGATGACAAATGTGGCAGAGTTCCCACTGTCGAGAACTTATAGTCTTCTAGCTAGTAGAAAAAACATTTAATGTTTGGTATATACATATAATTAATTTACTCAATGTCTCATACCAAAGAATATGAGTCTCAAACAATGTGTACCATATATATATATATATATATATATATATATATATATATATATATATATATATATATAAACTGGTTGTTATGCACTATAAGAAAATGGGGATATAAATGACATGTCTACAATGACTGCATCGACAACAATGACTGCAAAATAGTCATTTTGTAGTCATTGTTGTCGGTGCAATCATTGTAGACAAGTCATTTATACCCCCATTTTCTTGTAGTGATGTTGCTGGAAAGAACATTCCCCAATTTTTAAAAATCTCTTGATCTCTTTAAAATTTTTTTTTTTTTCAAATTAAGTTGATGGAGTCCTAAACTCCTAGGTCTACTTAAAATTTAGAATACATTTGTTTACCAAAAAAATATTCTTGTATGTTAAATTCAAAAAAATGCACTATGTGTCATCTTCAACATTTTTAGATTAGTGATTTTAGATTTTATTAAATTACTAGCATGATTACTAGCAGAGTTTTATACTCTTTATCATATTCAATTTTTATATTACTATGAAATTTTTTTTTACATAAGTTATATAAAAACTACAATATTCCTTGGAAAAAATTATTTAATTTTCTGAATATATAAACAGAGCAGTATTTAATTTGGAAATTTGATTTCCAGTTCTAAGATTTATACTTCAAAATATTATTTACATTTCAAATGTTAAATTCAATAAATAAAATTCATTATGAATAATAATTATTAAAATCTTCATATTGCAATGCTGAATATTCAAGGAAGAACATGTGTGATTTCTTCTATATAGTGATTCTATTTTTTTTAAATGCATCCAAGATTTGGAGGTTCTTGTCTATGATTGATCTTGTTGACAAAAAAATCTTTGTAAATTTTGAAGAATCCTTAAATAATAGAATTTCATTTATAGTAGTTAAAAAAAAGATATAATCACATTGAAATTTATATTACATTATTATTGCCAAATACATTGAATTTTGGAATGTAATTCAAAGTTCAAATACGGTTAAGTTGATAGTGGTCTTATTCTATAAATCTAAGGCTATTAGAAATTTGAACTACTAAAAGTATATTTAGTAATCCTTAATACTTTAAATTTGAATACAAATTATCTCTTTATTCTCTAGGCTTTTGGTCATTAGTAAAGCTCAGAATATCCACGAGTTGAATCTCGAATGATCTCACGTAATGATGCCTTGTCTTTCACATTCACATGTCAAAAATAATTGTGATCTATTTTTTGTGAGAGATCTTGCACACCTTTATATACCTTCCATTGTCCACATTTTTGCTTCTCTTGAGGTTGCAATATGTACATCCGTCCTTCTCGTAGCCGCTTTTGGACCCATTCCCATAAAAGTGATCCTCTTTTTACATTTGATAGTATCTTGTGTGTCAATGGGTCACAAGTGTACTTAATTTTACTTTCTTCTATGACTTCTGATTCATTTGGTCTCCAATTTATTGAACTCCAATTTTGATGTGCGAATTCCATGTATTTGACTTCAAGCTTCTTTAATTCATGAACACTTTCTATACCAAACAAACAAATAACCTTTAAATAAAAATATTTTTCAATCTTAAGATTTAAAAATAATTAAAAAATTTAAAGGTTTTCACAAGTACTCAAAATTATTAAGATAAAAACCGTCATTTTTTTAAATTATTAAATTTGTATCCATCAATGTTGCATTGAGCAATTGATCATTACAACCATTTGAAAAAAAAAATCAAATAAATATTGCAACAAGTATTTAAGTTGATTCAATAAAAAAAAATTCTTTCAATTAGATTTGATTAATTGATCTTTGACTATCATTTAGCAAATTTTACAATGATTTTGCTTTTCTATTGTTTAAAGTCACATAGTCAATAGCTTTAACTACCATAACCGTCTAAATAATTGATTAGTTTATCATTACTAAGTTGTTTGCAAAAAAATCCTATAGTAACAATAAAACATTAAAAGATTAGCAATTCTAGTTAATTACCACCTTTAACCTAAGTTTTAAAATTACAAGAAAAATATTGTAGAAAGTCAACTCCAAAGCTTATGAAGAAATTTGTGCACCCTACAAAGTCTTATGTATAATTACAAAATTGCAAAGGGATAAACTTCTCACCCAATAGAGGATAAAGTCATCCTCTAATTCTATATATAATTTTGCATTTGTATAGGCCATGTATTGACAATTTTTTCAACAATACATTCATAGAAATAGAATTTTTTGTTTATTCATAATTTGCAATAGTAATTTATCATCCACTAGTTGAAAGCTAGTTAGTGAAGGCTCTAGCTTAAGACTAGAGATTTTAATGCAATTGTTTCATACAACAATGCTTACATTTTTGGCACATTATAACTGCAAGAGCTTTTATTTTAGATTTTTTAAGCCAAAAGTATAGTCCACTTTAGATTCAAGTGCCAATTGCACTTGACTTAATCTATAATATTCATTCCATCTTTTTGTATCCATGTTACTTTTGGTTAGCTACTTATTTTGGAGTCCAATGGCACTTCCTCTCTAATGCATCTTAAACTATCAAAGATTATTGGAGATTGACTCTCTCAATTTTTAAGAAAAGAGCTTTAGTCTCTCTATTGAAAAAATTCAAGATTATAAACTAATGTTCAATAGACTTCAAAAAAGAATTATTCTTGGCTATTTCACTAAGAAGCTTAGCGACATAGTGAACAAAACTCATCTTCATTAACATACGTAATTTAGATAACTTTTCAATCCTAGTAACCAACAATGAATCAAAGGAAAGCAACTATGAATAAATCCTTAACAACCAAATGAGCATGTAGTACATGAGAAGATTTTTAATTCTTGACAATATATACTAATTAACATTTCAATTCAAATAACCAACAATGAAAGAAGAACAATTATGAATAAATTCTTAATAACCATATGTATATGTGGTATATGACAAGATTTAAAATCCTTGACAATATATACTAAATAACTTTCAATCCTAGTAATCAACAATGAAAAAAGAGCAATTACAAATAAATCTTTAATAACCACATGTCTATGTGGTTCATGACAAAATTTAAATTCTTGACAATATATACAAAATGAGCAATGTTTAGATAGGATGCTACTATTTGCCCATTGCTTCAAGGAAGATAAAAAATTATAGACCCAAAGTTGTAATCCCTTTATGAACAAACTCTTCTCCAAGGTATTTCTCTAGGTTTTCAACAATGGTAAGAACTTCTAAAACAACAAATGGAACAATTATATATACCTCTTTAAAACAAGACATTGAACAACCAACCTAAGGCCTCATACATGCCAATTCTCCCTTTGGAATCTCCTACTTGGTACAATCCAAATCAAGTTTAGAGATAGATGATATTCAATATGACACCCTAGTTTCTAGAATTTCAAGCCAAGATCCTCCATCAACTCAAGATTGTTTCAAAATACCTTCATCATAAACCTAGAGGAACAACTATAGGACCATAAGATCTTATCTTCTCACTTTTTCGCCAAGGATAGAGTTGAAATATGCATAATCAATGATTGGGGGGATCAAGACAACTAAATTTCGTATAAAGCAAATCAAAATTGTTGTTGCACATATAATAATTTATAAATCTACAATTAGTATATGAGCTACTTACTAGTATCTCTTGAAACTTTGATCACATTCTTCCAATTCCTTTCCTAAAGACTAGTAGACTCCAAGCATAAAAGACCAAGTCCTTGCAATATATTGCATATACAGCATGATCCAAAAAGTGATTCAAGTACATTGTTTTTTCTTTAGAAGCATTACAAAATAGTTCAATTAATCAAGTCTATGCCACTAGATATTGAAATACAAGATGTCCTAAAGGTCTACATGATTATACAACAAGGAATGGAAAGCCCTTCTAAACCTTTAATTTGAAAAAATCCAATGAAGATGACAATACTATTTAATTTGTAGTTAGGATTCCTAAGTGCCATCTGCCTTTGAACCTTAGAAATTGGTTATGAAGGCAATATAGACAATTGAAATTAACAAAATTATTTTCATGTACATCTAAGTGATGCTATCATGATAAGTGCAATATAATTAATGCATTACCAAAGGAAGAAGAGCAACTTACAATGATCAATTGGCAACAACACCAAATCCAAAGATTCTATACATCTCTCTAGCATCTATGGATAGCAAAAAAGATATCTATGATGAATCAAGTTAAATTTGCTAAAAAAAATTTAATTAGCTCCTATAGATAATTTATAGGTTTGAATGGAAATGCATCAAACATGGCCTTTGGAGTTGTCTACTCATCTATGTGGCCTAGGCAAGACTAAACAATTTCAAACAAGTGGCATTAGTTTCTTTTCTGAATATTACCTTGGAATATTAAGATCATTTTAGAGTCTTACAATAGTAGAAAGTTGCAACTGAAACAACCAAAAATCAACAATTTTCTATTTTTTAAGGTACTTGCAATCACAACTTGATCAAATCAATAGAATTTCGTGAAGACATTGACACAATTTTGTTATTCTAGGCACTTCAAAATTTTTTGACCAAATCAACAAAAATTCAATTAACTTCATAAGTAACAATTCTTTTTTATACTTGCACATACAAATTCAACCATGGTGTAATGGTTGAAAGAAGTGATTTGCAAATATGAAGTCTTGGGTTCAAACCTCAATGCCAGCATTGCTAATGTGGTGGTCAACATTGTTGACGTCCATTTCCATTTTCTCTTTAGAATGAATATTTTTGTACTCTTAAAGGTTTCAACAAATAAATTCATCACATATAAGTGAGTAAGAAAGTAGGAATCAATGAGTAGTAAAGTAGTTCTTAAATGATCAAAATTGGATGACTCTAGGTATTGGTCAATGATCAAGTTGAACATTTGCCTTTAAAAATTTATAATAATTTCAATTCAAGAGATAAAATTACAAATTTTTTTACACTCTCCATTATTTTTGTCAATGCACCTATGAAAATATTTGCTATGCCTTATACTATCCTAGTAGTAAAGTAGTTCTTAAATGATCAAAATTGGATGACTCTAGGTATTGGTCAATGATCAAGTTGAACATTTGCCTTTAAAAATTTATAATAATTTCAAATCAAGAGATAAAATTACAAATTTTTTTACACTCTCCATTATTTTTGTCAATGCACCTATGAAAATATTTGCTATGCCTGATACTATCCTAGATCATGTTCAAATCTCCTTATTTTATTAGTTATGGGTCCCTCTAACAAACTTAAATTTTTTTATTTGATCTAAATCATCATAATTGAACAATAGACTTGAATGTAATTTTGACAAGTACAATGAAACCAAATCAACAAAACCAAACAACACTTTTCAATTCCAATTTTGTTGTTTGGGCCACAATTTTTCTACTAGTGTTATCACATGTCTCCAATGATACAATTCAAGGATTCCCTAGTGATATTCAATAGTATGCTATAGGTTCTACTTTGAATATAGATACTATAGAATATTTGATAGAATAGATGCACACTTCAAACAATTTATCATTGTACCACTTCAAAATGGTCTTCAAGAAAGCATGGACAATAATGGAACCTATAAATATAGAAATATGGAGGCTAGGGAATTACAACAAATCCCTAGGGAGATGGCCATACATCAAAAATATCCTTGGAATCTTCACAAAATTATGGAATTGTGGAGTTTTTTTGCTAAAGGCTTATCCATACCATAGAATCCTATTCTACTATTAGAATTCTTCATGCAATAAGATTTTGTACAACTTCTTTCAACTTTAACAAGAACAATCAATACCTCCAATCACTATATACAACATGAAATTGATGCTTTTTTTTACAAAGCATTAGAAAGCATCACATGACATTAGACTATACTAGATTTTTCACATAAGGATAGTGTAATGGACAACATGCTATCTACAAAGACAACATTTCTAATCCCTTATATGACTAAAATCTATTGGTAAAGATAATTATCCTAAATGCTAAGGGAGTAAGGGCGGATTAAAAACCAATTTGACTACATAGCAATTATAAAAAAAATTGGTTTCCTACCCATTATTCTCTGCGTATCTAAAAAAGGGTATTTTAATTTTTTGATTTTTAATAGATTAATTGTAATGAAATTAAAAAATTAAAAATTGGCAATTGGTGAGGACTTGATAATGATGAGACTCACTAAAAAATGAACTTGAAACGTTCAAAAGTGTATACACCATTGAGCCCTTCTTTTGGCCTACTTGTAAAAACATGGAGGTCTGGACATAAAATAATATTTTCTTTTATTCCCTTCATATTGAATATGTCCAACTAGTGTAGGTATAGACCACCAAAATTTCAGCTCTATGTCATTAAATTTGGATACACCTTAATATTGACAAAAGAAACAAAAAAATTCTAAAAGTGTGATAAATCAGAAAAAGTGACTTTTAAATATAAAATGATTTTTTTCATTTTTTGAAAATTAAGGGATAAAATTACAATAAAAATATCTAGAAATATATTTTCTTTTGGAATTGAGTTTAAAATTCAAAAGTTGCAGTTTGGACAAGAACCAATTTGGCAAAATTCTACCAAAAACAATGAGTCTTTCTTACAATCATCCTAGTACACAAGGGGCACTTGGGTGTGAACATTGACTAGGTAAAATCCTCACATTTACGAGGGAGTCCCTTTGTTGAATATTTAGTATAAAATTATAATTTGGATCATACAATGTGACTTACAAATTATAAGGGGGGTAATCATTTTTAGCTAACTATTGTTTTTGAAATGAATTTAATTATAATTTTTATTAGGATATTTTTTGAAAAATCTAATCTAAAAATATTGTTTATCATCATAAAGTAGTCTACCATCAAATTTTTGAAGACTTTGATTTTACAAATTTTGATATCTTCAATAAAAGTTCCAATTTTTGAAAAGCAACAACTTTTTTTTCCAATATAATCATTTTAGGATTTTGGATAGACTTTTTTGCCTAAATCCACATGATTTTGGATATGCATAGAAATATAAGTTCACAAAATAGATGAGAAAATTATAGGACTTAAAAAAAAAATTGGCATCCCCCCCCCCAAGTTCAGCAATGACTATAAAATGGTTGATTAATCATTTAAAGATTATTCAACATTTTTCCTTTAAATAGTCCACCTATACCACCAAAAATTACTACAAGTTTTGATCCCTAAAGTCTCAAAGCCTTCTTTTTCTCCAAAATCAAGTCAAAACTATCATTTATATTGCATTATATGAAATTTTTTTAAGATCACAACCATAAGATACTTACTTTGCTTGTATGAATAATTTGGCAAAAACTTTGTAAATTTTTACTATACAAATTGAAAAATATTATGATTTGAAGTAGAAAAAAAAGGTTTTCCTTAACCCTAAATGAGAATTTTAGTTGACTTTGATTTTTGTTTGAGGCAAAATATTGAAATATAGATATTGAATATAAAATATATTATATTTAGGATCATATTAGGTATGTTTCTACAAAACTTTACAAGTGAAAATGATGTGGAGTACATTCAAGAAAATTGTACACCACATGGTTGTTTATCAAATTGACAATACACCACACATTTTTGCAATTTGTTGCCAAGATATACTTTCAAGAAACAAGACTACATAAGTTCAATAGGGTGATTGCAAGAAACACCGGTCCTATTTCTTGTCACAATTGGAGTTTTGTTGTTCTTTTCTGCTATAACTTTTGAATAAAAATATTTGAGAATATGAAATAATTATTGGACCTCTCTAACTTGATGGTTTTTACATCCCTTATTTTTCAGAAATTAAAAAAAATCATTTTATATTTAAAACTATTTTTTGTTAATTTGTCACAAATTGAGGTTTAGGGGTGTTTACTACGTTCAAAGGAGTACCCAAATTTAATGATCTAAATTTGAAATTTTCATGGTGCATTTGCATAGTATAAAAGCATATTTCTACCAAAGGGAATCTAAAAATACATTATTATATGTCTTCATTATGCGTGCAAACAACACTCTTATTTCTTGTTGTTTTCGAACTTTGAATTATCGAGTTTTTTTGAAGTGCAGTATTAATTTTATTGCAATAAAACTCAAGGAAATATGAATATCATTTTAGGTAGGGAAGATTATTACTTAGTATAGAATTTCTCTTTATGTTATACATAATCAATGCTTCCTTAATCATCCTCAATGTTTTAGAAGATTAAATCAAATATTATAGTCACACAAGGTTGACTTATTTGAGCAATTTTATTGTTAGCTTTTATTCATTTTTGCACAAATATTTGTAGACTTTGAGAATAAAAAGTTCCATTTGAAGTTTTCTTCATAAAATTCTAAACAAGAGTGATCACATACACATGCAATAGGACAAAGGAAGTTATGTAAAAGTTTAGAAAAAATTAGCATAGCTATGAATATAGTCTAAGCCTTTAATCTATCTAATTACCATACCTAAATATTAGGATTTTCAAAAAATAATTTTTTACAATATATTTTTTTTTTCAAAAAATTATTTTTTTACATGATAAAAAATAGATATTAAAAATAGATATTGAGAGATTATTTTGAATTTTGACATTTTTCAAATTTCATTGTCCAACTTTAATTATTTAATAGAAATGAAATGCCAACCCTAAAATTTGGATAAAATTATCATAAATATATCAAAAAAACATAAATGGAAGATAATAAAATTTTGATAAATATTTTCTAATTTTCTTTTTTAGTATACTATGCCTCTCAAATTGCAAATTTTCTAATAAATAAGATATGCATGTTGTGTCATAATATTGTTAAAAGAATATTTTATCAAGGTGGACCAATCCACTACATTACACTAAAGTGTGTATAAATTCATAGGTGTCCTTGCTTGTAGTGGCATTAGCCTTTGGGTTTGGAATTCCTCTTTTGCCTTCAAGGGATTGCGATTGTAAACCATGATATCCTCAAATTAAAGCTTTTCACTATATATTGGTTTTAGGATATAGAAGCTTTGCATAGACAAAAAATTTATATACAAAAAATTTGAAGAACTTTACACAAATAACAAGCTAATGAGACAATTGTACAATAGCTTCAATCACTAAGGTCAAGATACATTACGTAGAATAGTTGATTTTTGCTTTCTTTGCAATCCATCCTGTCTTGATTATTTTTTGAGGCAGTCTTGTTTATCTATAGAAGTGCCTTTTATAATTCACTAGTATCTATAGGCACTTCCACATGTTTTGCATATCATTTTGAATATGAATTTCTTTTTTAAAAATCTATATAGAAATGAATCACATTTTTTTAATTGCAAGGTATAGCTGCATCTAGGAACTCTTGGATTTGCACATTTAAAGTTTTATCTACAAATCCTTGAATTGGTCCCATTTTTGAGTTTTATCTTAATGGATGTAATGGCCCATTTTAGTAGATTCAAAACTAGATTTATCGTAGAAGTACCCATAATCGATAAAATAAGAACATTTGGATATGATCTAGGGTAGTGTAAGGTAAAGCAAATATTTCCAAAGACGCATTGACAGAAATAATGGGTATTACAAAAATTTGGTAATTTTATCTCTTGAATTGAAATTACTATGAATTTTGGAAGGCAAAAGTTGGAGTTGACCTATAACCAACATCTAGAGTCATCTAATTTCAATCATTCAAGAATATTTTTCCACGTATGGCCTCCAGAACGTGCAAGCAAGGAAGCGGGCCTACTCTGGCTCATCTGGCACAAGGCAGTAGCAGTAAACCATTGGAGGGGACGAATCAGTGACGATGTTGTCACCAGCTGCCCAGTCTGCCCAAGACATTCGGAAGAAACCATATTGCATCGATTCTCGGAATGCAGCGCAGCACAGTACGCGTGGCAATGGGGCATCCATTTGTTGAACGCCTCCCTCATCGGAAGGGAAGCCTGCGGCCCTTGGCGCCTACTCTCGTGGCGGCAAGGTATTTTTTCCACATGCATCATGAGGAAGTTTAACGCCATTAAAAGGATATGGCTTGAATTACGTTCCACTGTTATCTGGACCATCTGGATCCAAAGAAACGATCTCGTGTTTAACAACATAGCTTGGCCTCCCGAACGCATCCGTCAACACATTTGGAACGAGATGCTCGATTATGGGAGAGCTGAATGGGCATCAATTCGAAATGGGAAGCAGAAGTCCATGGTAGTCCGGAGGAAACTTCTGGAGGCCTTCACGAAGAGACGCTGCAAATTCGACTTCTACACCACCATGACCGCAGACCAACCCAGCTGGAAGAGCACAGGACTAGGCGATGGATTTGTCTACGAGCCGCCCTAAATTCTATTTGCCGCTTCTTGAAGGGTGGTGTCCCCAGCCGGCCAAGAGAGGCCTCTGGCCTCTCCTTAGTGCTGCGCAGCTGTTTCCATGCTCCTACTTTGTTGCTTAGTCTGTATGTCCGTGTTTTTGTCACCTCTGTTTCCCGCCAAGCCACTTGTGGCTGGTGTTGGTTGTATTTCTCCTCTGCAATGAAATTCCGTTTCATTTGTTTCAGAAAAAAAGAAAAAAACTTTTCCACTAATTACTTCCTACATTTATGCTCACTTGTGTGTCATTAATAGTGGTTCAAACCTTGAAAAGGTACAAAGACACACATTCCAAGGTAAAAACGGAAATCCATTCCAATCTTCTTTGGAATAGGATATCCTATTTGTTGTTAATGGAAGGGGTTTAGCTATGGTAGTATCAAATTTACATAAGCCAACATAATCTCACATTCTATGCATTCCCTTCAAAATATAGAAATTTTTCCTCTTACATTCATGCCTAATAGAATTATAATAGACTATTTTTGACTAGCCATCAAAGAATGAACAATTTTTGTTCATCTTTTTAAAAATGAGAACTCTACTTCTACCTCTATGTATTTAAGCACCACTCTCATATGTGTTCTATATTGAATTTGGAGAGTAGTTGCATTTCACATGCACAATGGCTATAGTATCATAAAAATCTTGACTTACAAAATGAAAGTTATTTTGCTTCATGAATTTTTTGCATAGAACTTTTAGGATAGCTTCTACACATCATTTCCTATATCAGAGGCTTCTCCAACCATCATTCCAATAAGTATTGCAAAAGTTATAAAGTATATTTTCATTTCAATGCCAAAGCAAGCAATTGAAACTATGTTCTATAAAATACATATGTAAAATTTTTATTTGAATGAATAGATTGAGATTTACACAAAATATTTGAGCCATTAATTTCATTCTTATTAGGTGAAACTTGTGAAATTTTTTCTTTTGTAGGCAACAAATATAAAAAAATAGCTAAAGTTGTTTATTATATACAATTTTATGTTTTAGCTAACAGAAACAATATGCAATACATTTTGCTTATTAGAACACCAACAATGCTAGTATGTGAGCATGAAAGTGTGAGCATGTGAGCCTTGAGCATATATATAAGTATGTTTCATGCAACCATTGAAGGTTTTATAAGATAAACACCTATAATATAGGTATTTATAGCATATATACACTATTAACATAGAATGTTACTATAATATAGATACTTATATCATAGGTGTATAGTCTTCTAGGCTCATAGACTCATACTCTTATGCTAATATAATAGCAACCCTCATTAGAACATTATCAAAATTGATTGGGATTGATAATTCTCACTTTCATCTCAAAGTTTTTAGTAGTTTTTTTTTTTTTGTGATACTACCTTCTAGTTTATAATCTTTGTAAAGGTGAATGTTAATTTGATTAAACCTTTAAGCTGAAGGGACTTTTTATGCAAGAAAAATATTTAATATTTCCATTTCAAATGCAAAGAAAAAAAAGTTTGAGGACTTGTTTTTTCTACATATCCAACTATAGAACCTTACTCTAGACTAGTATGAGAATGTTGAAAAGTACAGAAAACAAATTCAATTTTGATGGAACAAGCATAAATCCATTTTATGTATTTGAATTCCATAAATTTAGTTTTTTTTATATAGATTTTGAATTTGATTCCTAAAAATCCTTAACTAAGTTTTCACCCAAAATGCTCCAAAACTACCATTTCTAATACAAGTACCAATGTTTTGAAAAAAAAATTTAGACACATCTAACTATACTACTATGGGATCTTCTACTATGCTAGTTTGAGAAGATGTGGAAAAAATTTCAGAAATTTTGACTATGTAGATTGCGAGATATTAGCATTAGAATTGCAAAAGATCTTTTTTTTGGCCTTGTGAAAAATATGATAGTTGCACTTCACAAGATTACATTTGTATTAAAAAAATTTCATGTTGGTGAGACTTTTTGCATTCATTCTTCATGTTTGGAAGTTTTCATATCATTTGGAATTATATAATCTAGGAAAAAGTAGGAAGTAGGAAGAAGTGGAGAATGATTCAAAATACTAAATTGTTAAAAATTTAGTTATGGAATTGAAAAATGTCAATTCTAATGCTAGTTATGTTTTAATAAACAATCTACATCATACGATATCATTTTCTTCAATAAAGACTAAAAATTGAGTTAAATAAAAGACTTCAAAGTTTATTTTAAAGTGGAGAATCTATAACTACCTACAAACTACAACACATCATAACTTTTGTCTCATTGATCAAAATGAAATGATTAAAAGCTTTCCATGTATACATAAATCTAGAAAACAAATTCTATTTTTTTCTTAACCCCTAAAAGCCCAAGGGGTTAGGACAAAACACAAAAGTGTTATAAAATATAAGTGTTACAACTTTTTTGAAGTTATTATCAAAAAAGATAATGTAAAGCACAAAAAGTAGAAAGTATCCATATGATCAAAATTAAGAAAATATTTATAGATTCTCTTCAAATGAATTTTGAAGATATAACTTCAAAAATTCACCAAAAATACAATTTCTATTTTTATGATTTGAAATTTTTTTTGATTGGTCAAAATTGTGTTTTTTATTGATTTGTTAAAAAATAAAAAGTATTTACTAATGAGAGAATCAGTACTTCCCCCAAATAGTAAGTTTTTCAACACTAAGCAATTTTAGACACTTTGTACTATTTCTCCTTTTTTTTGCTATAACTTTTGTTTGATTGTACTGATCTTAGTTTTGAATATCAATGTTGAAAGAAAACCCAATTTTTTCAAAATTGAAAAAAAAGTTTTTTTTTGCCCGAAAATTTTGCCCGAAGTCGGGCGGCGACCAAAAAATGGTCGTTTGAGTGCTTAGGGGTTAAAAATGAATTTTTCTCATTTCCTTGGATTGCTTGGTTAGAAGGAAAAAAGCTACATTTTATACAATATCTTTTCAACCATGTAGTCAAAAGTTATGAAAACCATTGGGCCTTAAGAAAAATCTTTGTCCACATATTGTGTGAAAATTTCAAAGAAAAAGAATAAAAACTCCATCTATAGTGAATTGATTTAAATTGCCATATTGCCAAAAAAATATACAACTTTGTCCTTTAGGGTTTAAATAAATGTATGCTAAAGAATTGAGTTGGGAATTTGGGAAGATTTAACATAATAAAATCTCATTCCTTAAAAAATAATAATTGAGTTCAAATATAGGTAAAGCTTTTCTTAGTGTATAGTCTATGGATTGTAGGAATAGGCCCTTGAATTGAGCAATCATTTACAACCACCCCTTTAGAAGGATCTAAAATGATGCATTTGATTTGCAAAGTGGATAAGTTTTTTTGAGCCTAGAAAATGTCATTGGAAGTAAGCAGTTTTGAAATAGTTAGTAAATAATGGAGAATACCATTATATGCAATGTATGGTTCATTACTACGTAATTGAATAGCTTGAATGAAAATTTAGGTGATTGTAAAAGGAGCATTAATATGTACTAACTTGTTCGGTTTTAGCTTAATAAGCAATATACATGTGTCCAACTATTTATTTTGTTTTTTAAGCAAATGAATTAGAATTTCATTGCAAAAGGAATTTCCTCAATTTTTGACACTCTGATGGTGCATGAATAAACTTTATTGCACACTCATAACATCTTCTTCATAAATTTTTGGACTCTCTTACCTCATTTAAAGCCACAATCAGAGTTATGATTATTACTACCTATGCATGCAAATAGCACCCTATGTACCTTTGCCTTCTAAAAATCATAGTTTATTCACTAATGGTTTCAAATTTACCAAAATATTTGCCATTCCATAGTTTTTTGAACCTCCATCTACTGCAAAAGAATTTGAGTTGTTTTTGCAAGCAACCTAAACTTCAAATTGACTTTTCACCTTAAATGGTCAATTACTAAACCCTTTACTTTATGCACTAAAGGTTGGTTCCACATGTGTATAGATAGGAGTGACGATATTGGTTAATCAAAGGCAAAAACAAAACCTTATAAAATTTCACACTTGAGAAGTTGCCGAATGAAGTGTAAACAAAAGGTTTAGCTTTAAGTTCATAGAGTGTTCACAATTGCTTAAATCATCCCTGTGCTTGGCTTAGACAAATGGCTTGTCGAGGGACCACTTTCTATGAATTGAAGGAAGCTTGGGCCTGGCTAAAAAAATTTGTACTATCCCAACCTAGCTAATAAGCATGCAGAAACAAATTTTTTTGGATTTCAAAGTACCACCAAATAGATTCCAACAAGACAAAAGTTTTTAAAAATTCTAAAGTACCTCAGAATTTGGAATTAAATACAAAAAGAAATCATACTTAGTTGACTCTCCATTTGGTGATCACTCTCCATTTGGTGGAGCCATCATCATATTTGGTTGGCCTTGGCCTTTTTTTTACCCTTTGCTGAACATGTTGTGGGGCAATTAAAATGGTCCACTTACCCAATTTGCATCATATTTTGCATTGGTGTGGGGATGCTCTAACACCGCTTTTATCTCACCTCTAGGCTCGGTGAATACAAAATACCATAGGTGGAAACTCCTTTGAACTTTTAGATTGCTCACTATCTTTTTGTTGGCAACTTAACTCCAAATGGGAACCAACCCTAAGAGAAGTTTATACATTTAGAGAGACTACAGTTATTTGTATTGATCTTGCATCACGTGCAGACCCACCTACTCTTTGCAAACTCTCTCATTGCATATTATGCACTCAAAGAGATACTACCTGCGACCTAAAAAAGCATTCATCCTTGATTCCTTAAAAGACTCGTTTCATCCATCCATTGCTCTTCTCGTCTCACGTTCCTCTGTAGCTAAGGGAGGAGGCTTGAAAACCGCTCATGCTCAAAAACCACTCACCTTCTGAAATGTATATTTTTGGTACATGATGCTTTTTGATCTTTACAGTAATGTACAAACAATGAACATTTGAGGGGGTGGGCGGTTTTGGAGCCCTATGCCATATTGACTTCAGAAATTCATAACTAACTCTACAGAGCTCCAAAAAAATGAAACGACTTGGGTTAGATGCCCATTCAAGCTGTCTTTCATGAAAAATTCACTGGAAAATACTTCAAGATGTTTGACCTGCCCAACATTCTGTTCCAGCCCTTAGATGGTCGGTTTATGGACCTCCTCCCTTACAGGTTTCTAGCTCTCGATTGCTGAGTCTTCGTGCCACGCGTGTTGGGAATGGATTTGAAGTGGACGTTAATATGGTGACCATCAAATTGCTGAAGTGTCTGAATGGATCCAAGAACACGGATTACGAAGTGAGGAGGGATTCGAACAAAAGGAGTTTTTTGTAAGAGAGGGTTCGGGCTTTTAGGATTTATAGCACCGCTCAAGAAAGTGAAGATTTAGGGTTTAAGATTTTACTGATACACTCCCAACTTTGATTCGCGTGGTTTAGAGCCTGGTGAAAATTGTGAAGGCAGCACAGTTGAGACAGGTCAAGGGGAAACGGGTTGATTGGAACGATTTGTGGCAAATGTGAATAAAAAGCGGGGTGGGACTCATCGTGACCCTGCGAATTACCCTGTGGATGTGTTGGCTGCTTTTGTACAGATTTTTCTTAAAAAGAAAGACGTTGAGGTAGCACTCTCGTAGACTTGATTTCTCAACTTGCGCTTTGTCGCGTTCCTATCTTGGACAGCGTTCCGATTTTCATTGCGTCTAAATTGTTCATTGCTCCTCTAGTCACTTGGATTCTGAAAATTGCGAATGTTATTCGAATGTATGTTTGAGTTCAGGTTTTGGTGCAACTCCCATCACTTGAGTGGGTGAGGTTATGGGCAAGAGATTAGATCAACGCATGAGCAATAGAATCATAACGAAAGTCGTTTCGTATGGTTTTAATACTCAAATAGTAATGTACTCATTCTCAAAGTTGAAATCACGGGAACCTAATATTGACACCATGGCATCCTCTTGGCGATTGCACTATTGGGGAGTAGTTTGTGACCTGCATTGAATTTTTGTTCCTTTTGTCATTGCAGCATGATGAAGAGAGGGATGATTCATGATGCGGCCAGGTATGCAACGCGTACTGCATCTGGGAAGGAAGTGATTTGAATTCACTAATTGAATTCTAGATATCTGCATGGCCCAGTTCTTTTTCAAACATAGATAAAGGGATATCGTATTGGCTGAATTCTGGTGGTGAATTTTTTCCAGTAGTGGTCGATTGTGTGGCAATGTTCGAATGCAATCGTCCAATCGACAAGCAGTTTATTTCTTTGTGTTTTTTTGTTTGCTGTTGCAGACAGTGGGGTAGCGAAGGTGGAAGATCCGAAGTTCTAGCGAGCTAGTGTGAAGAGGAGGATGGCCAAGCAAATGCGCTTTTTGAACAGTAATTTTCTTGCCCTAAGTCTGTTTTTCGGTTCTCGTATTTCCTGGTCCTGTTTTCAATCGATTATGTCGCTGTCTTCTTCTCACCTCTTTCTAATTGGTGTATTTCTCAGAGTTGGAAGAAACTCAAAAGGTGTTGTCTGCCAAGAAAACCGTCTCCAAGGTGATTATTTTTGTGCTAAGCATTGTGTGAATCGTCTTCTGTTGGAGACGCTCTTGTTTGGCTTTTGACTTCGCTTTCTGCTTTTTAGTTGCAGCAGCTCAGTATAAATCTTGAGATGCTCTGAATATCTAGTTCGTACACCTCTGAGCGGGTTTTGAAGGTTGTGCATCCTTGAGAGCTCTTCTTTAATCATGGCTCTAGTCTGCATTATAGATGCCTCATGGTGGCTTGTACCTAGGATTTCGCAAAGGCACCGTGGATTCCGACGCTCTCTTGGCACGGAGTCTCCTCGTGAATTTGAATTAGAAGTGCTGTGATTATTTCGTATTGAAGGGTTTTTTTCGGTGGAGGGAACGCTGTGCATTTTTCAGGCTAGATTCTGGTGTCTACACGCAATTTGATGATGCGCTACCCAATGTCTATTGCATCATTTCAGATTTCTTACAATTTGTGAAGTGATACGTCACCTCTCGTCATTGCGAAACCTGGTTACTTGTTGCCTACTTGCCAACCTAACCAGCTGATTTTTTTGACTTAGGGTTTTAAGGAATACACCGGCAACGCTTCCTCTTCTGCCTATGACTGGATGTTAGCGATGGAGAGATTGAAACACTTGTAGATTTTGTTTGAAGTGCATGCTAGCCTCGAACAAACTCAAACATGATTTTCAAATTTGCTTTCGCGACCCGGGTGAGAGAAATCGTCCGTGTGTTGCGAGGCCTTCCGCCCGACGACGCCGTGCGTGAGCGCACTCTTGCAATCAATGAGCAACTTGCCCGAGTATGATCCGTGCCTACACTCATAGGAATGCCCTTGCGAAAATGGATATGCCTGTCCTCCTTAGATTTCCGGCTTTCGACGTTACAATATTCATGAAATATGTGTCACGGATGCTTTCATGCAATAAGAGTGTCAAAATGTATTTGAAATAAGCATTTGACTGTGCTTTCTCATTGTTTTTTTGGACTTGGCACTGACATGTTTTGGAATTGACGCTGACATGCAGCTTCGAGCGGCCAGGATAGCGCAGGAGAAACAGCGTGAAGAAGTAGCTCTGAGGGAGGTTCAGTTTGTGGTTGAAGAGATGGAACGGCTGAAAGAGAGCTTGAGTGCAGCGGTATCTACACTTCTTCCTGTTCTGTATCTCTGAAGACTCCTACTAAGCACGAAAGTTCCTGGTCATGTTATAGCCTGCTAATTCACACTCATATGTTGTGACTCAATAGTGCACCTAACATCAATTATTCTCACAATCAGAGTGCTCCATCTGACTAGATGAAGCAATAGCTTCAGCTTTAGGCAATGGAGTCTTTCAGTTTATTACTGCCCATCAAGTGCTCTGGTTTGCGACCTTGCAGGAGGAAGCTGCTGTCGAGTTTGTAAACCAAATAGGTGATCAAGCTCAAGCGCAACTAGAGGACGAGTGGGAGAAGAAAGCAGGAACATTGATGGCAGAAATGACTGCAGCAGTAGAACCAACGGCCAACGACACTGATCTGCCTTCAGCATCCTTGCCACAGGAGGCCTCGCAGAAGCCTTTGGTGGTCTCCAAAAGCAGAACCACCGTTGTGGAAACAAGGGTTGCTCCTCCGAAAAGCTAGCGGCTTCTTTGTAATCTTTTTCGACTTCGTTGCTCCTCAACATATGTGTTCAATTCTGTTTTTACAGATTCAAACACTGCATACGGTGAAATGTCTTCATAAGGCCACACAGGAACAATATCTGGACAATAGGGAAAATGATCATGCGTGCGCAGGATGAAGATTTTGTCCGCAGTGGCCTTGCCCTCAGATCGTGTACGTGCCGCTCTGTCATTTCCTTTATATTCTTTCGGACATTGGTGTCATGAAGTATATGAGGATGACGTTGTTAGATCTCATCCAGCTCCTTCAAGAAAGAATCTTGGATTGTGCCTACGGCTGCCAAAATTCCTGTTATGTGATTGGAAAGCCTCTAATTACGTCGAAATCCATTCGCCGAGTTCAACACATATTGAGATGCCTTGAGGTATTTGTATAGCAACAGAGGGTAGGTTATGGTAGTGCCAATAATCCCTCCTTTCAATGGGATGTCATGGTTTAGAGAACAGTATCGAGAGTTTGTGATTTTGGCTGCAATTGGAAGTTTGATGGTCGGACTAGCTAAAGTTTGATTTGTCTCGAAGCATTATTACCTACCATTGTCAGCTCTAAACTTTAAACCATGGTGCTGCCCATCTTGAGCAGTTGGTGAAATTGTTCTATGAAGGCATCGCAATTTCACTTGATACACATCATTTGAGAAAAACTCACAGAGAATGTTCTTGCTCAGTCGTTGATAAAGATCACTTGTAGGAGATATGACACTGGCCTTACCGCAGTGGATGAGTATCATCTGCATTCATGCTCTCAACATGGTGATTTTGGTGTAAGGTCGAAATACCCATTTCCAAGTGTCCACTTAAATGCTAGCCCTAAAAAAGTTCGTTCGAAAATCAGTATGCAATCGAGTGGAGAGGTATCAAGTGGAGAGGGACAAGCCTTGGACATTGAATTAGGCCATTGTTTAAGAACCTATTTAACCTATTTAGTTCCATGACTCTGTATTCACCAAAAACGCTCGAAAACTGCCATTTGTAGTACAACTACCAATTTTCTTGATAAAAACAATTTTTGACACATGTAACCATAGGATCTTGTAGTATAATGTCTAAAAAACATGTGGTAAAAATTTCAGAAAATTCCACCATGTGGATCAAAAGATATAAGCATTCAAATTCACCAAAACCATTTTTTCAATCCTGCAAAAAACTGGGCAGCTGCACTTCACAAGCTCACTTCTCAAGGAAAAAATTTTGAAAATGGTGGTGCCTCTTTGAATTCAGTTTCCTAAACAAGATGGAGATGTGCTCAAAAAATTTCATGTCATTTGGAATTGTACAACATATAGGAAAAAAATAGTAAGTAAAAAGAAGTAGAGAATGATTTATAATACTAAATTGTTAAGAATTTAATTATAGAATTAAAAAATGAGAATCCCAATGGTGTATTGTCGTAATAATCAATCTACATCCTAGGATTTTATTTTTTTACAAAAATATTGAAAATTGAGTGAAATAAACAACTTTGAAGTTTCTTTGATAGTGGAGAATCCATTACTGCCTGCAAACAAAAACACCTCATAACTTTTGACTCTTTAATTGAAATGGAATGATTCAAAGCTTTCCACTTATATATAAATGTAGAAAACCAGTTTAAAATTTTTATTTTTAAGAAAATTGATTTTTTCTGATCTGCCCGAACTGCCCAGTTACAAAAAAAAGTAACATATTAGGCCATAACTTTTGAGTCATATCTCCAAATGTCATGAAATTTGGTACTCATGAAGATATTCCTCGCCCCCACCTTCTATTAAAATTTCAGCCCAAAATATTCAAATTTCCAATCACATGTACCTGCCCAAAATTTCTATACAGCCCCAAAACGCATGTTGGTCCTTTAGGGGTTAAGTTAGATTTCAAAGATCTTACTGTAATTACTTCAAATGATATCCAAAAAGTGTACAAATTATTGAAAGTGGTCTGAAATAGTTTTCAAATTGGCATTAAGATTCAAGAGCATTTAGGCAATTTAATAATGGAGACTATTCTCAAGCATTTGGTTGTAGGCCCAATAATGTTCTTCCAAGCTGGCAATTCAATTGCAATCATGCTTTACCATATTGTTTAGTCACCTTACCCATAATTTTACAATGTAATATGTAATTGGTGATGTTAATAATTGAGGCAATTAATTAATAGATTAGCTTTTGTGTTAGAATGAATTAAGATATGAGATGTAATTTTATAAACAATCCAAGATTTGAAAATTTAAGCCAACCAACAATCCTAAAACAATCCCATGCAAAAATATTACAAATGTAGCAAATTGGTTGATAGAACCAAATTAGATATTCAAGGTCATCTTATTGAAATTTATTTTAGTATTTTGTATTTGTTAATGTGATGGAGATCTTTAAAAAGATTAAAGAATTAGCTTCTTTGAGTCAATGAAGGCTTAGTTTATGTTACATATGTTAGGTACCTACAACTATATGTAACTTATTTGCAAAACCATCCCATTTAGATTCTTGTCTAAAATGTACAACATCCATACATGAGAGCTTTAATTTGGATTGCTTTTAGATACGACCAACACTTTAAAAATAATTTATATTATAAGGTTTGAAAATTGCCTTAAAAAATCTATTGACTAACATTAAGATCTACCTTTTTTTCAAAGTACTAATAGAAGGAACCAAACTATAAACCTTATTTTGACAAAAATAGGTGCTACTGTTTTATATATGACAATTATAGGTGTTCATACCTTATTGCACTAAAAAAAAATATTTTGTACTTTGTAATATTTAGTACTACTTGTGTTTCAAAATGATCTTTTTATTTGACAATATATTTTGAATTAAGGCTAAAAATATAAGTTTTAAAATCTAATTTGTATTGTAAGCAAAGTTTATTGCATTTCTAGCATTCTAAAAACTTTGAGTTTCAAAACCCTTTTCAAAGAGCAATTTGGAGTATTGAACATTAGAATTTGGGGGGCATTTTTAAAGTGTACCAATGGACACTTGAATCTTGAGAGTAAAGATGTCATTTTGACATTGAAACTTGAATGTTTAATCAAAATGGCATTCAACTTTACAAAAACTATCACTTTTTTCAGACAAATATTGATTGGTGTTCTAAGCTCTAACACCTAAAATGTAAAATTGTGAAGGCAAATAAACTTTGTACAAGTTCTAAAATGGAAAATTATACATTCTTTTTTTGATTGTCTACAATACGTCTTTGTTTGAACATCATCTTAATCATGAATTCCTAAATGTCTAGAATCTTCTTTACAACTAACAATTTCAATAGAAAGAAATCATTATAAACTATAATTTAGAAGAATATTTTGGAATTGATGTACAAATAAAATTTGTAGATTTTGAGTTCTAGATTCCATTCATATGGTTAGATTCACCAATGCTATCACAATTAGTAATTTATTATAAAATTTGAAAGAAAAATTTCTTCTAAATTTCTTCTAAAATCACATTATAAGCAAAATATTTCTCCTTTTGTCTCAAAATAAATGTCAAGTTTCCTAGAAAAGACTAGATTCATAAGTGACTTGCTCAATAGTTGCTCCTATTTCCAAGGAATTGTGTAGTTCCTACAATTCTACTAAACTCTACTTGGTGTGAAATAATGGAAGTCAACAATGCAATGAGAGGTGATTGTAAGAAACACTTGTCCTATTTTGCATCACATTGTGTACTGATTTCATTTTTAGTTATAAATTTGTGTTTTGGCTCCAAATGACTCAAGATTTATAGGAAGGTCTTTATGACTATCATACACCTAGCCTAATTTTTATTTCGTAATTTTCAAAAATAATTTATTATCCAAAAATAGACCCCAATTTAATGTCACACTTGCCAATTTGGATTTTTTTAGTACTACTTAGTACCCCAAAAAATAAATTTTGAGTTGAAATTTGGAGACTTGTAGCTAATGGCCAAAGTATTTTTTAAAATAATAAATTTTATGTGGTGTAGAGGTGTACAAAGTGAGCCTCTTTCTGCTTCCATTTTGAAACATTCAAAATATCATTTTGGTGTTCTTTTGGTGAATGACCATCTCTATTGAGTTGTTACAAATGGAGATTTTTCATTTTTTGTATTTATTTATTTTTACTATTTTTAATTGATTTAAACATCCAAATACCTATTTTCTTGAGATTTGACATTTTTTTAGTTTTCATGCTTAGAGAATTTTTTAATAAATGGATCATTGCAAGAAACACGGGTCCTATTTATTGTCACAATGAAAATGACTTTCTTCTCTAACTTATAACACAACTTTTGAATCCAAAAAGCTTTGACCTTGAAATTTTTATTAAATATAACTAACTTTATACTTAAGGGTTCCATTTTTTTTTAAATTTAGGAAAATAAATTTTGTATTTAAAAATTAATTTTTTCCACTCATCGCACATTAGGTGAACAAAATTCACTACGTTCATAGTGATAAAAATGAATGCTTTTGAGTTGATATTTTGGTGATGTGTTCCTCCACCTAGTAAACTTATGAATATGGTTTGTAATCCAATTTTTAGTTATTTTTGGATGATGTATATGCTACATAATATAGCTCAATGGCATGCACATTTACAAATTCTAAAAATATTGTGACTCTAATTCTTTTGGATGAAAGTGATGATAAGGGGGTCATTGCAAGAAACACAGGTCCTATTTCATGTCACAATGAGAACCACTTTTTTGTTGTCTACTATAACTTTTGGAGATTAAGTCCAATGAACATGAGATTTTTATTGAACTTACCTAACTTGAAGGTTATTAGATCAATTATTTTTTAGAAATTTTAAAGAAAAATTATATTTAAAAATCATTTTTGTTGAGCGTCACAGTTTGTAGTTTACAAAAATCATTACATTATGAGTGTCCAAATTTAACTATTTATAAACAAAACTCTCATGGTCTATACATGTAGGTGTAAAATTTATAAATTTTGAATTAAATCCAAAAATATGTTATTTCATGTCCTCCACATGAGTGCAAATTTTTTTTTGTTGCGTATAATTTCTAAACATTGAAGATGGTTCTAAAATTTTTCTTTTGTTGAAATCTCATCAAAATCAACTCTTTAAGAATGGAAAATTTTTAGTTAAAAAAAAATTATTTTCCTATTTTTTATAAATTAAAATGTAAAAGTAACAGTTTTCATGAGATTTTACACTTTTCTAGTTCTCCTACTTAGAGACTTTTCCTATAATTTTCCTTTCTAGGATACCTTCTTCTTAAAGATATATACACAAAATATAATTTTTATTATTAATTTTTTTTTTCTAATTTTAAAGCCCTTCCGAAGGAAAAAAAGAGTATTGTCAAAACGCTACGCTTTTTGGACGGTGTTTCTTGCAATGACCCAAGGAGATTTGGAAAAATGGACAAATTAAAAATAAATACATAAATCACTTTTGATTTTTTATGAATTAAAATTGGATCACTATATTTTTTGAAAAAAATTGTAGTCTTTTGCTCCTATGTACTGCTACGTAGACATAGTACTCCCACATCTAACTTTAATCCCACATTTGTCCACCTGTCAAAATTTTTAAATAATATAGTATGTAAGATAATATCATTCAATGGCCACATTAGGGTCATTGCAAGAAACACCTGTTCTATTTGTTACGTTTTGCAACAATACTCATAAATTTTTTACAAGTACTATAAAATTAGAAAACTAATTTAAAAAAAAATTTAAAAATAGGAATAATGTGTATACCTCTAAAATGAAGGTTTTCACTGAAGGAAATTGATAGAAAAATTATCTAAGTAGGAGAACTTGAAAAGTGCCAAATCTCAAGAAAATAGGTACTTTGATTCAAAAATTAGGGAAAAATTGTAAAAATAAGTATTTTCAAAAAATAAAAAGTGACCATTTGCAACAAATTTATGGAGATGGTCATTCACAAAAAACCCACCAAAATAATATTTTATATGTTTTAAAATACAAGCAGAAGGGAGCTCACTTTGTAGACCTCCACACCTCGCAAAATTAACTTTTTCTAAAAATCCTTCCCTGGAGAGCTAGAAATCTACTAGAAGACCATCTCATCCAAATTTCATCTCAAAATCATTAAAAAAAGGTATAGCTCAGGTACTAAAAACCCCAAAACTGCCAAGTGTGACATCCAATTGGGGTCTATTTTTGGATAGTAAACTATTTTTGAAAATTATGAAAAAATCAAGGAAGGTATATAATAGTTATGAGTACCTTCCCTATAAATCTTGAGTCATTTGGAGCTAAAACACATAAGTTATGGCCAAAAAATTGATCAGCATGCAACGTGTGACACAAAATAGTACAGGTGTTTCTTGCAATGACCCATTAACTCTTACCTCCAGTACACCTGTCAAAAGCACAATACATTGGTAGTTTGCTGATAGTACTCATTGTACTAGCAGTACTATGTGGCAAAAATGCAGTCCTTGGTAAAATGCTACAAAAAGTGGCAAGTGTTTCTTGCAGCCACCCAAATTACCTTCACTAATTACCTTTGTCTTAAAGGTGTATACATTATTCATATTTTTTTATATTTAAAAATATATATTTTTCTAATTTTAAACAAGACATGTTTCTTGTAATCACATTGTTTTCTTGCCAAAATGTTAAAAACAACTAAACAAGTAGTGAAATTGACTAATTTTTTCACTTTTTGAAATTGCTCTCATGATATTAATTTTGATCATTTTCTCAACAACATTGGTATAGTGACACCTATTGATGTCTTGTGATTCAACTCTAAAAAAACTCTCAACAAGATATTTGTTATTGATGATTTTTATATAGTTGTTGGTTGAATTTTTTACCTTGAATTGATTAGAGGTTGCATTTTGATTCACTTAGCAAGGATTGAATTGCTATATAGTCTTTGGAGTGTAGTATAAACAATTGATTTTGCTTTAGGGTGTTTGAACTAGCTTGAGGTGATGTCCATCAAGTTGTAGAGAGACAATTTTGAATTTAATTTGAGACAAGTATATTTGGAAATCCTTGATTTATTTTGAGATAGAAGAAGTATCATTTTTGGAATAAAATTTGTTGGAATGGATTTGAATTGAGGCTTTCTTGATATAGTGATTTTTTGGAATTTTTGTGTTCTCAAAATCTATGACTTCATTTTTCCTAATTTAGTTTTGAAATTTGAATTAGAGTCAATGCAATTTTGGCTTGATCAACCACTTCATATACTTTCACATTTGTAATTTTAGAAAAGTATATACTCTAGTAACATCAAATTCAATCATGAGATAAGCCAGCAACTTGAAAATTTTGAATGATTTTCATTCAAGCACGACATAATTGGAAAATGATGAACATTTTCAAGAATCTCTACTACCAATATGTTATCAGAATTCAATTTCATTGACCTCATAATGAATCAAATATTTTTAAGGACATCATTCTATTACAGCTCGTAACTCGTTGAACAATTCAACAACGATAATGGGAAATTTCATCAAAATGGCAGTCTTCTGTACAGCATTTTTCCATTCACTTCCTTGTTTAGCTCTAAAATCTAGGACTCGTATAGATTTCAAACAGCACAATCTACACACAAGAGAACTAGATTTAAGTGCCATTTTAACTAAATTTTGGTTTCAAGTAGGTTGAATTTTCAGAACTGAAAATGAAAAAATCTGAAAGTCTGGAACTGATCAAACTGAAATCTCAAGGATGGACATGTATAGATCTGAAATTCACCTCGGCAAGTCTACAAAGATCTAACTGATTGCTCCAATTTCAATTGGGAAAGCTTAGCGCTGGATGAACTCCTTAATGAAATCAATCTGGTCTTTACTGAGGAATGATACCAATTTCATGGAATTCTGCCACTGCTTTGGAAACAATTGAACGATTGTGGGGTTACTATAGTTCCTAATACTATCGTAAGGAGTTGGGAGCATAATGAAATCAATAGATTCCGGTGAATGCACCAGAATTACATGCCTTAAAGCCCAAATTTCATGGACAGGTATAAGCAACTGGGGAGAAATCCATTACTTAAGCGAGTTCCCATTGAACGAACAGTTTTTAAGTTAAGTCTCCCAAAGGAACATGCCGCACTTGAGATCATGAATCACGAACATGCTATCTACATTCATAGCAGAATTAATTCTCTGATGTAATTAAGCTGGTAATCAATACTAGTATTCCAGTATTGCTTGTTCAAAGAATAGTCTTGAAAGCGAAAAAAAATAAACTCGAATTCTTGCAAGCGCAGGCAGGCAGATACTACTATACTTGCACCTGGGCTTTCAGAATTCAGATCGATCGAGTAACAGAAAATGCCTGGCAGAAGAGTACGTTCTAGAGATCGTGATTGCATCAAAACTTTGGTTGAGCACTAACTTATATAAAATGAAAACAACAAACTCTTGAAATAAATTTGAACAATATGATCATTGAGAGAATCCGAGCAGCACAGTGAACAATTGCATAACATTACAGGGTAGTTGATCTAGCTTATCGATCACTCAACATGTATTTTGCTACAAATTGTGACATACTGTATGAGTATATAAAAGTCCAGAATCTAGGGCTCGTGTGGACTTATGTTTCGAGCGCAAGTTTTGAAAGGTACGGTGTCAAACTATACTCTGGAATACCGCCAATTCAACGAAATTGAACGGATATTTCATTAAATGGCGGTATGCAGTCTAAAATGTATGTATATATTGTTCCTAGATTTCAAGACCGTGAGTGGAAAAATGGCGTAGGAATCCTACCACCGTTTTTTCTTATCGAGATATCTGTTCAAATTGACGTTGACAGAACCCTGTCTGTAATGCCGAGGATGCATGTCTCGGGGGGCAGCGTTCATGCTCGATCCAGTTAACTTGTTGACCGGCAAAGATCTGTTTGCAAGGGCGATCTAGATCGATGAGCCTCGGTAGTCTGGACTCCCAAAGCCTAACGTCGCCTCGGTAGTCTTCACTCTTAGAGCTATAAATGCCTAACGTCCCGGCCCTGATCTTCATCTTGTTTGTTTCAGGTTCTCCAATTCTTTGCAGAGTCTCTAGCTCTCTAGTTGCTCGGAGTTCATCCCGCTCTCCTCTCTGTGAACTTCTCTCGATCTCAATCGCTCAATAGTCATGTCTTCCTCCAGTTGTTGCAGCGGAAGCTCAGCCATGGGCTCACCATCACCACCACCATCACCACCACCGTCACCACCACCGTCACCACCACCGTCACCAAGTGGTCTGTTTCTCTCTCGATCAAGCCACAGCTCTGCCCTTCAATTGTGTAGTTACAGCTTTCATGCATGCTTTCATTTATCGCTCCTCTTGTTGAGTTGAGACTACGCACTCCCAGGGCAAGTAAACGAAGAATACAAGTTGCATGTTCGCAACTGCATGATTGTAGTCAGTCTCTTGTTGCAGATGCTCGAATGACTTGTGAGTTGTGACAGTCATTTATTTTCTTTATTAGGCATGTCATGGTACAATAGAATCTCTCTAACTCAATTGCTCCCAGACTGGTCTGACACATTGAGTTACAGACGTTTATTAGCTTAGAGATCGAGGGTCAAGCTAGAGAGGTTCTACTATAATATTAATACCCACGTACGACAGAAACTGAGTGCCCGTGTGATTTGGTGTTTGGGAAACTGCAGGATCTGTCGACATGGATGGGATCTGGCCGCCCGAAGGGATCGACCCATTTCTAGAGACACCTCTCGTGTTGTGCGGAGGAAAAGATGCAGATCAAGATACCACCATCTCCATGATCCTCCCCGGACTTCCCGAAGAGGAGACCGATTATCTTCCCCCCTTGTCCGAGGTGCGGGTGCATTCCAGTCGTTTGCGGACCTGCAGCAAATACTTCGCGGCTCTCTTGAATCCGCCCTGTTCCAAGCGGAAACGGACTCCATTGGAATTCAAACTGGAAGCTCTCACAAATGTCACAGTTTACAGCGACTGCTTCAAAAGGATGTACACCCCTTTCCAGAAGAGCTTCGAGGACGTGAGCTACGCTCTCCATCTTCTCCGCGTCGCCACCCAGATTGAGTTTACGGAGCTCATGAGATCCATCTGCCGGTACTTGTCGTCGGTTCAGTGGTCCGGTGAGGAGGAGATGAAGATCCGACGGTATGTGGCTTCACCCAATTTTCCTCGCAGTCACGCCGAGGAGCTTCTGGCCCGGGTGGAGAGGAATGAAGATCGTTGCAGCCCAGTTCGCCTGCTGATTCAGCACTGTATGCGTTCTTTGCAAAATATCGACAACAACTCATCCCGTGCTTTACTCGAGGAATTACTGAAGGCAGCACGTCAAAGTGAATGCTGGACATTTGAGCGGGACTTAGCCATGATCATCAACGAAGAGGCGAAGCGCATGATTCAGGATGTCCATATGAATTATGATTCTTATGTGAACAGTTCTCAACAAGTGTCCAAGCTCAAGGCGGTCTATTATGTGTTGGAAGCTTTGTTGGGGGCGTTCCTTGGGGAAGTAGGGGTCAGTTGCTTCCTGCGTCTGGAAAACTACCCGAGCATTCTTGCAAATGCCGCGAGAAGTTTGAATCCGGAACTTCACTGCGTTGCCACTGAATTTTCAGGGCTCGTTCTTTCCATCTGCACACAGGTGGTGAATGGAAATCTGCTTCTGGAGATACCAGACCGAGTGACACTATCTAAGAATTGGCGCCCCCTGTTCGAGAACCTCGGCATAATAGAGAGTTTCTATCGAATGGTGGCTTCTTTGTTTCCCACTTTACCCTTCCAGCAGCAGATGGAGCTCCTCAACGATGAGGCCAAGAATGATAACTACAACACTTACATCAGCCCACAGGCACTGGTAAAGCTGCTGAAGGATCAGTGGACAGTTGATGATGACGCAGGGATGCAAGCTGAGATGGATTGAAGAATGGATATAATAATTTGAATGTAGTTAAACTCTACCCATTCCTATGTATAAATTTACATTCAGGCTTAGCTGTTTGATCAGAGATTTCTTTGTTTAATCTCTAGACTAGCTTGCCGGATGAATTTTCAAGCAATAAGTTATGAAGTTTATTTATTCACAGTGCAAAAGTGAGCATTTCATACTTCAATTACAGTTTAAGTATTAAGGTATACGGCTTTCCAACTTTTAAATACAGACCATTCAGTCGATTCAGTTTGGACAAATTGTACTCAGCTTAATCGTTAATTAAACTCGACTGCTCGAGTATCTTCTGTGACTTGGGTTTATCCAAGTAGAGCTCATGCAAGATGCTCAGTCCGTGACTTGAGTCGCAGGCGGATGGACATGTGCATGCGTGGTTTTGGGAGTCCTTCAATTCCAAAGTTTCATTAGTGCTTTACGAATTGGTTATTGGTTCCTTGTAATGTGAACCTTCTTAATCTGATGTGGAAATGATACGTTGAATGTATTGACTTAACGGGAATGGTCGACGTAATCACTATATATATATATATATATATATATTATAGGTAGTGGATGTAGAGCTGTGGGATCACTTATTGAGAGAATCAATACGCTCCTTGGCGTGCACGATCTGAACTTCGGGTTCTCTTCTTCATAAGTCTGACCTTTCGTCATCTAGCTCCTCTTGGCAACTCTGAACTTCCGGACTCCCCACTGTCAAAAGTCAACAAAAGGGTGAAAGCGCTGTCGCTGTGGTAGCTTGAGCAACTGCAACTTGAACCCCGAACTTGAAATCGGAACTGAACTTGAACTCGAAACTTGAAATTGGATCTGAACCTGATCTTGGAACTAGCTTGAACTTGGACTCGATTTCGGAACTCGAACTCAAACTCGAACTCGAACTGTGGATAGCCTTTGAGCAACTAGATCAGCTCATCAGCTAGAGTTTCAATTCAAGTGGAATAAATCAGCTTGATCCGCAGCTTGAATCAGAACTAGACATTCGAAGCAGCTCAAGAAACCAGCTCCGAGAATCGGCTTACCAAGCTCAAGAATTCACCAGGCATCCAAGCTATTGAAACGACCGATTGCAACACGGGACTTGAAGCAACTTGGATAGTTGGAAACCCCAATTTCTGTCGATGGAAATTCTCGTTTGATATGGATTTTCAGGCTCGCTTTTTTCCCCTGACGTAATTCACCTAAGAAAGTCAGTATGTTTTCAAATGTAAAATTTACTCTAATACTTTTAAATGTTACTCTGTTCTGAAGTTGAATTAAAGGTTCAAAGATGTTCGAATCATTTGTAGGTAAACGCGGACTTCTCTACATAATTTTAACGACTCTGATCTGAAGGATGGAGTATTAGGACAGACTCAGTTCTGAAGCTGCAACTACACGTTCATGAAATTTTAAGTCGAGAAACCGGAGAAGCAAAATAGACCTTTAGCATCAATTCAATTCTGTTGGCTCAGTTCCATTAAAACACTGCGGACGGTGCACTCTAAGAAAGGAAGCAAATGAATGATTTAGAAAATCGGGACTAACTTGGGAGGGAAGGGGATCGAGGATGGAAATTCTAACTTAGCGATGGAAATTTTTGTTTCCTCAACAAATCTGACTCATAAACTTGTAGGATTTAACTGAGAAGTATATTTACGTTAACAACTGAACAAAAACACATTTCTTTCTTGAAGCAATAATTGGGAAAATATTTCACAAACGCAGGCTATCAACAAATACTTCTGAGTATTACAACAATTCGTAAGGTCAGTTCCTACATAACCATAAGAGGTTTTCTCACCATGTTGGGAGACTGCGAGTTCTTGGACTGTGGGAACTCATTGGAAACAGTCCTAGCAGCAGATCTAATGTGGCACACAGACTGCCACATCAGAGAATAATATTTTATTAAATTAAAATTTAAAATTTTTATTTTTAATTAAAATTTTTATTTTTTATTTTATTATTATTATATTTTCATTTTTTAAATATTTTTTTATTCTGACCAGCAATGGCTGGTTCACAGAATGGGGAATGAGGCTGAAACAGTCTCTCAATACCCCGAAAAAACCTCTTATGTAACAAATGAAGTATAATTGATATATACGTTAACTATTCATTATACCAGTTGTAACAAAATACACAATGTTGTTAATGGAATGCAATTTTCATGTCTATCACTATAGCAAGATAATAAAAAAATAATGTCCAAATGACACATATAATACCGACAACTTAACTGAATTCACTTTGATTTCTTCTGTTTTCCAATATATAACCAACTGAAGCAGGATAACCGGCAAACAGAAAGAGATTTATTTTGATAAAAACTGAAGCAAACAGCAGTTGTGTGTCCGCATTGACAAAGATAAGATCTAAGGTAGGTACACCCAAAAGCGCCATGTTCCTAAAAGCGCCATCTACACACCACATACATTTCCGAAATCAGTCATGTTCACAGCCTGTAGATGGCGCTTTCAGAAACAGACTTTGACTGTTAATAACTTTTGCATACGGTATCCAAATCCTGCGTTCTTTGGTGCGTTGGAACATGCTTTCACTTGCCAATAAGACTACATAAAAATTTGAACTAATTATTAGCAGGAACTAGGCTCGGTATGAATAAGTGGCGCTTTTGGGTGTACCTACCTTATATGATCATGATCCTTTGTGCGCCAAAGGATTGGTGATCCATCCTTGCAAATGACTGCTTAACTTGTGGGTGGGGTAGCATCTATTATGGAAAATTGTATTAAAATTAAATGGAAGTATTCCATATGCCACATATGCCATTTTTCAAATTGCGCAGTCCAAACTGAAATCTGACATCTAGGAGACTAGGACGGGTATACACTTTCAAACATTTAGGACATATATAGATTTGAAAAATCTATGATAGATTTAGATTTCAGATTGCACAATGTGAAGTGTAAAAAGTGTCAAAGTAATGGAATTTTGTCAGTTTAAGGCCTTATCCGTTATATTGAGGGATGATTGCAAGAAACACCGGTCCTATTTCTTGTCACAATTGGAGTGATGTAGTTTTTTTCTGCTATAACTTTTCAATAAAAATATTCAAGAATATGAAATAATTATTGGTTCTCTCTAACTCGATGGTTTTTACATCCCTATTTTTCAAAAATAAAAAAAAATCATTTTATATTTAAAATTATTTTTTGTTAATTTGTCACAAACTAAGGTTTAGGGATTTTTACTACGTTAGGAGTACCCAAATTTAATGATTTAAAGTTGAAATTTTCATGGTGCATTTGCATAGTAGGAAAGCATATTCCTACCAAAGGAAATTTAAAAATATATTATTTTATGTCCTCCATATGCATGCAAACAACATTCCTATTGCATGCAATTTCTGACCATTGATGATGGTGCTAAGATTATTTTTTTTGTAAAATCTCATCACCATCAATTCTTCCCAAATGGAAAATTTTTATATTTAAAAAAAAAATATCTTTTCCTTTTTTTACAAATTAAAATGTAAATACGTCCATTTTCATGAGATTTCCCACTTTTTTAGTTCTCCTACTTAGAGAATTTTCCTAAGCTTTTCCTTCATAAGATACCTTCTTCTTTAAGGTGTGTACATTAGACATATTTTTCATATTTTTTTTAAATTGTTTTTTTAATTAAATAGTACTCTTAAAGAAAAAAAGGGTTGTACTACAAAACACTACAAAAAATGGATGGTGTTTCTTGCAATGACCCTAAGACAATGTGTAGTCTCAATTTTATCTTAGACTCAAAGATAAATGGTCATAACTTTTTTATTTTGAGTCTATATAAACCTTTGATTGCCCAAAGGTTGCAATCTCATCTTATCGTCAATTCGATGATAAATGACTAAAATTGTTTTAGGGTGAAGTCTTGAAATGCACAAATTGTCTCATTTTAACAAATAAGGCCTTGTTTAATGAAATTTTCCATCATTCTATGTAATAATAATTATAAATATTTATTTCAATTTCATATAATCCTGTCACATCCTCATCCAAAATGTGAAAGGAATCTTGAATTTAAAATCCTGATTTTGATAAACAAAAGACACTAAGCAAAGGGTGTTGTTTCAAAGTGTTGCAATGGTTACAAGTAGTCCATAGTTGCATTCTATAATTGCACATTCTTTGAATATCCTTCAACACTATCTTATGAATTATTTGCAAATTCATTATTAAAGAACTGCTAGCAAACTATATCCACTCTTAACTTGCCAATTCCTCTAAGAAGTCTTTTTTTGGCCTTTGGAGGATGACGTTCAATGCACTATAGTTTGCTAGGAATTGAAGTATCAAGCAATTCATATTGTACTGGTCCTACAACAAAAGCCTCCATCCCTAAAAAGTTTGACTTTGCCAAACCTTATTTTAGGTCCATTGTATAAATTTATATGCCTATTTGAATTATATCACTTAGACTTGGATTATGTGATGGAGGCCATGCAAGTTATGGACGTTTTCTAAAGCTTCAAGTGAAAATTTTGGGCAATGAATTAGTATTAATGGACTATTTAATATAAATTAAAGTGAAACCTAATTATAACATGCCAAAATACAAGGAAAACAAGAGGCATGAGAAAAAACTATTTCTATAACTAAGTTTAATTTTCTACCCTAACATGACTCTAATGGTTGGATTGACCTTGAATGTTATATCATGCTCAATCAAGGGACTCAAAAGGATAGTATTATCCTAAAATGTAATCTCTAAAGGGTGTTTGTGAAGGTGTTTTTCAATGGTTTTGTCAAATTTCATTCTAAGGAATAAGATCATTTTGTGCATAGGATTCTTTGGTCAACATTTTGCACTCAATTGTCAACTTGAAGTAACTTAAAAGTCTGAGCAGTGAAGTAGCTAGTGGAAATTTGCAACAAGTCAATTGAGCCTCTAGCCTAGTAATCATGCAACCAACAACTAGCATTGACCAATTGCCTTCATCACATGTATAGTCATTGCTTGCTTAAAATTTGGAACCTTAAATAAAGAATCAATTGGGGGATCAATAAGAGCAATAGCAAATTGATTTGAATGTAGTGTGTGGACAAAGGACCAAACATCAATATCAAATAGAATTGAAGCAAGTTTGCAAACAAGAACTTTGCAAATGTTTCTTTTCATATTCAAAGAAATTTAGGGTAAAGAGGAAGGAGATCAATGTAGCCACAATTTAGGGGATTATATTGAAGCAATATAAGAACATTCAATACTAACCTTGGTGTATAGCATGAATGACTCTAAGAGTCTAAGTCAACATTTCATCAATGCAAAAAGGATGGGAAGCTCTATGATCACCATTCAAGTGCATTCAAATCATTTTTTAGGCCCGGGGAGATCACTCCTTGTAATTTTAAGCATACACCTGAGTTAAGAGGGTATTTAACATAGGGCTATTTACCTTCATTTTAGTAATTAAAATGACCATATTTTTAAATATAAATTCAATCATTTGGTTTTTATAGTTAGGTTATCTTATATACAAAATTTATACGTCTAATTTTTTCATATCCATTTACAACACACTATAAAAGTAGTGTCTTACATTTCACTATTTTTTTAATATATGCACTACTTGTATTGTAGTATAATTTCAAATGACAAATAAAAATGTAAAATGCAACAATAGTTTTAAATATTCTAAATTCTATGCCATGTATTCTAAACAATCTAATATGGTGAATAATAAACATCATAGAAACATTAAATATAGTTATGATACTAAAACTAAGAAAAACTCCAATACTAGCAATATAACATGAGAAACTAACACTCTAAAAACATTGTAGATTAACCCAAGAATATGACTTCTACTGTAATATAGAGACTATATATTTTATTTTTACATATGCATTTCCAATGGTTTTGAATTTAGAATCAAGAAATAAAAGAGTGTTTATTAAACACTAGTAAAAAGAAGATGATTCTAAACGTTTACAAGTATATGTTCAAGTAGTTGAATTGAGGCAAATTTAGAGTTTGTAGTGTCAAAGTATAGAAAAGATTCCATGCAAATGTTGTACACTCTACACTATTTTCCTAATGTGTACTTTGTGGGAATTCAAATCTCCATAGTACAACCTCATTGTAAATTTACAGCTCAATTTTTTTGTCTTGGAACAATAGTTTTTTACATACTGTTACATAATTGGTATACTTAAGGAAAGATTTGTATGTATAGGCTAGAATTATTTGATGATGACAACAAATCTTCTGAAAACATCCTTAGATTTACTAAATTGTGTAAATTTTATCATTCAATTAAAAAAGTTTGTTTACATCTATACTCATTGTACTACAAACTTTTTATATGAACCTTATTTGTAAAGTCTAATTTATTAATAAAAATTCCTACTAAATGATGTTTATACATAGCCTAATTTATATATAATAGGATATGTGACATTTCAAGAATCCTATAGTAGTTATATATATATATATATATATATAATTTATCCCCTTTGAATTAAATAGACCCTATCTTTTAACTCATGTAGTTTTCTAAAAATCACGAGTAATCTCCCTGGGTTTTTAGGAAAGTAAATAAAAAATCCTAACTTGAATATACAATGTCAATCATCAAAGGATCATTTCTAAATACAGGGTACCAACATTTAAGGGTTTCATTTGGTCATGTTTATATAGATGAAAAGTGGATGAGCAAACATTTTTTTCCATCCTATAGTCTTCGATGAAGGAGCATTACAAGATTAAGACTTTCCATTACCAGATAGTTAGAGTGTCTACTTCTTTGTTGGAGGTAGAAAACCTTGTCCACCCATTTATCTCCAAAAGAATTAAATTTCAACCTTCTTTAATAACCAAAGAATCCAAAATTTATGATTTTTTTTTCTTACATGAAGAAAATGTCTTCCTAGTCTAAGTGTACCTAGAACATTTGTATCCACTTGAGTTTTGACTTGAAGGTCAAATGTTTAGTGTAAATTCATTACTTTTCAATTTGAGTTCTCATGTTCTAAAACTCATATTTTTTGGAGGTCTCTTATACAAATACTTCATATAACCCAAATTAGAAAAAGAATTTTGGAAAGTATTTCAAGCCTTGTACTACTCCATATTAGACCATTGGCAACACGTAGATAGGTTTCTTTGGTCATTGACAAAGACTACAATCATCTATAGATGGTTTTATGAAGCCAAGGGTAGTTTATTGCTTTATCTACTGGAAAAAAAAGAAGGACTAGTTGCTTGGGGGGATTTGCAAGGTTGTAATCTAGGAAATCAATGGATCATCCGAGAAGTATCATGTACTACCTATTCATGAAGGGGAGGGGGGGTGGGGTCTATGTAGCCACAATGACCTCCCTCAATATTCTAGAGTTTGTCAACAACTTGCATCAATGTACCATTTGCACAAAAAGGGCAAAAAATTTGCTTAAATTAATAAGACCCTTCCTCCCATATCACAATATGGAGATCATTTTAAGACCACAAATGCAAGCCAACAAGAAGATCATTTTCGGATGGAAGGAGTAATAAAAGAGGTCTTGGTGTTTTACCAATCCATCCCAATAGTAAGAAAGCATTGTGCTCTTTACCCTTCTAAAAAACGGTTGGGATGAACTAATCCCCTCACTCGGCCACTACAAGTAATTTTAGAGGTGCAAGTAAAACAAAGAGCCCCCTACTTTGTACTTAACTAATTTACTTAACTAATTTACTTAACTAATTTACTTAACTAATTTACCTTGTGCACTCCTAACAAATTTGGGGCCTCTGATTGCAAATATGAATTCAGAATTTGCAAAAGTAGATATTTGTAAAAAAATAAAAAATTCCAGCGTTTTCCCAAGTGGCCGAGCGAGGGGGTCAGTTCACCCCGGCCCTAAAAAACATGGTCAACTGAATGCAAAGATGTATGATAAGTTGCTAAAGTCGAGCATCCATATTATCTTGGTTCATGAGGAATGAACACATTGAAAGGACACAAGGCAATCGGTGTAGATAACAAGAAAGCTTTCTTCTATAGCTCTAGTGTCTCTACGGTCCTGACAGATAATCCTACTATGCTGACACCAAAGAGGAGGCACTAGCACTAAAACAAATTCTCTCAGAAGGCCTCAAAACGCTCCGCACAACTAGATTTTATTACTAATTGCCCCATTCCAACCAACAACGTAACGGTAAATCATCTAGCGACCTCAAAGTTAACGAAGATCACATCAAACCAGCACTCGGATGGTGACTGCTCAAATGAGCCCACCTGATCCTGGCTCGGGGGAAAAGGGATAAGCAACTCAGATTGATTGGAATCCTCTGAAAAAGTCCACTCACTATTGTCAAGCAAAAATCCAATCTCCAGATCCTTCATGCGACTACTACACAAATTATGCCTTAGTTACTGCGATAATGTGAAGAAGCCTCGTCACGTTTTCGTCTTGAAAGAAAAAAGAAATTCTGTTCTTAACATCTTTAGTCCCTTTTTAGTATTGGGAGCTATTCCTTAAATTCCAGCGCCTCCCCACAAATCCCCTCCCACCTGCTGCCGGACGGCTTCTTCAAGCTCTTGGCAAAAATCTCGAGCAGTAGCTGCTGTGCAAAATGATTCAAGAGTCGAGAAAAGTCAAGAGAAGCACAATACCCACGATTGAAGAATCTTTCGCTGAATGTGAAGCTACTAAATAACTGGTCGTGGGCAAGAAATTCATTTTCTTGTACGACAATGGTGAAACTACAGAAGATTTGAGAAACAAGGAAATTAGCAATACCATGATCCATCGTCTCTGAAGGTGATGATTCCTCCAAGTAACCAACCACTTTTGCAGGAGTTCCAGCAACCATACTGCACTTCACCAGATATTCATGAGCACTTCACCAGCATGATTCATCATACAATTCACGATTAGCAGTGATTTTCCAAACAAGAAATAAAACTTGAAAGGAGAAATTCACCATGAAATACATTTACAAATGCAGGAGAAATGCAGGGATCAACCTATGAGCCGGGACGTCTTTCAAAACAAGAGATCCTGCTGCAACCATCGCTCCACGGCCAACCACGATGTTGCCAAGTATTGTTGCCCCAGCACCAATAAGAACTCCCTCCTGTATCTTGGGATGTCGATCCCCTGCATCTTTACCTGTTCCTCCAAGTGTGACGCCCTGAACAATACAATTCAAACAGCCATAAAGACAGCTTGCTGGAACCGGGGCCTAACAAATCTCAGTGGAACACATGGAACCGTAAGCATCCAATTATCAAAACGCGCATACAGATATCAGGATACCCTACTACTGGCTCTGATTCGAGTAGAAACTTCATAAAGCACAGAATTTCATTCGTTGATGGAGTGTTCAATCAAATGTAGCATTCCGAATCCAACGCAGTAGTAGGGTGGGGATGAGTGCACGTCTCTTCAATTACCTGCAGTATTGAAACACGATCACCGACAACAGCTGTCTCTCCAATCACAACCCCTGTCCCATGATCCATCAGTATAGCTTTCCCAAGACGTGCCGCTGCCAAAAGCATCACAATGTCAGTGCTTTAACAATTAGGGAGATGGAAGAATAGAACCAGATAAATGCCAGGATGCCCAGATGTATCCACGCTTCCAATAAAAATATTCTAATGCTTGATACAAAAACGTAGATGGAACTCAGTTTTCTATAAGCTTGCTATTACAAATCAAGGTACAGACGTCAAACTTATATGGCCTCAGTGAGGTGCAACGCCTTTCAATTATAACTGAGACTTCAATTACCATGAAAGCTACATTCAATTTACACATTTCTAATGAGAAGATCTAGCATGTAGCTAATCAGCAAGGCAAACCGAGAGCAAGAAGCGGCAAGACTGACCTGGATGAATGTCCACAGCAAAGACCTGCCCCGACCGCATTTAACGTGTGAGGAGACAAGTGGAAAAGAAGGAACGAAAAATGTGATTACATTTCCAGACAGTAAAAGAGGGTTTATAAATAGCACTAAACATTGCCTGATATGTAGATAGTTGTAATCATCAATACTACAAGTGTTAAAAGACATCCGAAGGCCTTCATTCCGATTGCAGATTGTGGAACTTTCCTCAAAATGATCACTCATATCAAATAAGAAACTAGAATTTCGCTGGTAGAGCTTGCACCGACTTATTTTGTTCAAACATCGAGACCAGGGAAAGGAACGAAGATACGAGAGATGAAATGCACCTCACTCATACGAGCTTGTAACGCAAGAGCAAGCACAGTCGACCCCTTATTCCACAACCAATGTGCCACTCTGTACGCTTGAAGTGCATGATATCCCTGCGTGAACGAAGGTGAACAGATTGTCGTCAAGTTCAGAATATTGCAAGTTGGACAGGAGTAATCAGCAAGGCATTTGCACAGTTTATGTCTAATTAAGCCAAAGAAGTATAACGTCACCGAAACGATAGAATGCTTCTTACCTTCAGGTACAACAGTGCAGAGCTATAGAAACGACATGAAGGATCTCTATCTTTCACTGCCTGCAGCAATTTTCAATATTCAGTGTCAAGGCAGTACATTCCATCAAGCACAGTTACTTGGTCGGCTACAGACGCAACTGCAATTTACAATATTTCGATCTCATAAACGAACAAATATCAAGCAAACAGAGTTTCAATTTCTCGTATTGATCCTTGGCTTATTAAAAGACGACACCGCTTTGTGGCGAAGTAACACCTGAGGTAAGAATAAGATACTCTAAAATGGGCCATAAAAATTGAGACATAAAATTTGGAAACAAGATCACTTCATCAGGTAAAAAAGGGCGCATACAGAGCTGACAGTGACCTTCAAAATATCAGTCACCGGTCTGCACGACATACGGAAGACAGTGCTGTAGGCAGCAGTGAGCAACATGAGCTGAGACCAAATCGAAATATGAACTTCCAAATATGTCTACCCAGTAAATGAGGGGTACCCCAACCTCAATGTGCGTTTTGTAGGCAATCTCAGGACAAGGAGGCCATTACTCACCTGCACATCTAGTCGAATTGCTTGTTGTATGAATGGGTCAGTCATGAAGACGCCGTCAAAAACATCCATGAGCTGCGTAGCCAGGAGTGTCGCGCTTGTTAGGCGATTGGCCAAAACAAAACCCAGAGACCGCTCGAAGCACGGGTGAGCCAAAATGCTGGCGTAGAGAAAACTACTCAACAACGGCTCACGCTCTGCCTGCCACATCATCATTGATATGAGGTACTCTTTTCTGTAGAAACAACAAACATCTCATGTTTCACCTCTTCATATTTGGATGATGACAAAAAATGTCTTCAGTTTTGCCTCCTGTTCTCACCAGCCACGCTTCAACTTGAAACATACGACTTGGTCACACTGTTCATACCTCCAATCGAGCCTCCGCCCTCACAGCTGCCCAAATGGGATCATAAGAGATCAGATCATTCAGGTTCCTCCCTTCAGTTGGCAGTCTAGCCGAAGAGCATGGTGGAGTTGCTACCGCTGGAGTAGTAGGCAAATTCAAGGAGTTCACATGTGACTCAAGAGCTTTTGCTGATGCGGTAGCTGCTGCTGCTGCTCTGGCAGCTGCTACACCATTCATTCTTCCTCTTGCCTGACCATTTGAACTCAATGGTGATACCTGCACATGCAAGCCATACAACAACAAAAATGGTTACTGCATACTCTCCACACAGAGAACAACGAAATACGCATTCACTATCTGAATCAGCTCACAGTAGTCGCACATTCTTCAGCAACTAGAAACCTCATGAACTCCAGTGCAAATCAGACTACCAGTCAGCGGCATGATGCCCTGACCAAACCAATTCGCAATCAATACTGTTTGCAGAGAGAGAGAAAACACAATCTGCAAATGCGAGCAAGCTGCCAGTCAAGCATCAGTACCTGCACAAGGTCATCATTTTCACCGTCTGACTCATCTTGTCTACTTTGCAGGTAGGAAGGAAACACATTCTTCCATTGAGCGCTCTCCGATTCAGGCAGATTGCTCAATCCTCCGTTTGAGTTCTTTGCAGGAGATTTAATTGACCTAGAGGGGTTTGCTTGACCGCCGTACAGGTTATTGGCTAAGGCGTCGCGCGAGTTAGACAGACGCTCATTATTAGACTGCTCAACAGCCTCCCTGTGCTCACTGGACAGACCTTCAAAGCTATGACGGTTCTCATCTTCGCCCTCCCCACATCTGCAATAGAACAATATTCAACATTAATACGTATGATATCTAGGAACCGGAGAAAACATTACCAAAAATGAAATGAAATCAGGCTGTTGACATTGAGCTAAAAACTGTACAGTAGTAATAAAGGAAGCACAAAGTCAATTCAAATCTCATGTTTGAAACATCTTCCCCCCTGCTCAATATATTCCCATTCTGGATTCCTGTGGGTTTTTCTTCAAGGCTATTCTGAAATTCCGAGTAGGCAAAACGTCCCTCATACTTCCCATAATCTCTCGACAGCTTTCCAGAGAGGATGCCATTCCTAACAAGGACTCATGAAAGCTAACCCCCACTCGATTTACAATTTGATTTTTGGAACTCATGCCCAGAAACAATTGTGTCTCTAAAGGTTCAGTCAACATACGTGGATTGCTCGTTCCTTCGCGGCTCTTGCAACGATCCGTCCTGGTTGCTCTGACTGTCCTCAGCAGCAGACTCTCCCACGCACCGTGCAGTGAAAGTTCTCAATTGCAAACTTCTCTTCCTGCTCAAGTTCTCTCTGCACCTCTCCATCTTCAAAGAACTCCGGCTCATCGAAATCTGCTTCTTTAAAGGAATTGCTCGAGTACAAGACTGATGGGAAGGGAGTCTCGCGTATTGCTGTGCTAGGCAATCCAGGCCCGTGCATTTTGGCCTCAGTAAGGTCATATTTCCGCAGTACATCTTGGAGCTCTTCTACTAGAGTCGTGACATTCTATTCCATCCGCGCCTCAAACCTAAACTCGACGATCTGATTTTCTTCTACACAAGAACTAGCCCCTCCAGTTGCGAGACGCGTCTGTTTATCAAGCTCGAAATTGCTTATCCCTTGCTCCCAAAATTGGAGAACCGCAAGGTTGAAATGGATACAAAAAACAGGGAAGCTCGCTATGGCGCACCGGCGCACTTAGGGTTTGGAGGACCACTCTTGAATTCTCACAGGATACCGTCTTCTGTACTCAATCCAGACTTTTGCTAATCGCTCAGAAGAGTTTGCAAACACTTAATTAGGGCGCGATGGGTGGGTTTTCCATTGGTGGTCCCTCCGAGTCCCCCAAGCTCCGACGGTTTCAAGTCCTGTCCTCGGTAGCCTGGAAATCCCATTCACCAAGCACTGACCCTTGTTTTGTATTGTGGCTTGTTTTGTTGCAAGAATTTGCAGTTGAAATGAACTATAAAATTTGCTTGGTCATTGGCATACTTACTTCAGCTGCACCTTTTATGCATTCCAATGCAGTAGAAATTGTGAAGAGTGTGCAATTGGGTATCAAGTGGTTGGAATTGGGTTGAAAAGTCAGTGGAATCTCAATGGAGTGTACTTCTTGATTGTTAAGAGCCTCACATTGCATCTTGGGGGGGGGTTCTTTTCTTTAAAGTATGTGGAGTTGCTTTTGTGAAAGGACACTTTTAGATTGCGGTTGGAACTTGTGTAGGGAATTAAGGTAGCCACATCATTAGCATCCTAAAGGCCAGCAAGAAAATATTCTCCCTAGTCTCTACAATCATGGATATCTATGTGATTTTATTTTATTGTCTTTAATGTGTATGTTTTGTTTAAAAAATGAGTTGACTAAAATGCTTGTAGAATATTTCAAAATTTGTCATTCTTTTGCAAAACAAAATTTGTAAATCCAATAAGTGTAATACGCATTGATCAAATGGTCCACCTTAGGATTCCTACTTTACTCTTATTATGGTAATAAAATTCTCAATTATAATTTTGTCACATGTTCTAGTACTAATAGCATCCTACATCCTATTAGGACATTATTCCATAACTTAAGATAGTTTTTTTTAGTTTTTTTTTAATTTCTTAAGTTGAGATCTTTAGAACCAAAATGGATTTTGAATTTCAAAAATTTAGGAATGAAAAAATGTAAGAAATTACTCTTATTTTTATTTTATTTTACTATCAATGGCAATGGCAAATCATTAGGTAATCTATTTGTTTTATTTTGTTTGTTTGTTTAATTGTTTTGTTTATTATGATGAGATCTCCTACATTATGTTTCCTCTGATTGAATTGTTAAGGTGGGTACACCCAAAAGCGCCCTGTTCCTAAAAGCCCCATGTACAGTGCACAAACATTTCCGAAATCAGGCATGTTCACATACTGTAGATGGCGCTTTCAAAAACAGACTTTGACTATTAATAACTTTTGCATATGGTATCCAAATCCTACGTTCTTTGGTGCATTGGAACATGCTTTCACTTGCCAACAAGACTGCATAAAAATTTGAACTAATTAATAGCAGGAACTAGGTTCAATATGAATAAGTGGCGCTTTTGGGTGTACCTCCCTTAGTACCATTTGAAGGCCCTAAGTACAAGAATGCAAGTACGCCATGGACAATAGAGGTAGTCACACCTTCTTCACTACCCACCTATTCTTCAAAGAACGGAAATGTTGTAGCTTGTCACTAGCTTCCCATTGGCTCTCCATGGCAAAATATAGTTAATATACTTCTACTAATCTTCTCTATGTCCATTATTTTCCTCCAGAGGTGAAAAATGGGCATGAAGGAGATTTCTCTATAGAAGTTTATTCTCCTAATTCACTTAATGTAAAGCTAATGGACAACCTCAATGTCTATAGATGAATCCATTCTTTGTTTTCATCCTCCATACAACATAATAGAGGGGTCATGCCTTCTTCATCTAAAATTGTTCCCCATTGGCTTCTATTTTTTCTCACCAACTTTTCATTCTTTATATAAGTTTACTTGGTGAAGAAGGTGTAACTACCCTTTGCAACATTGCATGAAGAAAATTTATTCTCGCCCTTTGGAACCTACTTCAACACATATAACCTTAATTCAAATTTCAAGCATGATTTTCAAAGTAGTCTCCTCCATGACATTTAGATGACAAACCTCACTATTTTTTTAGAGACAAATTAAACAATCATCTTTTTTTGGAAATATCAGCACACAAATTCTATCTATTTATAGAAGAAATAGTTGAAATTTTACCATTAATCAAGGATGTAGAGTATTTCATAAGGTCTCATTGTCAACAATTTCAAATCCTTGCATCTAATCATCTATAATTGCATCCATTTTTCTTGCCCTATGTTTTCTTGAAAGTTAGACACACCTTCAAGATTATAACGTTTAATAGCTTCTTTTTTGAAGGTTCTTTCATTCCACCAAGTCAACATGAGATGTTTTTAAACCTTAATTGGGACTTGTTTCTAAATTTGATCCCAATCTTTTTTCGCCTAAAATGCAACAATTTTTTATTGAATCATTTTGGATATTGTAAATTTATTTTTTCCACTTTGGAAATTCATAGTTTAATCAATTGATGTTTGAAAAAAATATTGCTAAAAGAATCCTAAATCTTTTTTGGCACTTTGGCCACCCAACAAGATTCAACAAATAAGTAAACCATTCAACTATTTTAATGTTTATTTGAAATTTCTTTGTTACAATAACCTTAGTGATCATTTTTAAACTCTACAATTTGCTCTTTTTTAGAACATAAAGGAATATTTTGATTAAGAATTCTAAGAAATTTGTTCAAAACAACACAATCCATTTCAAAATTGCAATACAAAACTTGTTGGCTCTTAGCTAAAGATGAAGGGGCCTAAAGGGGCTCGGGGGGTAGTAAGCAAACGGAATAGGAATATATATGTGTGAACAAATGACAAGGTATTTTTAAAACATGGGGGCAAAAAATTATAAATGGATTATTTGTACTATAGGGTATACAAAATGGCATTGGACGTCTTTAAAGTACTATAGGATATGGAATAATAGGTCCCATTAGAAAATGTAGTAGTCCTCATAAACTTCCTTTTATATTTCTTTTTGGGCCAAAAGTTTGAAAAAAATACCTTGTAAGTGGCATACTAGTTAGGATATATTCATCTAAAGACATTGGTGAGGAAATTGGACAAGCTATTTTTAAACAATATCTTGCATATGTCAGATCTTCCTAAATTTTGCAAGAAGTCTGCAATTTTGAGGTTTTTGTTGGTCATCTCCTGGCCCAATCTAGGGTTTTGTATTGTTGTACCCAATCTAGGGTTTTGGATTTTTTGTATTGTTGTTTCCTTTCTTGTGCAATTTAGTGGGTGACTTTGAGGTTTCAATTGGTCGTTTCTTTGCTTATTCTAGAGTTTCTTTTTCTCGTGCCTAATTGAGGGTTTAGGATTCTCTTGTTGTTGCTACCTTTTTCATGCAGTTTAGGTTTAGATCAGTGGTTTAGAATGTAGCAAAACTTACTCTAGTCTTGAGGGTAGGGTTTTTGACGTGAAAAATGACATTGAATTTCAAGATTAGCTTGTATTCAATAGAAGATGATTGATGTTGCGCTGTCAAAGCTATTGAGTCCGTTTTTTTGCCAAACAAGTGATATTTATGCCGATTTGTATAAACACTTGGGAAAAGAGAGATGCGTGGAGTAGCCCTTCCTATTCTAGGACTTCGAAGATGAATGTCAAATCCTCAAGAGATTTGAAGCCATGAACCTTGTGACAAAGCGTGACTCTCTTTCCATGTCTCATAGCAATGTACATCCAACAACGTGATGCAATGCACTTATGCACAGGCTCATAGAGTTTGTTGTATAGTGCATAACAATGGTTGACTTTGTGTTGGTGAGAAGAAAAGGAATCTCTCGCTATACCTCACAAGCATGGGAGAAATACATATTCTTCATCTTTTATGTATATGAACGCGTTCTCTTCTTGCTATTTTGTTCATGGATGTTGCAATACAACATGGATGAGAAATTGAGGTGTTCACCTTTGGCAAAGTTTTGGGTTGCTGAATTGCAAACCCTCTACTGCACTCTATAAGACGTGTGGGGCCACTCATAGATTCGATTTGTTAGTGGAGTAAAAGTGCAGGCCTACAACCATAATTGGATTACACTGTCCCATCGAACTCTATAATGTGGTATTGAATTTCACCTCCCTCTACTTTGCACCTACTCTTCAAATCTGTGCATGATGCATTGTACGTGACCATGTATGTGCTTAAGTATTCATGTTCTTCTTGGACATTTTCATAAATCCAAGTGTATTTGTCTGTTGTAATACAAATGCAAAACTATAGGAGACTATTTGAATCATGAAAATGCATTTCACCTCGCATTTCCCTCTCATGTAGAAGACAACAGTTGATTTCTAGTTTTCACATCAATTATAGTAGTGCATATTGGAGTTTAGGTGTACAAATTCAATTTTGTTCAAGTCACCATAACTATACATAATATGCACATTTTGTTTCACTCATTGTGTTTGTAAACACAATGACAACATTCTATTTTATACTACCATTGGATACTACTATAATTGTACATAAATATACTTCTTACATTGTATTTCATATAATTATTTCATACAACCATGATAGTGCAAAAATAATTCCTACATATTAATGTACATATTGTTAAGACATGTACATTGATCAAACAATTATGTGGGTTAAAATAACATTGATATCAAAAAGCGATCTCTATATCATTCATATTGATCATATAAAAACAGTACAAACCTAAGGTTCAATTGATAGCATTGAATAATATCATCCCTTCCTAGTAAATGAGTGTAATTGATAGTTTTTATAAAAGATGCAATAGTAATATGGGTGATTGCAAGAAACACTTGTCCTTTTTTTTGTCCCCTTGACCTTTTGGAGGTACTTTTTTTGCTCATAACTTTTTCATCTTTTGTTCATTTGACTTGAAACTTGAAATGAAGGTGCCTACAAAAGTTTTACATTTTTTGTAATTTTTTCAATTTTTTCAAAATTAGTTTACTATTTTAAAACTGCCCCCGATTGGATGTCTACTTTGGCCATTTTGGGGGTTTCTAGTCCTATTTTTGACCCAAAAATGCAAATTGTGAGCCGAAAATTGGCATGCAAGGACCTCAACTAAAGTTACATAAGACCACAAAGAGATTTTTTGAAAATACTATATTGTTCAACCTCTACATGTCGTCAAAGTGGCTGACTTTGCGCAAGTGTAGAAAATATAATTAATTTTTTCGAAAGATGAAATTTGTTAGAAAAGAAAGACCTTTACTTGGGAAAAAAATGGGATCTTTTATTTTTATTTTTTGAATTTTTTCACTATTTTTACCAAACTAGTGAAAAAAGAGCTATTTTCATTGTATTTTTCAGTGTCTATAACATTTAGAGAAAAAATTTCTTAGGTCTGAATTTCAAGAGACATAATATTCTCACTGCTCTTCAAATTATCCATATTTTTTTCAATTTAAAAAAAATAAATTTCAAAGGGTCACAGGATTCACAGGACTCACTGATTTTGAGCCATTTTGAGACAAAACCGGTAAGTGTTTCTTGCAATGACCCATATTGACTTAACTTTTTTGTTAAGTTCTAAATGTAAGTAGTCATTAGTGGTGGAAAGAAAATAAAGTTTGAAATTTTTTTAATGTAGGACAAAAATTGTAATAGAAATTTTTTTAATCCAAATTATCATATCATTTATTCATATCAATTTAGAATTATAAGTAATAGAAGCCCCTTTCTAATAACCCAAAGTAGAAAATTACATAATGATAGAATGTTAAAAAAAAAAATAATATCCCCCTACAAAATTGTTGTTGTTCACATCTATAGCCTTATTTTTTAACACACGCCCCCCCGAGCCTAAAGACTACTTTAATAATTATAACAAATGAAAAACATTTAGGAAGGGCTTTTATAAATATAATATTAAAGTAGTTTTATATAAAAGAATGAAACAACTTTTTACCTCATTTTTTTGACCACTTATTATATTTATATATAAAAAGTAGAAAGTGATCAAATATAAAATTATTGTAATTCAAAAATTACAAATCATAGTTTTAATTGATATTCAAAGTCTTTTGCCGCTCAATAATTTAGCTATGATTTATGAGCATTTTTCAAGTATAAAATTTATTTTGAATATACATATATACCACCTTCTATTAAAAACTAAAATCATAGTAAATTAAAGCAATTTGAATTTTTATTGATTTACTTATCAAAAATCAAATGAATTGATCTTGAGAAGAAAAGGGGGATTTTGCATCAAAAGAAACTACATCTATACTAGATGCCAAGGAATGTGAATAGCATTTCATTTAAAAAGACAAAATAATACAATAAGCTAATACCTTTTATGCATATTACAACTATAATTTGTTTTCAACAAAGGTATTGCTTAGAAAATGCATGTAGAATAACTATTCATTTATGTATAAAAATGAAGAACATTTATAATTCACATTACATACAATAATTGAAGAAGGAATTGCAACAACAAAATAGTAGAATTATTCTAAAATTTTCTATAAGAAACAGTAACCAAATTTGATCACTTTCTATATTTGAAATCATATGTGGTTTTTATTGTACATTCTATGATAAATTTTGGCAATTTTTTTTACAGTTTTTATTTTATTTTTAAACAAGTATGTTGTAGAAATACACTATAAGGAGGGTTCTATCAAGAAGAGAGGATAATGTTGAGGTATCAAAATATCAACCATGCCATTTGGTTTGGATATCTCACCGTCGTTATTTTGAAGTGTAGAACCGGGGAGGACACTTTTTGTGTATTTGGGGGACCCACGTGCGGCAATCGGGTATTTTTAGGGGGGCTATCAATTACTTGTAATCATTACTTGGCAACATTAAAAGAGCCCCTATTTTACCATAAAGCGGAAAAATCAGCCATATTATCATCCCTATTTTATTTTTAAAACACTTTGCCTTTTTAATGTCCCCTATTTTATATATAAATTTCTAATAAATTTTACCCAAGATTATTTAAATGTACCCTATCTTCCGCCGCACGTAGGTTATTAAAAAACAGGAAGTGTCCTCCCCTAGAGTGTAGAAACAACTTGCACCAATTTCATGAGATTTTTGAATCTCTATTTGGCATTTAAGGAATTTTGAAACATTCAAATTATCTTATTGTGTGAATTAAATAGAATTCCATTGCTAATTTTTATTTTGATATTTCTTTCCATAATTAATAATTAATTATTATTAACAAAATGCATTTTTAATTTCTTTATGGATCATCATTGGATTTTCTAGTAGTACAATTTCAACATCACTAATCACTAATCAATCTTTATTTGATTTTTTTTATGCAATGTTTAAATTATATTTGAAAATAATATTTAATATATATCATATACTTACATGTTTTTCCATGGTCATAAACTTCATATTTCACTATAAATTGCATTTGAAAATTTTGACATCTTACCTTACCCATTCTTTTTAAATTCAGAATTTTGATGAATGCTTTGAAATTTTATTAAATTCATAATCTATCCTAGAATATACTATATTTTGTAATTATAGAATCATTATTCTTTCATTATTTTACATTCTGACATCAATATCAATAATTAATCAACAAACCTTGGATACCTATTACTTTGTACTTTGTAGTAATAAATAGTATGATTTTTGAACATTATGTATCTATTTTAAAATACAAAATTCATTAAACATTCATTAAAATTTATATCCAAAATACAATTTTATTATTTTAGAAAATATCTAATTACTTAATTAATTTTACACAAAATCATGATTGAAAATATTTTAATGGTGAAAACCTCCATAAAATACCATATTGTAAATATTTATGTAGAAAATGATATTCAACAATAAATTCAAATTTTTTTGAAAAAGCAATAAGAATATTTAAGCTTTAGTTTTAAAGACAATTGTATTAAAAAGTTTTAATTAGAATAGGAATTGTTGTACTTTTGTAAAATAATACTCCCATCATTTTCAAATGATCTTCTAGTTGGACAAAATCTTTAGGCTTAATGATGACAATATTGTTATTAAAATTCAATTTTAAATATTTTTAAGACGTTGTTATTCATTCATTAAATCTTCAAGAAGAAAAATCTCATTTTTGAACTACTAAAAGATTATTTGGAAAACAAAAATTTAGAAGAATGAAAAGATCATCATAAGGTGTAGTGAATGGAATATTGTTTGTATGAAATTATATCAAAATAAATTATTTTAAATTTTTATCACGGTTGTTTTTTGTTTATCTTATATAAAATTATGAATGTTTGTGAGTAAAACTAAGTTTTATAGTGTATCAACAAGTATTAAACAATATAGTCAAAAAATGCTAACTATTCAATAAAATGTCCACCAAATATTGACATTTACATCAAGGGATACTTAATTTTTTAATTAAATTATAAAATTATTGGAATAGATTTTAATTGATATTCTTAAATTTGAAAAGACAATGATTATCTATTACTTAATATAATTAATTCAATAATTAATTCAACATCCAAAAAATTAAAAAAATGTTCACAATGACCACTATAAAAATAAATAATGTGACGCAACGTTTTGAAATAAGTTATTAATTACAAAAATTAAATATCTACATTTTGTGATCAAAGTAATTACAATGCATTGTTTTGAATAAACCCAAAACTACTCAAATTTTGGGTTTAAGATTACAAATACAAGGTTAGTTTCAACCTTAATCTTCTGCTTGTACAAAATATATAGTTTATATTGAAGCCTAACTATTCTTCAAAAATAGAGTTATTTGTGCAACATTTAATGTTGAATTTAGTATTGAGACCTTGTTGAATACCAAAAGAATCAAGGCTTGTACTATCACAACTAAGAATGGTAGAAACAGATGTCAAAGGTGTACATGATGTAATGGTTGAATTTGAATTGCCATTGCAATCAACAGTTGGTGTAGATGTTTGTGATGTTAAAAGCCATCCCATTACCTCTTCCATGTCTACATCTTTAGGGGATGTAGAATCATCAACATCAATATTTATTGGTACACAACCCTGTTAAACAACAATTCAGAAAAGGAAATATTTAAAATTTCCTTTTAGGTAGATCATTATAATTTTGTTACCAATCTCAAGTTACAAAATCAATAGCAAACAATGATCATTCTAACAAGATTCATATCAAAGATCATATATTCTTTAATTGATACCTCTTGTAAAACGTTTTGGCTAGGATAATAAAGATCTACTATTCTTTTCTGCAAGACTCTTGTTCCTATTGATTAAAAATCTTTATTTGATTGACATAACATTACACTTAAATAACATCTAAATTTTGCATGTTTTTTCAAATTTGTAAATAAGTTACAAAAATATAACATATTGAAGATTATGATATATACAAAATGCATAAATCAATATTTTTGAATCCCAACATACTATAAATGACCAAATATAATAAAATTATATGCAATATTAGTGCAATCAATGTATTCAATTTGAACTACTAATTGTTTAAATGTCACATTATATTCTATCTATTAACTTACGATTGTAATCAAAGTCGAATTGAGGTGCATCATCAATACATAAATCAAGTCGTGAGCAAGACGTCTCAAAGATCATATTAGTTTTTAAATATGCCATAGTCGCATCTCTGAATAAGACTTTCATCCATGGTTGCTAAATGCTAATGTATAAAATTATAATTATTCTTATATCTTATTAAAATAAATGAAGGCTAGTTGTTTCAAGTACAATGCCAAGAAGTGGTCACGTTTTCATGATTGAAGGTTAGGACACAAATTCTATGGTTGATGAATTCAAAAATTTAGTAAATACGTTGCTAATTTACATAAGATATGAAGGGCTAATAAGATATGAAGGAAAATGGACTTAGAAGAACCTTTCTTCTTCTTGGGCAACCCGCCTAACTCGTTTCAATTCTTGTTCATCTTGAAAACCACTAGCATCATTCCAAGACTCTACTAGGTGGTGCTTCATTCCAATAGAAGTTGAAAAGCCATCAACTGACTTTACTACAGGATGCAATTTTTTAGTGCATAAAGCATTGTAACGATTTTTAACAGCATTGTCTGTCCTGTTCAAAAATTGAATACAAATGCAAAAATCAAATAAACATTGTTCACACCTAAGGTACTTCTATTGGATTACAAAGTACATAGCATTGCATTTGATGGGTTGAAATTGTAATTTTTTGTGATACATGGACTTTAAATGTGTATGGATTTAGGCGACTTTTCTAACACAAGAATGCATCCAAACGTGATGATTAGGGACTAGTACAAGAGTATTAAATGTGTTCATGAGCATATCCTACTAAGCTTTGTTGAAACCAAGTTGAGGATGGAATTCAAATTGGCAAATAGATGACATAGAAAATGGGACAAATGAGTCTTCTTATGTTGCTCTTGTGCCATATATAGTTACTTAATTCATTATTTACAACCTATTACAATTTTAGCCCATGAAGAAGAAGAAAAACTATGGTGTGAAAGACAAGCATGAATGGATTGACTATTTAAGCCTCATGGACCTACATGACAAATTCCATCCTTATGCCTTTTTTTTTCAAGAGGTGGACCCATATACTAGTCCATGACATCCCAGTAATGTACTGGCATAGCTTAAGTGCAGTGAAAAGGAGAACGATCCATGAAATGCATTGAGTAGTTGCGCTTCATTACCTCCCAGGAACCATTTTTGCAATTTCTGTCCAGCGGTTTCCAAATACGTTGTGCCCCTAAATCACCGTTAGGTAAAGAGTCACATGTTAGCAAGGTGCAAGGATTAGGCGAGGATTACAGTCTCGACGTTTCTTATTGGTGAACAGAAATGACCGTGATATTTGGATAAATGACGAGTCCGGATAATGGAGATCACACCTGAAGGAGAAGGTGGTCTTCTTCTGCACTCCAGCTACTTTTGTTCATGCACATGTGAAGATATGTGCGCCATCTATGAGATTGCCAGACAGACACATATTTATAAACATTATTTTCCTGCTAAAATTCCTATCATACGGTTTTGTCGCAAGTGAAACAGTCAGTTTCAAGCCATCAGGTGCAATATAACCTCGACAACCAGCTTCGCAAAACTAACTCGAGCGTAAAATCGATCCACACACTATGATGCACGGATTTAAGATTGGTCATCACGAGGGAGAGGGGAACGGGCAATCAGACTAGTACCTCTTCCTGCACTCGCGAGGTGTCTTTTTATGCATTTTGGCTGATATGATATGCCATCTGCAGTCAGGTGATCAGTCACAGGCACACAAATATTAAATTTTCATACGATGTTTCCTGAGAATAACTCAAAACCATTGACGCTAAAAAAGAAACAATCCCATGCATATACATATGCCCATCCTGTACAACAATGAATACACACTTCAGTTGGGAAAAAAAGCTTAGAAACCAATTCGCACTTCTTCGTTCCGTGACGCTTGACAAGCTCTCGCAGTATGTCGTCCTCCTGCAAATGTACATAAGCTCTCATCAGGACACACGACACAAGAAAACATTTGAGCAACTAACATCTACACGACAAGGAGAAACTAACACAACCACAAACAGACAACAGAAAACTACACGACAAAGAGTCCTAGACTCAGAGAAGACAATCTGGAGCTGTCACAAAGAAGCAAGATATCATAAACAATTCAAAGTTAAATTCATTTAAATCCACACCAGAAATCTAACAACCAATTGATAGTTCAGTTAAACTTAATGTAGGGATTGATTACAGACTTTTTCTTTTTTTTTTGAAACAAATGAAAGAAATTCATTGCAAGGGCAAAGTACAAAGCGGCCAGCCACAAGTGGCCTGGCCGACACACCCCACCCAACCAAACACAGACATGATTACAGACTTTCACCACCAATCTGAACTGTGAATTTCAGAATAAATTAAAAAAATGCCGGCTCTAATTCCCGAAAGTGAAAAGTTTTACGCCATACATTTCTATCACTGCATAAGTTAAAGCACTAATCGTTTCATTTTAACATTCATTTTACTAGATAGCAGTTTGTTCTTTATGTTTATTAATAAAATCTGGGAGAAAAACTGAAGGCAGCCAGTCTGCCAGTGTCTTCTTTGCCATGTCATAAAAGTTTTTAAATAAATTCTATCTCGAATACAATATTAAAATATTAGTGCATCTTGTAATATGTCAGTGAATCTCGCAGCTGCTAAGTACGATATTTAGAGCTAGCATTCAATTTCCTCATTGATAATTTCCCTGTAAGAACTCATAAAAAGCTGATGGAATTAAGCCTAGGCGGTGCAGTAGAATTGAAATAAACGGCGCACTGATCGACACTCTCTCAAGAATCGCTAAAATCAAGAGGCGTCAAGTTAAGAAGACCTGCTCACTGAAAGTAATCGTAGGATCGGTAGAATCATGTGTAGGCGAATTCGAAGGCGTAGCTGCGGAAAATGTGGCACCATAGCCATTGCAACCAGGCTTATCACATATGGAATCCTGCATACTCACTCGGTCGCACAGGTACTGCGGGCTCAGGATACGCTGCTGAATGCTACTGTTGTTGTTGTTGCTGCTGCTGCTACTGCTGCTGCTGTCTCGGATCATCACCACATTCGAGGAAGCCATAACAAAAGAGACTGGAGCTTGAGGTTAATGGCGCAAGGGAGCATCATACGCTTGATCGATAGACACGTACTCACAACGCAGCATCGTCCCTCTAATTCAAGGAAATTCAAACTGCGGGCCAAAGTTTACAGCCAAATCGAGCGAGGGGATTGAAAAATTGGAGTAGGACGGAGCCGGTTGAATGCAGCGAAGATGTCGCACTTTGGACAAGGAGTGAAGGCCGGAAAGAGCGTGAGTGAGGCCAGCCATTGTGTCCGAGGATCGAGTAAGGGTTAACCGTTTCTGTTCCGGCGGTTGACTTACAGTGAAGAAGCAGCCAGCATTTCGGTTACGGCCGTGTGATCTGCGCTGGAAACGTACTCTGTTCGCGCTCGCAACCCTAATTGAACGTCTTGTTTCACGGAGTTCGCCATAGCCACACTTTGGTCCGTCGTCCAAGCCAAGCGCAACGAAACATAACTACGCAACATTCTGGGAATGAAATGTTTTACAAGAGAATTTCCCCCCTTCTCTATGTTACTGTAGAGAATGAAATCTCCAAATACCTTCCAAATTTGATAGGTGCTAATATGTTGGATGGAATGTCAAGTGGTAGGGGAACATAGCATTATTCACCTAGGTTTATTGTTCCCAGTCATAAAAAAAAATTTAATGGTAGAATGTATTGTCTTTGTCAGTGGTAAAAATAGACTAGAGAAACTAGTGTTTTTTTTAAGGTTCTTGAAACTAAGTTGGTCGAAGATTAGGAAGTCAACCAAATAAACTACATCATAGTGATTTAACCCATAAATGAAGCCGCAACCATTTTTCTAGTTAATGAATGACAAAGATTCCTTCTATACAAGACAAAAGAACAACTATCCATTGTTAGAATTCTGCATGAAAAGGGGAGGTCTTGTACAATAGTTTGACTATCAATGAGTGCTTTTGGATTTATTTAAACCTATTATTTACACAATGCCCAAAGGATGATGTCCTTAATCATCAGCCTATCTTTTTAGAGTTAATACATGTCATGTTGTTCACAAAATGAAATTCAAGTCTTTATTGACTTCCAAAGACACCCTTGGCTAATTGTTGAATAATGTACAAGGTGAAGATTTCAATCATTGGTGTTAAAGTATTTTGGTTACATTATTTACTTTAATTTGATGGAGTTTCAAATCTCAAGTATGATGAATCAAATGCTAAGTTTTATGAATTATAGTTTTTATATTGCATAGGGCAATTTCTTAGAGAAAGAGATTCAATAAAAATAAATAAATAAAACATTCACAAAAGGAAGCTCCAGCATCGATATTTAATATTATGTCTTCTCTACTTTTTTTCCTTGGAAGTTTTGAATTTAAACCAAGGATTGTAAATTAAAAATTACTTTCACATTAACATCTTAGTTAAAAATTAGGATACAAAGAAAATAAACAACTAATTTGATTAAAAAAAAATTCAATGAAAATAATATAAAGATAAAAAAAGACTTGGTTAAAACTTGATCATTCAAAATGCCATCTATTTCTAATTCCCAAATTTTGAGATGGTATTGGTGGAATCCAAATGAATATAATGACATTTAAGTAAATGATTGAAATTTCATTGATATTTTGCAAATTCATTGATGCAAATAGCTTCATTACATTTGAAATGATTCATAAAGTTCTAAAGTCAATAGTTCATGGTTAAACACCATAGCATATGCAATGTAAGAACTTTAACCTTTAAATGTGGAGGCAAACATTTTGTGTTTGATGAATGATAGAGATATCCTTTTTATATAGGATAAAAGTGCAAATATTCATCATTAGAATTTTTGTGCAAAAAAGAGATCTTCTACTATACTTCAATCACTTCCAATGAATACTTTTGGATTTTTTTTTAAATAAGTGATTCCCACAATATCAAAATAGATGATTTTGATGGTCATCAATACATTTTCTATTAGACAAATTAGACTATTGGTGGTAGTAACAATGTCATTTACTTTAAGCCACAAAAAAATTAATTTAGAACTTGTTGAAAGTGAATTCACAATGTTCTATAAGATTTTTTGCATACATTATATGTTATTATAGTTGCAATATTGGTTGCCTATATTGTTTGGCTATAGGATGCCCCAACTTTCATTTATGATTATTGGAATTCAATTAATTCAAACAAAATGCTTACAACAAATATAATGATCTTATCCATAACAATTGTTAGCAAGATGATCAAGTATCTTCCTACAATTAGTACTTTCATAAAATGAAGCATATAAAATGACAATGTATCTACTTATGTAGTTTGATCATCATTTCATAATCTATTGTCTATCTATTATCCTTGTCTTTGAAACAAAGCCACATTACTCTATGCTTCAATCATGGTGTTTACATTCAATGCATTAGTTATAACTCAACTCCAAATTAAAGTAAACTTCTTAGTTATAGAATAGTTCATGATTACTTAGTGATTATAGACTACCCTTCAAATCCTATATCATTGACCAAATCAATTTACAAGACACTCCACTTGATTGACCAACATATCTCCAATCTTATAGCACCTCTCAAACACAACCTTAGTGACAATCTGATAATGGAAAACCAAACCAACCAACCAAGTGAAGGCCCACAAGTGCTCTAAATTGCCATGTGGGTTTCCTACACAACCTTGGGGACAATCTAATAGTGGAAAACCAACCAAACCAACCATATGGAGACCCAGAAGTGCTCTAAATTGTCATGTGGGTTTCCTACACAACCTTGAGGACAATCTAGTAATGGAAAACCAAACAAACAAACCATGTGAAGACTCACAAAAGTGCTCTAAACTGCCATGTGGGTTTCCTTGTGGGTTATGTCCTTCGTAGTCTGCACTTGGGAAAGTATACCATATTTCTTCGTGTACCAAAGCTGTTGAAATGGGGTATGTGTGTGTGTGTCCTAAACCGGGTTTTGATACCTGTATAGCACCAGACCGTCATGCATGCAAGACTTTAGGAAAAGTTTCAGTCATTTGGCCTCAAAGACTCTTAGTTTTCACGTAGTCAGTGTGGAACAATCTTTGGAGAATTTGATATCGCATGATGCCTGGCAACACACACTGAATCTTGGTGAGTATAGAGTCGACTATTGGAGAACAAAAATGGACCTACTATACGGGGCCAAATCTGCGGAGTTTTTTTTCCTTCTAATGAGAAAACGTATCCTGAGTATATCTTTACAAAAAAAATGGAGTGCAAAATGTGTACAAACTGGAAAGAATCCCAAAGTTCAGGACAAGGAGTTTGTGCGCTTTCTCCATCGACCGTAATGTAAAGCTTGCCTACGCCAAATGCAAAGGCTTCAGAGACTATTGGGACTGCACCGACAGTCCGCCGTTTGTTGCAGATGAGGAGAGGGGATGGTTGTGTTCGCCCTCGTAGGTGACAATCAGCATTGAGGAGTCTTCCATGGATCGTTCCACGTGTTTCCTGGCTGGGCAGCCTCTTATGCTGCTGCACTTGTAGTATCCCCTGCGCATTATGAACCCAAAGCAAATTCAGTACGTTCTTGAGTCAGTTTGAAGACCATGCTTCTCTGAAGATGCCATGTGTAGGGTACGACATTGTAACCAATTTGGTGACAAACCTGCGACCCACTTCGCAAGATTCGGAAGCCCTGACACCCCTATTACGTACATTTTACGTAGAGGACAATCAAAGCGGAGCAAATAAGAGAACGGAGTAAAATTTGTTGGTGGAACAATCTCAAAGCTAGAAGAGAACGGAGAAAAACTTGGTTTCTCAGTGCGCAAAATAGGGGAGTCAGAAACGGAGACTTTTTTTGATGCGATCAAACGGGAATTAGTGCTTTCGGGGACAGGGTTGTAACCAATTTGGTGACAAACCTGCAACCCACTTCGCAAGATTCGGAAGGTCTAACACCTCTATTCCGTATCTTTCTGTACAAAAGGATTCTTTTTAGGGTTTAGGGTAACTGCGAAGCTCGAGAATGTTATGCTAGAATTAATTGAAGAGCACTGGCAGCAGCGGATTTGAAAGGAGTAAAAGGATTTGGTACCTGGGATGAGGTGAGCCCTTGATCGGTTTCTGGCCATACTTGCGCCATGAGTAATCATCCGGAGGAATGTCAGCCAACTTGCTGCTGATTGCTCGCACGGTGATTGTTGTCTTCAACCGCAATTTCCTGCCAAAGCAAAAGTTCAGCTTCAGTACTTACTGGCTCCGGACCACAAGGAGAGGGAAGAGGCCAATTGTACCTACGCCTACATTGTAAATTTGATCAAATTCTTATCTGTAGTGTTTGTTCCAACTCAAACCTTGAGCCCTAGTTCTCTAACATGAAATAAGCTACATCCCAACTGCAGCCAGAGCATAAAATAAGCTACAGACCCACTCATAGCTTTGTAACTAAACAATCGAAGGGATATTCTTTCTTGCAATGTAGCTATTAGTTGGGTCTAGACAAAAGGTCGATTGAGTCAACACAAGTGACATCTCCAGTGAAGTGAGGAAGTTCGAGTAGGATCTTACACAAAAGTTTGTTGCTACCAGAAAACTAAGCCCTAGTCATTACCGTGAACTAATCAACATCTACAATGCAGCTACATTATGGACCTCTTGTAGCCTTGTAGCCGCACTACAAAAGGGGTAGAGACTCTTATAGGTAGTTTCTTGTTATTCAATGACACATAAGAGTAGGCAAGCAAATGAAGGGCCAGAGAGTTCATGGAGCAAAGGATCTTCTCAAGCATGAAATGCAGTTGCACTGAGACCTCAGTAATTTGACATTTTCAAACATCACATTCTAGAATGCCCAGCACAATGGCCACACTATCGTAGACTGTAACAAACTTATCATACATTCAAACAATGTCATGGCCGTGTTTGGGGGACACCAAGCAAACGGATTGAAGAAGTTTAAGATGTAAATACCTGCGCTTGGTGCAGTGGCAGCGACCGAGGATGGCACACGTGGCACCGTTCTCGTCCGACTTTCCGGAGCATTTCTTCCGGGAATTCGAGGCCTGAGGGCGAGGTGGTAACAGAGAACTCTGCTCCAGCGATCGCTGGCTGTTCCGATCCGCACTCATGGTTGAGAAAGAGGCCGTGGTCGCTGACTGCGGAGGCCCAGAACTCAGGGAGCTCGCGGGACTCTGGCCTTTGTACCCCATCTCATATTTATTGAACAGGTGGCTCCCCATGTCGTATTTGTTGAAAGGATTGGGCGGCAGGACTGGGTGATACCGTAACATGTGATCAGGAATATTTTGTGGAGGCTGCCCTTGTTGGAAGCCGTGGAAAAAGTGGTGTGATTTCGGCGTCAGATGGAGCATGCTCTGTGCAGAAGCCCCGGGCAAGGACGTCTCTCCAGCTGAAGAGGGAGACCTTTGAGGAAACACCTGACCAGTTGAGAAAACGACACCCGATGAAACCAAAAGACGACGAAGGAAACACTCGCCAGGAGTGAAAAAATGAATGATGTTTTTTTATCTTGTCGTCAATTAATCTCATACGAGTAATAGGTGATTCAGTAAAATTAGACAGTTTCAGAAGGTTTTGAACAACATTGTACAGATGCTGTTTTTCACGGTTTATTGGAAGGTCTCTTCGTGTTCACAAAGATCATCCCAAGGCCTCTCCATCGTACATAAAGAGGCAGAGGCCTCCCTATGCTTATCGTGAACATCATAGAGCTTCCAATAAACCATGAAAAAGAGCATCGGTACAATGTTGTACAAAACCTCCTGAAACTGTCTAATTTTACTGAACAACCTGTTACTCGTATGAGATTAACGACATGATCAAAACGCCATTCATGTTTGGAGTCACATTGTTTGAAGACTAACAATCGAGGGACTCAGAAGGGTGGTACATCACACCTGATACATCATCCGCTGTAGCTCAGGAGAAGGCGGAGGCTTAGAGGAGGCCGAGGGCGAGAACAACGACCCCGGGCTGACAAGCCTGTCTCGCGTCGTCGTCTCCAAAACATGATCAGAATAGAAGTTGGAACTTTCTAAAAACACGCCAGCGTATCCCGCGACTGTCGCATCCCGCGTTCTCCTCCGAAACCTCGCATGCCCGGAGCGGCTGAGCAACGACACCACTTTCTGGAACTTGGAGATGGCAGCCCCAGCGATGACATCGCATTCCTCCGGAGGGTGGACTTCCGTAAGCGACCGAAGCAGACGCCGTGCGCAGTCGATCCCCATGACTGCAGCTTCTTTGACTTCGTAATCACGGTCGCGCTTGCCCAGAGTCAAATTGTAATCCAAAACCTCCATAGCGCCCATCTAGGAACGCAACCCAAATCTAAACCCCAGAAACCCCAGTTCTGTCGAGACGGTCTGTCATCGCGGAGCCTTCGTACGGCCGGAAAGCTCGTCTCGCAGGTTTTGCCATGCGATTCGAGGGAAAAGGAAGGCAATGTGTTGCGGTCGCTGCAAATTGAAAGAAAGACAGCTGCAACAGACAAAAAAAAAAAAAAAAAAAAGTGCCAAATCAGAGGGGAACACCGAGTTCCAAAATGCTCACACACAGATTGAGTTTTCAGTGAGGTTTGTAAACATGGCATTGTGAGGTGGTGTAGCAATGTTCACACATGCGAGGTGAGTGAGTTTTGTTCTAGCACGGTCTTACTTTTGCGTACAAAACAATGCAAGCAACACAACAACGGTCACCTTCTGTCCTTGCGAGACAAATGCTATGCTACAGGTGACATTTTCCACACAAGAAAAAAACCAGCTGGACAACACCTCCATATCTTACTACAAGTTCTCCGCATTTAGGTTCAAAACATAATTTTTTTCATTCTCGCACCTGCCCACCATGCCGCTCGATGTCTCCGTCAAGCTCCCCAGCTCCTCCTCATCTCTTGCAATCCGTGATGGAAATAAAAACCAACAGAAACACACAAACCCACCAACAATCTGAACTAACTTATTGAGCCAAAACTCAGCTTCTTCGGCTTCTACTTCTGCTTGGCTATGGTGCCTACCTCCCCGGAGCGTTGACAACGCGGTTTGAGGAGTAAATGAAGCCCGGAAAGTTCGACCTTTCAAGGCGGACTGCAACTACGATCAATGAGCAACGACCCTTGTACGAAAAAACAGCACTAAATCTCTGCACTCGTGGAGTTAATGAAGTTGGGCGAGACGGAGAGAGAGAGAAAGACGGGCTATGGAGGACCCCACAGCCTGGAGTCACGCCAGGGGCCGGTGGGTGCAATGAAGGACAGGGTGTAGTAATGGGCAAGAATGTCTTGGTGGGGTTGTGTTTCAGACTTTCAGGGACACAACGTTGACGCTGGGGGAAGACTGAAAGAGAGGATTCGCACCAAAATCAGCCACTATTGTTGTAACTTAGTTTCTATTTTTATGATGGTGGGGACTTCATTGCAGAAGTTTTTGTTGGGGGGATGGGAAAGGATTTCAATGCACCAAAGAATGTGGTGTTTGGATTGTGTATGCAAAAGTTATGTAGGGTCAAAGTTGTAGTGTTAAATATGACAATCTATCAAAAAGAGATATGAGGAATGATAGGGTGCAATGTTTGGCAAGAATGTCTCAAGGCTCGAAGTGGTGTGTGTTCTTGTTCAAAACATAGCACAACATTGGCATGAGGTAAAGAAAGAGAAAATGCACATTAGAATTGCCTTCTATTGATGTAGTTTCTATTTTCACAATGGTAGAAAAAATACTTGTTATCTTTGTATGGTATGGGATTGGAAAAGGATTTCAACACCCCTCGGAATGGGTTGTTTAGATTTTGTATGGGAAAGTTGTGAGGGGTCAAAATTTAGTATAAATTGTGAAAAGACAATTCCTATTGTTGAAGTATGATGATCCATCAAAAAATGATCCAATTTCTATAAGTAGTTGAAGTCATTCATCAAACTTGATTTTGTTCTTTGCAACATTATAGCACCATAATCCATGTAGAAGGTACCATCAAACTAAAATAACTAATTGCATGTGCCTATGACATTAGATAATTTCAATATATGAGTACATTGTTGATTTTGGATAAATTTACTTTATAAAATATGAAATTGTTTTTCAAACAATGGATTCCTCAAGATTTTGTGTATCTCTTTTGGTAAGCATCAGTTGTGAAGCTAGATCCAAATTTAGGCTACATAACCAACTTATCTTGTAGACTCATAATTTCAGGATTTTAAATATAGTGCCAAATTACCTTTTGTATTTTATTAACTACTTGGTTTGGAAATTTTGTTGTTGCTATTCATTTTCATTATTCATTATATTTTTTTGAATATAAATAGATTCAACTCTCTTTGCAAAAAAAAATTTCATTTAAGGTAGATATACCTTATTCCATTTTCATCTCTAATTTTGTACCATAAAAATTGCACCAAATATTTCTTTAATGTTGTAAATCCCATGCGTTAACTAATCAAGTTTTGGTTTGGAAATTACATGTATTCTTTGAGCCTTGTTGCTTGATTTTTGCATCAAATCTAATTGTAATTTAGATTGTTGTCATGCTAAGTTTGTGGTGGTTAGTTTGTATTTTATCCTTGGCAATGAAGTCCCATTTCATTTTGTGGTAAAAAAGAAATAGAATAAAAATAAAAATAAACATTACTCTACTATATAACCATAATAATTGAAAAAGAATCAATTCAATTTGGATTAATTATATATTTGTTAACTTATTGTAAATATTAAAAATCAAATAATATTTTTTGTATAATAATTTTATGATGAACTTTTATTATCTATAGCCATTCATATACTATTTTTGATTATCTTGAAAATTAGAACTAATATGTTTTTCAAATATTCAATTTAGTTATAGTCAATAATATGGAAATTTTGTTTTTTAGCCATGATTATTTATAGTATTTATAAATAATGATTTTTCTTCAAATCATTTAATTCATTCAACTAATTACCAATCTATTAGTTGAATTGACATAAAACAACACAAGTGATTGTATTTTAAAAGTGTCATTTGGTAGTCTTTAGCAAATGAGAAAGAAGGCAAATTCAAGGTATAGAGTACCACTTTTTAAACAAGATTTCCTCAAAACTAATGCATTTTGAGAACATTCTACATTTTCTTTAAAATAATATTTTCTTATCTAGTTAGAAACTACTACAATTTGAGTACGCTATGCATTTGGTTAAAAACACTATTTTTTATCGAATTGAAAATATATATTTCAATGGAATATAAAATTAATACAATGAAAAATAATAAAATAAATGTGTGCATAAAAACCATGTATTAACTATAGATACCAATCTTAATAAGTTATAATTAATTTATATTAATGTTTTTTTAATTTCAAAAATTTTATTTATAAACAAAGATTAGAGGCCTTTGAAGATTGCAAGTTTTTGGATTGTAAGAATACTATGAAAATACTAGGATTGCTACCACATAAGCAATCTGAAGTAGTCAAGTCATTGCCTTGTTAGATAATATTTTTTATTTAATGAATTATCAAAAAATTGAAAAAAAATTATTCAATTTTTTTAAATAATTTTTGAAATTTTTGGAAGAATTCTTTTTAATTATGAATATTTAAACCAATAGGGGTTGGTTTACTACATAGAGAACAATTTCAAGGAACAACCTTGGAATACTCTTCTATAGGCCTTAAATCCCTCTAATGTTTATATTATTGTGTTAACTTTTGATACATAAAATTTTCCTTATTTGAATTCAAAATTCAAAAATATTTTCATGTGCAAATTTTGTTTTCAAGCACATTCACCAAAAAATTTAAAATTTAAATAATAGAAAAAAATGATTTTCAATAAATGTAAATGAATAACATTTTCCCAAAAAAAATTAAAAAGAATTAACAAGCCTTCTTTTAGGAATTCTATTTTTACATGTTTGAATACAAAGAAGATTGTAGCATAAATTTCCAACAACAATCCTCTTTTTTGAAATTTGTAATGCACTTTAGAATTAGATTATACAATGTCTATACAATATCTAATATATTTGTGTGCATGTGATCAAAGTTTCATGAATTCTTCAATGATTATATTGACACAAGATTAGCATTTCCAAAACACAGGAAAGTACTTTTAATGTAACATCATTTTTCTATTTTCATTTATATATTTTTTTAATTTCAAAATTTTTAATTTAGTGCATGGGGATACAAAAAGAGGTTGATTCAACCTTCATTTGACTAAGATTTTTATTTATACAATTTACTGTAACCCCTAAATGTCCTAAGGCCTTTTTAGAGATGATTAGAATTTGCTCTAAATTAAACAAAAAACCAACATTTTTATAGTTTTTACTAAGTTTACTAAAATTATAATTGTACAAAATCAACTAGACATGTTAGGGATCACATAGGAAAAGAAAACACAACAATATCACTAATAGATTGAAGATTATAATGTTTGATCATGACGATGATAAATTGTGAAAGTTATTTGAAACCTTTCAATCATCTTGCCACATGTACGTCAAATGTAAAAAATTGGTCTCTTAGAGAATATGATTCTAAAGGATAGAACATGCACAATTCCAATCAATTTACAACTTTTCAAAATGTTTTCAAAATTTTAAAAAAATGAATCTCTAATGTGAGTTTTTCTTCAAGATCTAATGTATTTAAGTCTCATTTTTGAGAGCCTTCAACACTATAAAATCAAGATTTTAAATGAACACCCTTGCATAAAATCTTGAATAGAAAATAATAACCATTCATTTTCAAAATCAAGTTGTTGATTCTAAAATTAGACTTCAAGAAGAATTCTGCAAAGCATAAACTATTAGAAGTAGAAAATTGGTAAGATTTTATTTAACTTTAAAGTATAGTCTATACCAAAATTGGTGTTAACCTTGAAGAAGACAATCAAATTTCATGAATTATTTTTATTATAGAAATAAAGACATATCAAAGATTTCATCAACATATTTCATGAATTTTTAGTATTAAATAAGGTACATAAAATCTTGAGTAAAATTTGAAGGTTGACAATCATAAAAAATAAAATATCCCATCTAAAACTTACCTTATCAAAATTGAGGAATAAGTAATCATTGATTTTTAAAATGGTATTCTAAACTAGGTTGAATTACATTGCTATAATGAAAATACAAACCCAACATCCATCAATAAGTAGAAATTTTAATTTAGTCTCACAATGAAGAATATTACATGACATGACACATTAATAAGCAAAATGCAAATGAAAGACATAAAAACAACAACCATAGATGGAATTTCTACAACCATATGGATAATTATACGATGCTAATAATAAATATATTTAGATAATGTAAAATCAATTTAAAGTTTATTTTTTTTAAACTAAAACTAATGCACTATTTATAAAAAGCATGGTCCTCTCTAACAAAAGAAATGTCTACAAGAAGATTGAGTTAGTTAAAATGTAGTTTAGTGCACGTATTTTTGTTGGTCAATTTATGGTCATTGCATAATATATATCTACATTCCATCTGATAAATTTAGGCATATATAAGTTAGGACATCCATGATGGTCAACTATCTCTAATAATCAACATTGAAATATAACTAAGCATCAATGGAGAAGGAAGGTATAGGAAAAATGAATTTTTATTTGTTTATAATAGGTAGTATGGAAAGGAATTTTTGTTGGAGTGATGTGGTTCTTTATATTTACATAAATGGATGGAATGTGGAAAATGTGGATGAAATTTAGAGTACTCATCACTAAAAGTGTACAATCATCAAAAATAAGAAACAATGTTTATAGAATTTGTAGCAAATCAACCATTTCATTCATTGAAAATGGAAGAATATATTGCCTAATTAATATTTCCTCAAAAAATTGTAGCAATTTTCAATAAAAATACCTCTTTAAGAACCATTTTGATAATTAATTGTCAGTTGCAATAAAAAAGACCATCAAGAGACATCATTGAATGAGTGTCATTATGTGAATCTTCCATTTGTATGGCCATGAAATTTCTCTCCAATGTATTGTGCTTGCCTTATAGACAACCTATTGTCAATTGATGAATGCTCTAAGAGCTTTCAATTGAAAATAAATGGGGTTGTCCATTTTGTGGACTTATAGTTTCATATATAGTTTTATGTAGAGTTTTCTAGCTCTATTGGTCTTCTCATTGTGTTTTTCCCAATTGTGTACTTTTTCAAATACTTAACAAATAATGAGATCTCAAGTATGATCTCTTCGATCAAATCCTATAGTTTTTTCACTTCTCTTCTACTTCATATTCATAAATGCATTATTCTTTCATCCATTGCAAATTGAAGCTCATTTTTTGTTCAATTTTGCAAGAGGTGGCACCTAATTGTGGGAGCCTATACATACCATGTTATAAATTTCACAACCTCATACAATGAGAAAGACAATAACAATGAACTAAAAAGAGGTAGCACCTCTACTATCTCAAAAAATTGACCCCCCTATATGCTATAAAAAAAACATGGGCTATCAGTGGTCTTGGAAATTTTGGTCATCATTCACAGATATGGGATACAAGATACATCTACAAAATATAGATAGAAAATACAAGAAAAAAAATATAGATGCAGATATAGATTGCAAATCCCATATCAATTGCAAGAGAGATTGTTTCTTGGAAGATATAAGTAGGGGATATCTTTTACTTCAATCCAATGTAAGGTAGAAGTACTAGTAACCAACCATGCCCAATAACTAACTTGTAGGATGTGCTATTTCCAACCTTAGGATAGAAATGAAGTCGGGATTGGGTTTTTTTTTCCTCTCTCCTTTTCAAGCTTAGGACTAATAAGATTATGACACATGTTCAAGAGAAGTGAGCAGAAAGGTAGCTCTACATTGATTGGAATGAAGAGAATCTAGAGATTCATTTTTGGTCTGAATCACTTCTTGGCTTTGAAAATTCACAATAATTTCAATTTTATGAATAAAATTATAAGAAATCATCTATCTCCATATTTCCTATCTTTCTATATGGAAAAAAATTTCTACTAGCTCTTACTCTTCACCATTTGCTCCAAATTTACTTAAACGATTGGTTACTAGTGCTTTTACCTTGTAGATTTTTTTTTCATATTGGAAATTTTTTGCTTCTTTTAAAGCATTGTTGATCTAAAAGAAACAATCTCCAACAAAATAGGCTCTAAAGAGGTAGTATCTACCCATTCTACAATATCTAAGTGACTATGACTATGACTATGACTATGACTCCGAAAGAGGCGTTACAATCTCGTCTCCCCCGTCCCCCTCCCCTCCCTTGGCATGGAAAAAAGACAACCACTGATTAATTTTGGAAAAAAATAAGAACCCCCTTACCTTGCTGTTGATTGAAATACTATACATACATATGAACATACAAATATATATGTATATATATATATACCTATCTACGTATTGTCATGATACTATTCGGATACAAAAGCATTAATTCATATTGTTTGGTCTTATGATTTCATTTAGATATTACATAAGGAAATTAGACCTTGAGGAATTAAATTTTGTTTTTATCTTGTAAATTGGTTGTGATTCTGAGTACAGTGTTTCACTATGCTCTAAGGGAGAAACACCCAATACCACACTTGTACTTTACATTCAACCCTAGAGTCATCCAAAATTGTCCTTAAACTACAATTAATGTGGTTGCCAAATGCTTAACTCTAGTTCGAAGATGCATATTAAGGACACATACCAAAATCTGATTGGCTCACCGTTGATTTTAGTAACGTTCAGATTTGGAGGCATCTATTGAACAATTTCAGTGGTCTAGGGAGCCAGCACTTTGAAAAATCATAGAAATTACATACGACATCCAAAAAATCTAATTTTTTCTTAATATTCATGCTAATACTAGAAACATATATGTTTCTTTTAAAATCTGCCTCCAACTATGCTGAATTCCTTGTCTGGAAGGTTTTGGGTGTTTGGGCCGTATGAATTGGCAGTAAGCTTAACCGACTGCCATTTCCAATTTCCTATCCATTTGCATAATATCTAAGTGACTGATTGCCTGAGCTCTTCAGGTTCGTTTTCAGCTTTCCTCAGAGGAAGCAGGAGCGCAGCCTTACACACCAACTTCTTAAGTTACTGACTGGCTGGCTGGTCCCTTGCGCTGGATGTGTAGCTTAGCTTAAGTCAAGTCAGTTTGGGGTGACCTAACCTACTGAAGTTAGAGTAAGTGAGTTCGAATTAATCGTGTCATGGAAGTTAAGTTACACTGGCCGCTGCAGCATTTTGTTTTTGCTTTGCTTCCTGCCGAAGTCAGGCGGCTGTCGATCTCAGTTGTCCAGCACTCCAGCTGAGACTGGACTTCATGGAACTTTGTCTCTAATTTAAGTTACTCCTTGGTTCTCTGCAAGTTCACCCACACTAATAAGTATAACATCGCTTTTTTCTTCTCTGAACTGAAACCGACAAGTGAACCCGAATTTCATTGCCAATAAGAAGAATATACAAACAGACACAAGTTCGTGGCCTGGCAAGCAAACGCACACTTAAGTGACTGTTAAGGTAGGGGGCTGTAAAAGCGACCCTTTATCAGCTGATTTGCATTTTGGGGAAGCTAAACTCCTTAAAACAACTATTAGTAAATTTTTGTGGTAAGAAAAATGGAATTGGCATCTAACCCAAGTTGTTTCATATTTTTTGGATCTTCATGGAATTAGTTATGAATTTTTGAAGTTAAAACATGGTGGTTTCTAAAAGCGACCCCCTCCTGAAATGTACACTTGTGGTACATGTTAGAGGCAAAATCTACTAGATTGATTTTAGAGACCAGGTTGCAATTACAGCCCCCTACCTACAAGATTGACAAGTGAACATCACTTTTGAAGGAAGTCCTTCATTTCATTTCAAATTTTGAGGTAACATCACTTTTGATGTTAGGAAGGTGCACCCATTACTTCCAATATAAGAATTTAAGCATACTTGGAGGTATCTTTTCCTGAAAATGATATTTTATAATATTAGCAACTCAAAATCATGAATTTAAAAAATATGTATATAATTTTTGGATAAGGCATCTGATATCTAAAAAATTTCAAAGTAGGACTATCTAAGGCACCTAAATTTGCACTCTTGGAAAATTTGCCTTGATTTTCACACCAAAATCTTAAAAAATTAGAGCCCACTTAGGACAATTAAGCATGGGGATGGTTTCATGGTACTTTTGGAGACACTTTTAAGGAAATTCTAGTGTCAAATAGTGAAATGAATGGGTGCTCTTACCTTAAGTCCTTCATTTCATTTCAAATTTTGAACCAGAGAAGGAGACTAGACATACACTTGCAAATTCAAACTAGCCAAATAATAGCACATCTAATAATTTGTTGCATGTGACAAGACTATCGATATCTACTAAAAAATGGAGAATGGTGTTGTTTATCATTGTATACTGTAGTAGACCAAAAAGTAGTGAGATTGGTTACATAATCCCAAACTCTTGTCATTAGGCTTTCTATAATGTTGTTTTTCAATCAAGGTGGAGTTTTTTGTTTTTTTTCATCGTTCCAAGGGGGCACCTACCATGAACAAAGTTTGTCTTTTTGATGGCTCTTCAACCAATTTCAATTCTTGCATTAACTAAAAGTCCCTCCCATGCATTATGGAAGGTATAATACCTTTCCCTCATGAAAAAGACCATTACTTGGTTATTCAATGTTATATCCAGTTGGTTAAGAAGTCATATGATCAAAAAATTTCCATGTTTTCTACTATTGTAGTGAGAAGCAAAAGTATGTATCCTATTAGAATATAACCATTTAATGCTTGAGGATTTTGGAAAAGACTTAGATGTGCTCTAATATACACCTTATTAAACATTTTTGAAGTGTGTATTGAATAAAAATGATGAAAAATATGATATGTAGACATTGCTCATACAATCATATTTAAAAAAAAGACTTGGTTTTCAAACTTTGGAAGGACACAAAAACTTTTGTAGCTAAGAACATTGCTAAAAGGACAATTCAAGAGTGAATTATATAAAAATCATAGTAGAGTTATTTTCAAAAATTTAGTCATTATTTGGATATTAGCATTGGCATTCCTTTGCAAATTGTTTAAGTGTTTCCAAAATATAAATTTCAACAAGATGTAAAGTATTCTACAAAATCCGTTTCTTAGTACAAAAATTTAATAATTCAAACCTCACTTTCTAGAATTATAAGATGCATGAAATAAAAATTTGAAATTGATTTGCAAAATTTATGTATATATGAAAAGCTTTAAATCATTCCATTTTGATCAATGAGATGAAAGGTATGAAGAGTTTTTGTTCAAAGGTAGTTCTAGCTAGAACATTACTCTAAAATATCCTTGGAAGTCCTTTATTTAAAACAAGTTTTGATATTTTTAGAAAGAAACAAAATTGTAGGATGAAGATTGCTTATTTACAACATTACAACTACTATGATTTCCATTTTTTTTTTAATTCCATAACCAACTTCTCAAAAATGTAGTATTTTAAATCATTTTTTACTTCTTTCTACTTACTATTTTTCAAGCATGAATATAAAATTCTTTTTGTTGAATTTTTTGATCCATTTCCAACTTATTTCTCAAATATATTATAGAGGTTTGTAAGTTTTAGGATCTATACATCTTTCCGGTAAAAAGTTAGAAAGATGAAAATCTACCCATTTAAAAAGTGGAAAAAGGCTTGTTTTTTAAATCCACTCATGTTCATTTTGCAATTAATAACAAGTCTCTTATTTTAAAAATTTAGGAAAATGAACTCCAACAACTAAACTAAAGGATCCTACAATTGAATTTGTCAAAAAATAAATATAAATGAAATGTTAGCCTTGCTTTGGGTTTGAGTACTTTTAAGTAATTTGGGGCCTCAAAATGTGAAAAACTTTAGAGATCAAGAATATTGACTGTTTTATATGTAAAAATTTCAAGCAAATGATTACAACAAATTGGAATTAGATCAATCTCAAAGAATGAAAAACTCTAAACTTCATTTTGATTGGATTATTTGTAAAAGTGATTTAACTCCTTTTTTCATAAATTATTGAATGGCACAATATTGGTCTTCTAAAAAAATTATAATCCACCTTTATTACTATTTTTAAAATTCAGCTTTTATATGGTTAAAAAATAATGATATTTTTGAAAATATATATGAGACTATTATAATTGGAGATATCACCAAGATTACACTAAACTTCATCAAATTGTCAATTTTTTGGTGACATCTTCAAAGATAATTTACTTTTTTAAAATTTTTCTTACAAACATCTGCATCATAAATTCAAGTCTTCATACAAAAGGATTGCACCTAAAAATGAAATATGTGTCCATAAAATATAGTTTAGATACATTGTCCCATTTGACAAATATTTCAAATGCAAGGGCATTAACACAAAAAAATGGTCCATATTGCAACCTATAGTTTTTACACAATGCTTAATCCTTTAGGGCCTAGCATGCCAATTTTGGTTCTTTTAAATTGAATTTTGGGAATTGGAACACTCTCTTGGCCTTAGTTGCTCTTGAGGTATGAACAAGATGTGAGGGCACGGGTATTCCGCTTGTAATGAGCCATTGGCCATGAAATTTGGAGCAATGATGATTTGTTTATGGCAATTTGAAGTTGGGAATTTTAGGGTTCAAAATGCATTGTAGAACATGTTTCTCTATTGAATTGATTTGTGTATAACTAAAGAGAGCATGACAAATTCACCATAATGTTCAATATAATGAACTCTATTTTCAATAAAAATTTCATTGTAAAGTGAGCTTTTTTGTAATTACTATGATTTTTCAAAGACATAAACTTTAAAAAATCATATAAATTTCATTTTTTTTTCCAAAAATAATTAAAAATCACATTAGACAGAAGATATGAATTCTTATTTGTAGAAAATAATAATGTAAGTTAAATCATAAAATTTTAATATGCAAATTTGATTCTAAAAGAATTCAAGAGGTTGCTTGGGGCTCTTTAGGCCCTAAAGGGTTAATTCATTCCTATACTCTCAATTCCAAAAAATCCTCAAATATTGTAAGAACCAATAACATTTGTATATTTATCAAATTGTTGATATTCTAAATATTTTAAAATATAAATTTCCTTCAATTTTTGCATACAATGATCTAAAATGATGTATACCAATAAGCCAAGGCACAAAAAGTTTTTTTGAATTTCTAAGATTAAATTGATAAAAAATAAAGTATTTCCAATTCATAGTCATAGTCAATAAAACTAAGTTTTAGACATGATAACTATGTTGTATACTATAGCTTGCATATATAAACTTTTTGACTTTGTCCATTCATACTCATGGTATGGTTGTCTAAGTGAAAACATTTCACAATTTTACTTAATTTGGGGAGTCGCAATAACTTTTGTCTCATTGAGTGAAAATGGAACAATTCAAATCTTTTCTTATTAATATATAATAATCTTGGAAAACCAATTTCAAATTTCCATTTCTAACAAAAATGATTTTTATCAATCTACCCAAACTATCATTTATTAAAAAAAAGTAATACATTAGGCCACATATTTTGACTCAAATTTCCAAATGTCCTAAATTTTAGTGCATATCAAAGATATTCTTTGTTCCCACATTCTATTAAATTTTGAACCTAGAACTTAAGAATCTCTAGTCATACGTACCTACTTGAAATTACTATGTTGCTAAATTTAGCAAGCTGGTCCTTTAGGGATTAACCAAAATCTTCAAATCAAATCATTAATCCCTAAGCACTCAAGCAACCATTTTTTGGTCATTGTCCAACTTTGGATAGAATTTTTCAGCAGAAAAAAACCTTTTTCAAATTTTTTCTTAATTTTGAAAAAATTGGGTTGTCTTTCAATATTTTTATTTAAAAGTAGAATTGGTATGGTCAAACAATAATTATATGAGAAATAGCACAAAAAATTTAGAATTGCCTAGTCTTGAAAAATTTACTATTTGAGAAAAAATTGATGCTCTCATTACTAGTTTTTTCATTTTTTCATAGATCAATAGAAAGCATAATTTTGACCGATCAAAAAAAAATTTCAAATGCTAAAGATATCAAACTATTTTTAGATTCTCTTCAAATGAATTTTGAGATATAAATTCAAAAATTCACCAAAAATACAATTTATAGTTTTGACTATATATATATATATATATATATATATATATATATATATATATATATATATATTCTTTCTACTTTTGGTACTTCATGTTATCTTTTTTGATGCTAACTTCAAAAATTAATGTTATAAAACTTGTATTTTGTAATACATTTGTATTTTGTTCTAATCCCTTGGGCTTTTAAGGGTTAATTAAATTAATGAAACAATGTAAACTACCTACCAAAAGTCTTCCCACCATGAAATAAAAATTAGAAATGATTGATATTTTCTTGAATAGGGAGTGAAAAGAATTGTTTCTTTGCACCTTATTGCAAGAGTTGGTTGTAGTTTGTAGTCCTTAATTTATTCTCTGATTTCTACAAAGAAACTTACATATAAAGTATGAAAGTAACAAAAACTATTATTGTATGGATTACCAACAATTACACCAATATTACTATACAACTACTAGCACATGATCAATTTGAATTATATGCCTTCTTCTTCAAAACAACCTACTTCACCTCTTAAAGGAAACCAAAAAAGCGTTAGGAGAGATTTGAGGATTCTAGAAGCCCGTGAGTTTCCACAACCTGAAATCACATAATTTACCACGGGAATGCAGTTTTGTAGGAATCCTACGTGGTCGAGCGACTGCCATGTCATTAATTTATTTTTTTTCAAAAATAATTTTTTTTTTCATATTTCAAGACCCAATTTTTTTTTGGAGAAATGTTGGCCTAATAGCGGCCAGCCGTTCCCAGACCAGTTTTTGGGAACAGTCCCAAAACGACCCTTTGGAGCTCTCAAATCCCTCCTAATGAGATGTTCTTAATGGCCTTGAATTTTCAGATAAATTTTACAGCTGTAGACTTTGTATTTTGTGTTGAAAAGGGTGGTTCTTAAATAAGAGTTGCTAGTACTTTAAGAAGCATTATGATTACATTCTCCCATATCCTGCTCCCAATATCTACTCAAGAATGAAGCACAAGTGGACTATAACCAACATTCCAATTGATACAAGTTTTTTTAGAACAAAATTAAAGTACATGATTTACTCAAAACTTCCTAATCTTATTAACCAAACCTCACATAATTCAATCTTCATTTTTGTACTTGGCCATGTAAAATTGCACTTCCTAATTGTATTGACAAATTTGTCTCATTAACAATATGGGGGCACTTGGCAAGTGTACCACTTTGCATAGCAAGGGACCCCCCCCAAAAAAAATTATTTTTTTGGATGCCATGGTCAACGAGTGCACTTGGCTAAGTGAAAAAAATAATAAATTAGGCACCAACCCTTTTTTTTTTAACTTTTTGAGAAAGTGCCAAGATGGCAATCACTTCAAATTTGGTGAAGCATTGTATTTCTACTTCCATCCATCTTTTGGACTTAAAAACACTTTTCCATCATATTCATATACCTTTTCATCCAAATTTGGTGACTTCATCCATATTTTAAAGAAAATTGGGAAATTTCTTGCAAAAAAAGATTATTTTTATCTTGCAAGAAAAAGACATTTAATTTGAAATGGTGCAATTTGGCCCCATGGTGCCGAAAAGAAGGGCTATTAGTCACTACATTCAATTTAACCTAATAGTTACACTTCTAAATTAGAAATTTAGATCAACTTATAATCAATGACATTGGAATTAGATTAATCACACATCCATAATCATCTCCCACACCTCTTATATACACGCAAATGTGATAAAAAAATGTAGTAGTAATTGAAATGGTTACTTTAAGATCTATGAATTTGTTATGAATTTTTAAAATCGGTTACCAAATTGGCCCCTCCTCTTGTTCAGTTCTTGAGTGGGCTTGGTGGTTGTCCATTGAGTTTGCAAAGGATTTCCTTTTGTTTGTAGTCTAAAGGCAATCATCAAAGCATAGGACTGTCAGTAGTGTAGAAAATCTCTGAGCACGGTATAGTCGAGATCATCTCATCTGCGCAGATCGGAGACGTACTTCTAACCACGAGAGTATCATCAGTTTCCAAGTAAAAGGGAATCGCAAATTGCGTTAAAAATCATCATTTCAGGGTTAGGACACAAGATTTGAACTGGTGATTGAAGGTATGAGCAGCATGAAATCGTGCTTCTCTCGGAGTGTGCGTTTCAGAGCAGCTTCGGAGATTCGATTCCAACTTGGAGGTCCGATTTGACATATTCTTGCGCAAAGTTCCAAGCACTTGAACCACACAGTCAGTGACTGAGTCTGGTAAGCGGTTAGGAATAGAAAATCACAACACTACTAAACAGTTTGCTTGGATTACAAGGCTTTCTGGAACAAGAACTTTCTTGTTCATAGCCACGATATTACTGCCCCTATTACAACCCACCTAACTTAGAGAAGGCAATTCCTAGCTACATTGGCAACAAGGTGTTGCCAGCGTGATTCCAGACTTTCTAATGAAGAAGAATCATTTGAACTACAAGTTTACTTTCTGATCAGCACAGCCAAACACAAGGGCACAGGCTTGAAGAAGCGGACCGATTTCCACTGCGCATAATCCTTCTCGAAGTTCCGTCGAAGTCGTTCAAAGAGAGCATCCGTGAGCTCCGTTCCTAGGTGACCCGAAACCATGGAGCTCATTCCCCCTTTGACCATATTCGTGCGGATCGTTGCGAAGGTTTCCGCGTCTTTGAACAGTGTGTCCCCGACGTTCTCAGGGAGCGGGCGGAAGTCGGGAATGTATTCGAGGTTCTGAATGTGGAAGTCGGAGGAGGGGTGCTCAACAGCCTCTCGAATGTCGTCGACGCTCGGAGAGACCACGTTCACGTTGAAAGAGTCCAGACGCTCCTCCGGCATTACACCCTGCACAGAAGCTTGACGTCAATTGCAATTGTAGAACAAAGTTGTTGACACACAATTTCTAACCCTAGCATGGATCCCCAGGAATGACGATTGATATACCAAGGATCGAATCAGTGAAGAGCATTACACGTTTTGATTAAGAAAAAACAAACCAAATCAAACCAAAAAAGTCCACAAATGACCTACTTAAACTGGCCCAAACACAGATGAGGGTACTGAAACTGGCTCCAGAAAACGTGAGGCTAAAATTGGACATGTTAGTGCTTCAGGGGTTACAGGACCAGAATTTGTCGTTCAAAACTATTCAGAAGCTTGGCTGATCACTTTGGCAAATATAATCAAGATGAGACCAAATTCTCTATCCCAAGAATCAGTGAAGTACACTGCTGTTTGTAGGTCCAAATACGAATAAAATTGGATTGAAGAAAGTCCCAAAGAGCATACTCAAAACTGTTGAAAAAATTGAAGTAAGGCTCAGGTTGAGTCTCTTCAGTTGGTCCTTTAGGGTTTACCTCATCCACGAGATCCTTCCATGCCTTCTCAACGGGCGGAGTGAAGATCATCGTGTCGTCGGGATACTGAATCTCCGGGTGCGCTTGGTCTCGTCGCCCCGTGCAATAAAACGCAAGCACTCCCCCGGGCGCCATTTCTTCCGCCCGGCACTCCAAAAACCTGCGCAAGGCTTTCCGTGAAGCCTCGGCGAAGGCCTCAGCCGCTGCAGGGCTAGAGCCATGGACGCTGATGTGTCCCTCGTTGTATGCGGGTGAGTCCTTATCACATACCGCTTCCGGGATCTGTTTACATCAAGAAGGACAAAACAAGAATGGGAATCAAACCCTGAGGAATTGGCGTTGAAAGAGAGTTTGATTGCACTTGCTACTAACCAGTCACACAACATACCAACGACATAGAGACTATGAGGGCTTCAAAGCGGTACAACAGTGATCACCAACAGAACTTGCTACCTTAGTCACCAATCACATGATGCACACAGCTGAATCCCAGTAGAAGAGACGGAAAACAAGTCTCACATTGAAGACATTCGAGTCCAATCCCAATACCCGGTTCCACCTTGCAGACCTTCACCAAGAAATGCATAGCATTCAACGAAATCAAAGAATACAAAGGATTTAATTCGGTTAGCTGGATCAGCGATCGAGAATTCGGTCAACAACATGTTGGACGCTGAAAACCAAAGACACGAAGCCAAACCTCGGGCAGCACATTGATGATTCAATTCGGATAATCGGGGGTAGCGATCACAATCAGGGTCAACATCATGTGAGAAACAGAAAACCAGAGACATGAATCCCAACCTCAGGCAAGAACATTAGCGAGAGCGTGGAGATGGCGACATGCAAGCTGTTCCGTGGAAACATCCTTCCAAACTGTGACCCCGGCACCCCAACTGCAAACCACGTCCTCTCCTCCCCACCCTCTTCCTCCTCCCCCACCAACTGATGAAACAACGAATTGAAATCATTCGATGGCAGATCAGCGAACTGGCACACCACTTCTCTAGAGCCAAATCTCTTCTTCAAAGTTTGCACCACAAACTTCGCATATGCGAGAGGTGTGGGGCTCGTGCCACATCCGAAGTCCGCGTAACGAATCGGAGCAGTGCCCTCGGGTGGTACGAATTTGTGGAGCAAGCTTTCCTCGAGGTAGGGTTGCAGCAAAGTGGCGAAGTTTCTAAACATCGTGGATTCAGAGCTTTGGCTCTTGTCTACTGCCATAGCCACCAAACCTGAAGCTCCCCGTGCAAGCGAATGATCTCTGCTACAGAATGCTGAAGCTCTGGATCGCCACACTCTGTTTCCCAGTACTCCACCTCCCAATTGAATGACCTCCAGCTTGAAATTGTCGAATCTGCGATCACCCCACAAAGCTGAAAGCAGCTACCGATTGAAATTCAGTCAAAGAAACTGCAGGAATTGCGAGATTTTCTTGCGTCTGAAAGCAATCGCTGAAAGATTTGGGCTAAGGTACATCACTGCGTCTTGCACCAGATGGATACGGTTGTTGGAATTCGGTAAGGATTTTCCGGCTTTATATACAATTGTGGGTGTGTAGTTTGAGAAGGTTCGATCACGGAGACGAGATTTCCAGTCAAGAGCACGAGATGATTAGATGGAGTGGCAAGAGCAGCAGATGCTTCCAAGTATGCGCATTTGCAGTACGATTGTGCATGTCGACATTCATTAGGAGTGTCTGTGTTTTCCTCAGAATGACGGCGACTGTGTCGCTATGGAGAGTGAGTGTCGTCATAGAGTACTACCATTTGGCGGTATTGGGTTATGAAAGATAGTACACTGTACTTCGAGATTGAAATCAGTTTTGGGGTCCTTTGTCCGTGTCTCTGACTCTCTGCCAGGGCCACTTGTGGCTGGCAGCCTTGTATAAGGTAGGTACACCCAAAAGCGCCACTTATTCATACTGAGCCTAGTTCCTGCTATTAATTAGTTCAAATTTTTACGCATGTTCCAACGCACTAAAGAACACAGGATTTGGATACTGTATGCAAAAGTTATTAACAGTCAAAGTCAGTTTCTGAAAGCGCCATCTACAGTCTGGGTACATGACTGATTTCGAAAATGTATGTGCACTGTAGATGGCGCTTTTAGGAACAGGGCGCTTTTGGGTGTACCCACCTTATCACCCCACAGTCCAGGAAGAAATTTTAGCTTAATCGGCTAAAATCCTCCATTTTCTTGCACCAACTGGTTGCTTGGAGAATACTCTCGGCTAGGTCTTAAGGAAATAAAGAATATTCTTTTTTTTCCTCTAAAATGATCAGTTTTTTTCCTAAGACTTTGAACTTCATTCGGAAATTCTGGATTTCAACTGGTTGACTTGTAACTAAATGCCGTTACTCCCTGTTCATTTAATCACCCCTTGCAATGGAATTCATTTTTCATTTGTTAAATTTTTAAAAAAAAATCAGTTTTGGGGGGGCTAAGTTAAGTTATGGTTCAAAAGGAGGAGACTTTGCAATGGCAGAGGCTTGTGCGAGGAAAATTGAAAAGCTACTTCAAGTCAATAACTATTATTGCCAAAAAGTGAGCCAAAGTCAAAATGGAAAATAAAAGAACTTGTAGAGCAAAAACAAAGATTTTTCTATGTTTTTAGTTGCAAAGGGTGTAAGAAAAATGTCAATAGAAGGGATTTGACATAACATTAAGTAGTGTTCATCAATTCTACCTTGTAGTGGATGGAATGATGTCGAATATTCCACATCCCAACTTTAGCTATAATGCCACGTGGCACAAATTGTCTGACATTAAAAAGGGCTAGTAGGTCACAACTCCCAAAATTTTGTCAATAAAAGATCAATACTATTACGTGAGTGAATGTACAACTAAATGCACTCAATAAAGATGAAAGAGGGGGCTGGGAGGTTTTTATTTATGAGACTAATTGATATAGTGATGCAGAAAATCCTTGCATTGGTTGATCAAAAACTGACAAACTCACGCAGTAAGGACCTTCCACCTATTCAAGTGTAGGCGGACGGAATTCTAGTCATGGCTATTTTTTTTAATATTTCACCTAGGTAGTTAAGTGAACATGTTGAAGTAGTTAACTTATCAAGCCATTAACTTATAGTAGCCAATACAATTTAGACAAAAAAATGGCAAGTTGTTAGAAAACAAAGGGCCCATTCAATCACATACCTATAGACTTTTCTTCTACCCATCATGCACCTTCGATGGAATTCCTGGATGAAAGCTGAAGGGAAGAAAAGGCAACTTCTCCTCAAGCGACTAAATGTTATGGAAGGCATTAGAAGATTGTGAGTTACCTTGAATTCTAACATTGTGGGAACTCGCCACATCATTAGTCTAATGTGGTCTAGAGACTACTACATCAATTTTTTTTTCTAAAACTTTAATTATTTTTTTCTAAAATAATAATTCTTAAAATTGGTTTAAAGTTTTTTAAAAGTTTTTTTTTAAATGAATTAATTTGTAATTAAGAAATTCAAACCTATAGTGGTTGATCTACAACATTGTGAACAATTGTAGGAAACAACCTTGAAGCAATCTCTTGGAGGCCTCACATTTCCTCTAATGGATCTTATATTTGAAACACTAAGTGTGTACAATACATTGAAGAGTTCTCTAAGATATCAATTAATCCTTGAGTGCTCCAAGACCCTTACAAGTGACTCCAAATTGAAAAATTGCCTTGTTTGACTATTAAAATCTTTTCTATACTACACTCAAATCATTTATCCATTTCCCAACAACTTTGGACCTTTTCCTACTACCAATCAGTATAATGAATTTTTGTAGATCTTGTTTTGAATGACAATGTGATTAGAATGAGTTCACAAGAGTTTTGTAAACATGTGTTAGATGCTCTAAGATTAAATTATGCATACCCATCATGCACAACTACTGGGTTGAGTCTCTAAAATGGGTTTGCATTCCTTATCAGCTCATGTATTGGGGTTTATGAAAGATGGATGTAAAGCCAAAATAAATGTAGAGAGTTTTTGTTCTTTAATGCCTAAATCCTTTTTTGGATCATTTTGCATTTTATTTTTATCTTTGTGCCAATATTTCACTTACCTTAATTTTTATAAAATTGGTCATAAAAGAAGATTTTCTTATAAATATTCAAATATTTCTTTTGATAAATGAAAAATTAATTGGCCAAAAAATTGCATTGAAGCCCTATGTTCATTGTCTAGATTCTAAAATAAGGATGTTTGAGCCTCTAAGGGTTATTCCTTCAAATACCTCAAGTCTATTGTGGCCATATTATATATCATGAGTATAATGCTATTTGATTAGAAAAACATTGACTAAATACTATTTAGTATGAACTAAAATAAAGATTGTGATAATATGTATATAACAATGTATTAGCATTTATATATAATACCACAATTGAAAAATTGTAAGGCTAAATACAAATCATTTAGTCAAATCAAAGGGCCTTTCAAAGTTTCAAGGGGGCTTGGTCTCCACTCACTAGTATGTCGCAAAAGGCAATTGCATTAGAAGGGATTTGAAGGCAATGAAAGACCTCAAGTTTTTTTTGAGTTCTTGGACTGTGGAAATATGCTACATTAGCAGTCTTGATGTGTCAATAGACTGCCACATTAAAAAATAATAATTCTTTTCATTCTTTTCATTTATTTTTTAAAATTAATTTATTTTAATTCACTTTTAGATTTCTTAACACTTTTTAGAATTTTTGGAGAAAAAAGGTTTTAATTTATTTTTTCAAAAATTCAACTAATAGGGTTGGGTTTGTTTTTTTGACAACACAGGGAATGGGCTAGGAAACAATCATGAAACAGGGTTCTTTTGCCTTCAAATCCCTTCTAATGATAGTAATTTTCAATTGTATAGTTGTATGAAAATGTTGTAGCTTCTCAAGAATATAATTTAGTGTCTAATGTTTAAAGAAGAAAAGTAACTCTAGCCTTATTTGAGGTTGGCATAACCAAAGATTCTCTTCATTTGGTGTACAACATAAATTTTTTAAGAAAAAAATATGTTACTTTAAGACTACCTACCCATTAGAAGGGATTTGAGGGCTCTTGAGGGCCGTTTCAGGGTCTGTTACCAAAATTGTTTAGGAAATTGCTAGCTATTGTCAGCTAGTAATTACCCCCCAAAAAAATTTGAATCCTGAAATATGAAAAAAAGTTCAATTTTTTTTAATGACCTAGCATGGTCTCAACCACGCTAGAATCCTACATTTCTAGGTTCCCATGGCAGTTCCTGCATTCCCAGACTTCGGGAACTTGCAGTCTCCTAGAACCCCCTAAAATCCCTCCTAATATCTTTCAATGGAAAGACTATATACTAGCTATTGGAATAGTATGGATAAACCGGTAATGTAGTTTTAGTTTTATTGTGTATAGTATATCTGAATAAATCTATAAAGTTATTACTATATTTTAACTTCAATGGGATTGATGATTGTAGATACATGCATAAAATATATGAGATAATTATGTGTTTAGAGGCTATTGAGTAGCACTGGTATTTGTTAATTATTTTCTAATTTGTTTTCATGTAATAAGATATACATAGATTGTCTATTTAATGAAGGAATTTAGAACATTCAGTATTTTATAGAGTACTTAATTTTTTTTGGTATGATTGTGTGGTACTGTGAGCCCCGTCTTTGTCACTCAGGTCTCGGATTTTTCTTTTTTTCGCTTAGTGCTCACATTTAGGGTTATTATGGGTTAAAATCAACTAAAAAGAGTGTTCACAGTAGGATTGATGTAATTCCTGCCAATGATGGAGAATTGGGTCTAACTATTTCGGAGTACCTTAAAAGACTCCTTAAAGCCGATTTCTACAACTTATCAGGAGATTAGACATCATATTACGCGATTCACAGAGATTGCACTAGCACCACGGGAGTCCGACAGTCTCCTACAAGCGTCACGGCGAAGCCAACTAGTGGAGATTCCCTTGTACGGGAATGATTCCTCCCCGGAGGAATTAATTCCACCATAGTGCAAATTCTACTTTGATTAGACAATGTAGGTTTTTAGCGAAACTTCGCACTTGTCATTAGGGGACTTCCTAGAAGGTCCCCTAAAAGTTTCGTAATTTTCTGGATTACGGAAATGACTCCATGGGAAGTCAACCGCTCTCACCTGCAATTGGAAATTCATGGAAAATTCCACGGTGATGGTAAAATCCCACTAAAAATTAGGATAGTATGTTTTAGCCTAAATAAGCGTCCCGCCAAATTTCAAGACATTTTGACATCAACAAGTACCAGAACCGGCGGCATAGACAAGTTTTGATGGTTTTACCAAAACTCTTGCGAGTTGACTGGCGCACGGGGAGCATGCGGAGTCCGATTTGGGTCAACTTAGACTCTTTTCCAACATTCTCGGACCTTCCCAACAACCTAGGCTAGTCAAAACCTTTGGGAAAAATCAATTCCAAAAGATAGATTTTTCACCCTTTTTACCGGTTCGTGAATGTTAGCTTTGGAGCGCATTTGGGCTCCGAGAGTAAGGGGTAGGGGTTCTCTTTGACTAATTTGGGTCTTCTGGAGCTAATGGCGCTGTACGTTTGGTGATTGGACCATTTCTCCAAAAGTTAGAATAGCTACAGCAGTAGGATAGAATTTGGCCTAGTAGAATTAGAGTTTTTGACAATTTTGGTTGCGTAGGTAGTTTTAGCTCGTAATTGAGGGTAAGTGAGGTCCTTGGAATGTATAAAAGGGGGCCTCACCGACTTCATTTGCACCCCTTTTCTTTCATTTTGTTGAAGCCACACGCGGCCACGATTGTCAAGACTTTTGGTATTTTGGCCAAAATTATTTGTATTTTCCTTTCAATTTCATTTCCTCTTGTTTTTCAAGCACTTTTATGTTCTTTTGAGTTTGTTGCAAAGGGCGTGGAGGTCCCTTTGAACTTACTTGAGTCCTTTTGTCATTTGGTACTAACCCCAAACCCATCTTGGCCAAATTCTGGCGATGCCGTTAGCCAAGAAGCTTTGGATTTCAATTATTTGCAAGTGTCCTTGAGGTCATACTAACCATTTCTTGAGTTTGGTGTTTGAGTGAGACTTCACAACTCTCTAGTTGTTGCAAATCTCCCGGACATTTGGCTTGGAATAACGTGGTCATACTAATCAATTCTTAAGTTTGGTGTTTGAGTGAGACTTCACAACTCTCTAGTTGTTGCAAATCTCCCGGACATTTGGCTTGGGAATACGTGGTCCAAGTGTTTTTGAGTCATTTGAAGATTTAAAGAGACTTGGGTGGGAACCAAGCTCTACTATTATTGTTCAATTTACTAACCTTGGCCAAATTCTTGTTCAAATTTGGGGAATAATACCCCGATACGGCGAAGCTTCGCCCCTTGAACAAACTTTAAGGGCTAACATTCTAAGCATTTCCATTCAATTTGCCTAGTTTTTGGAAGTTAGACATCCAATACGGTGAAGCTTTGATCTTACCTGCAATTTTCCAGTCTTAGTCTGGTTTAAATTGGTGTAGGAAATAGCAAAACTAGTCTAAATCCAATTTAAATTTTGTTGAAGGGTCCCCTTGGGAACCCCAAATTGATGTGGCTACAACTGCCGATCATTAAAAATTGTGTTTTTTTTGTAAAACCAGTTTGCACCGGCCAGAGCCCAAGGCCCCACCCAGAGCCCAAGGCCCAGCCAGAGCCCCGAAGGCCAGCTAGACTTAACCACTGGCGGTTTGATTGAGCCAGCATATGGTTTATTGAGCCAGCATACGGTCTGGTTATTGAAACCACATACAAGTCTGATTTCCAGACTGGGATGATACCCTCTGGGTCCCAACTTTCCATTTTTTCCAAAAATTTGTTAAGTGAGAGAAAAGTATAGATTAGCAACAGAGTGATAAATTTTCGTTTGGGAGGTAGTGGGAAACACTTAAAGTTCCAGAATTGTCTAAGCCAGAGGGAAGGATAGGAGTTAAGAAATCGAAATTAGTTGATCTAGATCTAAAACTCACCTAGTGTCAAGTAGTGGAGATTTGGGGAAAATTTGATAGACTGGAAAAAGAATAGAGAACTAATTCAAGAATATTAAAACTAGTTTGAGATAAATGTGAGAGGAGTACAATTTCTTTGGAGAGAATTTAGAACTGTGGAGAGTTTGAGCTGTGAGGAGAGAGTCTAAAACGAATTCAGAAATAAAAATAAAAAATAAAAAATAAAAAAAATAAAAAAAAATAAAACAAACCCCTGTACCCCCCCGGTTGAGAGACAGAGAGGGAGAGGTGAGGTGAGGGTGAGTGGAGAGTGAGTGGAGAGAGAGTGAGGTACCTTACAATCTGAAATTTTGGAGAAGAGGAGCCCTCTCACCATCTGGACTTGTTCTGGACTTGTTCTGGACTTGTTCTGGACCCAAATTTCTGGTCTGTGGGACTGGTCAACGCCCTTTGACCAGCTGTGGAGTACTTATAAGGTGACACTAAGCTGCAATCTATTGCAAAATTGAGTTTACAACACTCAAAACTTTGCAACAACTTCAAGTAGCAACATAAACACAAGTCTTAGAGAGTGGAAGCAAATAGAAGTAGGAGAGAAGAAGAAGTATTAGAGACAATAGGCTTGGTTGACTTTAGGAACCATTTGATTTTTTGACTTTGGAGACATAGTTTAGAATTGTTAGAAAGTCAATGAATAAAAAACAAAATAAAAGAATCACTTGACTTAGAGACATTCTAGATTTAGCTAAAATTGGATTAAGGTTAGAGTGGCTTAGTTGTCTTTGATTTGACTTTGAAGTAGGCTAGATTTTCAAAGATTTGGCTTTGAAAATAATAAAAGATAAAGAAAAGAAAACAATAGAAAGATAGAGAAATTAGACTCAAAAATCACCAAAAATATTAAGGAATTAGCGTAGATTTTTAGAATACCATACTCAAGAGGAACAAGGGAGAAAGTTTGGAATTAAATATTGTTCCGTCACTTTTAAAATATTAAAAAGACTAAGGACAAAATGGAGGTGGAGCGAGCACAAATTGGAGGATTTATCGAATCACATGAAAACCTCGAGAGCGCCATGACGGAGGTTAGTTTTTGAAATTCTTTTGTTCCCATTTTTTTCCATAATTTCCTTTAGTCATAGAATTTAGCCGTTAGTTTAGAAGTAAATGAACCTAGAATTACCCAAAACACCAACGCCAGAAGAAATTAGACAAAGTTAGAATCAATAGTGAATTTAGACTTTTTAGACTTAGAAAGTAAAAGTAGGAAGTTGAAGCCACAATCAATTTCGAGGAAAACTGATCGACCGGTAGATTTTGGTGAACCGGGCAACGGTCAAAATCTGCTTACAATCGATTTATCCAAGGAATATATAGTGGAAATTAACTTTGGTAACTAGAAAGGATAAAAGGACAAATCCAAAAGAATTAAACCCTTAGATAAAAAGAAGTCCAACAAGGTAAAAGTTGAATGAATTGGTCAACGGTCAATTTTTACCGTGAAAATTCACAATTACCCCAAGTCAAAGAACGAGGTTTTACCGTGGAAGGATAAAATCATTCCTATCAAGGTAAAACTCAAATTAACTATTCAAATATCCAAAGTTAAAAGTAGTAAGAGAATAGTTAAAACAGTACGATAATTGGATTAAAAAGAATATTAAAGAATAAGTTAGGGATAGAATCCTCTAGAGATATCTTTGAACATAAAAAACCCGAGAATACTAAGAACTCTATCCACAAGCGATACACTGGAAAAGAATGAACCCTTAGCTAGAACCTTTGATTATTTGGAAAGGTCAAATAGGATTGACCAAGACCAGTAAAACCTTAGACTCCCACCAGTATTACAAAGTAGAAAACGATTGAAAGACTTATCTCAACTTCAAAAACCTTAGAGCAAAAGTAATTCTCGCCTAGCAATTGCAAGCGGGTTGATTAGGAGTAGGAAGTTAGGAAGATCCATTGCTTGGAAGGCGTAATTGGATTGCATGTAGGTTAGACACCCACTAGGAATTACTCACAAACTAGTAGAACCTGGTTGTGTACACTTTATTCCAAGGGTGGGAATAAAGCGCCCACAGGTACCTTGAGCACTGGTTGTGAAAACAACTGACAATGGATTGGGAGTTTCAACTTTTATTCACTAGAAGAAAACTACGTTGTGTTTCACAAAAACTGTGTTAAAACTGTGTTGCTTTAAACGTAATGCGTGGGGTGGATTGTGTTGAGGTTCTGCTTTGTCAAGTGGAATTTTTCATTCTAACACGAAATTCTGCGTTTTCCTTGTTGAATACTGCGTTTTCCTTGTTCAATTTTTTGTTGAAATGTTGAAACACAAAATTTTGCGTTACGAAAAGAGAATTCAACACAATCCACTCCACACGTTATGTTGAACGCAACGTAGTCCCAACACAGTTTTTGTTAAGTTTAACGTAGTTTTGGCAAGTTTAACGCAGTTTTTGGCAGGAACAGTGTAGTTTTCTTCTAGTGATTGTGTATATTATGAATAAGTAATTTGTATATGTTATATTTTTATTCAATATGATTGTAAGAAAATCTATCATTACAAAAGTAAATTTTATGAATTGAACTTTGTGAACTATTCATGGAGTTGGTGGAGGTGAGTTATGGTATGGAAATTTTTTGGATTGATAAAAGATCGTGACTTAATGTTGCATCTTGTGTGAATTATTGTGGATTTTGACAAGAGCATGGTAGTAGCCATATTGAAACTAGGTGCTATAAGTGTTTTATCTTCAAACATTCTTGCATTCACAAAGATGAAGCTTCTTGATTTAGAGTTTAATATAAAGTGTCAATTTTGGACTAGTTTGGGTAATTCAAATAATGGTTGGTAATTATTGCAATTTTGCAATTTTCAACCTATTTATAGGTTGAATTTCAATCTACTTAATAAGTAAAAACACTCAAAATATGATCAAATACTATATTGACATGTAGCATACCTATTTTGGTTTTACAACAATGCTAGTGTGTGAGCATGAATATGCGAGCATGTGAGCTTCTAATATGTATATACGTAGATATAGTTACTACCACCTTTGAAGGTGTTTATAGTAAAAATATCTATAATATAGGTACCTATAGTATAAATATACTCTTATCATAAAAGATTTCTATAGTATAAGCACCTATACTATAGGTGCATCATCTTTAAGGCTCATAAGCTCACGCTTCTATGCTCACATACTAGCAACTGTGTTTAGTTTTATATTCTTTTGGGGACTTTTGTAGATTTTTTAATACTCTAGTATGCATAAAAATCAAATAAAAAACCCAATGAGTCCCAAATGACAAAATAGGGGCTCATAGGGCAATCAAAGAAATTGAGCTTAGCCTACAGCCTTTTATATTCACCCCGCTTGCTTACTATGCAAGCCAATTCAAACAATTGGGAGGTCAAAGCATCTTCACGCCAATACAAAATAGGATGCAAATTGGGTAAGTGGCTAGGCCCGGCCATTTAAATTGCCCTACGACATGCAGAGTGAAGCAAAAAAAAAGGCTAGGCCTAGCAAAATTTGATATTGGCTTGGCCAAATAGCGAACCATCACCAAATAGAGAGTCAACTTGGCATACCTTTTTTTGACATTTTTTGACAAGTTTCAAAGCACTTTGGGATTAGAAAAAGTATTTTTCTTGTTGGAATCTACTAGGTGGCACCTTGAATTCCAAAATTGTTTCCTTCCCCACCTCGTTGGCTACATTGGGGTGGGTGAATTTTTTTGGCCAAGCCCAAGCTTCCTTTATGGCTCAACAAGTAGTCTTTGACCAAGCCATTTGGCCAAGCCAGGCGTAGGGATGCTCTTAATTGGCACCCAGAAGGAGAACTCAACTCATTTGGTAGGACTTCAGCTTTGTATGTTCAAATGCAATACCTCTGGAAACTTCCAATTAAATTTGCTAACTAAACTATAAAAAAGACAACAAGCCTATTACCACCTTGATTTACAATCCGACTATATTGGGGCAAGTTCTAAGAAGTGTATGTTTGTTTCATGAATCAAATTCAAGTGGAACTATAATTTATTAATCCATTTTTGCACTTTCAATTGTAATTTTTTCAAAGACATTTGCTAATAATGAACTAAGTAACTGGTGGTTCTATGTGAACATTGGTGCGATAAATGAGACATATTGCAATGTTGGACCTAGAAGGTAATGAAGGTAGTAAGGACATATAGAACTAAAAAAGGGACACCTGAAAATGTCATTTTTTTTCTAATGCTAAGTTACTATTATTATTAGAATGATTAAATTTTCATATTTTCTTGTTGGCAAATAAAAGAAGATGTTTCAGCCTACAATAAGATGTGACATTTGGATATTGTCTACAAATTAAAGCATCAAAGTTTTTTCTAGTAGATGTTCCAAATTTATTTCTTCAATATAGCTACATATTGATTTTGGAGATGTACAATATAGAAAATGATGATGGTAGTTTAGACAAGATGTGATTTTGGGTGTATAGCTACCTTATAAGAGTCTTGATGATTAAATGACATTCAAAGAAATTGTGAAAACATTGCAAATTTCATTAAAATGGAAATATTTTATATACCATTTTTTAAACTTCTAAATTTTTAAAGTCTAAATTAGAAAAGTGATATCTAAAATGGGTATAGATTTCAAACATTCAAGACAAGTATAGATTTTAGACCATAGAGTCTAAACCTTAAAAAGTGCCAAAATTGCAAAATGACCACCATTTTAATGATAATCACTATAAATTAAAAATGCACTTATTCATTTATGAATTAGAATATATTTGGGAAATTGCCTTCAAATAATTTAGTAATTTTGGCAATCTATTCTTTCAAATTTGGAAAATATAGACACTAAGGACTAAAATTCTAAAAAAGTTTGATGAATGTCTTTTAGAGAAAGTGTAAGAATAAAGACTTGAAAATATTGATAGGATTGAAGTGATGAGCCTTATTTTACAATTCTACTAGTGTGACTTGTGTAAGAAAATTTTCAACATCATTCAATTTGTTGGTAGAAGGATAAAGTGATTCATTTGGAGATTAAAATAGTCAAAATTCTTTATATACAACAAAGCCATGAGATAATAAAATGACTTTTCAAGGATCAGAAGAATATATTTGGTATTTTATATAATTCTTAGAATACAAATTATGAACTAAAATTAGGGTTGTCACATTGGATAAGTTAATATTCATTTCTTGTCCAATTGGACAAGTTTCTAGTTCATTTATTGTCCAATTAGACAAGAAATGAATAGTAACTCGTCAAATGTGACAACCCTGACTAAAATATGAAATGATATATGCACGATATTGGATTTAACAATTTTACATCTTTTGTTTGGATGTCATTTTATAATTTATAATAAAAATCTTGTCATGCTCAAATATCCTACTATCTACATAGAATATGAGACCATTTTGTAGCTTTTAGCATTTAAGAGGTACAATAAATTATAATATTCTAAATTGGAAGTGCCACATATCATGAAATCCAAACTTACCATTAATATGAATCCAAAATTTTGTTACTACATCCGTTAAACTACATAATACACCTAGGCTATATTCATATACTTTTAATGTCAAATCTCCCCAAAATATATGATACATGCAATAGTGGGCTTCATCTACATTGTATGTCAAATCTAAAAGAATCCCTATACATGGGGGGGACACTTCCTGCGTTTTAGCAACCCATTTGTGACAGAATATATGGTGGATTTAATTTATTTTGGATAATATTTATAAGTATTTATAAAAAAATTACATATAAAGTACGGGACATGAAAAGTTGCAAGTCCTTTATAAATAATGTAGGTAGCCAAAAAATATGGTCCATTCATTTTTAAGTACATGTAATTTAGGAGCAAGAGAATTCAATCCAATTTTTTAATTTAATAGGGTTAGTTTGTACTATGTTAGAGTTCCAATAGTACAATACTTGTACGTCAAAGTCAGAATACAATAAAGAAATGAAGGCTCAATTTCAATATAGATGAAGGTGCGATTTCAGGGTTTAGATACTTAGAGTTTTTGAAGGTAGCCATTGTGCATTTTGAGTTCTCCGAGGTGTAATTGCATGCGATGTGTCACAATGGTTTTCGATTAGAATGAAGTGTAGCAGACTTGAAGGTGCTTGGGTTGGGGTGAATTTTGCTAGGTGTTTAGGCAAATTCTACAAGGTTTTTGGACAAATTCTACAAGGTTTAGGGATAAATTGTGTAAGGTTTTTGGGTAAAGCCAAAATTGAGAACTTGTGGCTTCATTCTGGTTTTCGGTAAGCTTTGTGTGTGCTTTGTTCTTTCCATTCTGCAACTTTAGAATTTTCTGAACTCCTTATATGCTTAGGGTTGGATTGTGATAGGGTTTTGAGGAGTTTTGTGTGTCAAATGATAGATTGGATGTCTTTTTTCTTGACTCTAAGTGTGTATCAAAAATGCAGACGGTGTTGGTAGGCATTTCTTCTTACAGTCTACATTTTGATATAGAGGCACATTTTCAATACTTTGCACATTTTGTACTTTCATTGACTTCAACTTTGTGTTTTTGAACACATTCTTCATATGGCTACTAATTCAAAGTACGGCTTTCAATTCTAATGTTTTGTATTTGATTCATTTATGCTAATTGATGTTTAGAAATTGAATCTTTTTTCTATAAACTTTTTCCTTGTCACTTTTACTTTCTCATTATTTATTTATTTATTTTACTTACAAAAAATATAGGCTAAAAAAGTTGCATTGACCTACATATTATAAGTAATGATATAGATGATTTTATAGAAATCAGTTTTTTCCAAATTATGTAATGATGATTACATAGCATAGCAAGTACCAACCGCTAGTTATATAATAAAACATTTTCTAAATTCCAAAAAATTATGCAATGTGTAAAATAATCATAGGTCCCAAGTTTATGAAGTTTGAATCAAATAGAGCCAAAATGAAAACCTTATGGCCAAAAAACTCATCATCATACAACAACCCTCTATCACCTCTTTGAAGAGAAAAATATATAATATACAGTTATAAAAGTAGTCAAAGGAGTGAAAGGACGCAACAAATAAAATTTCCATTGTTGATTATGACTCCATTGCAAATAAAATTGCATTATGTATAGAGTAAAGTATAATAGAACAACTATTAATGGTTTACATATCCAATATTGAATGTCAAACCAATTGCTTCCCTATCTATACAAATTCAATATTGATTTCAAAGTGCTAAAATAAACATTAGATAAGTGTAGGTAAACATGCCATTGGGTTGAGACTCTATACTCAATATCTATGTATATCCTAGTAAAGTATATAGACATTCAATAAGGGAATATATGATGTACATATATTAAAGAATTTAGAGATTTAGTTCTTAAATTGGTGACATACACTAATACACATGGTAGTCCAAATTTTGAATTGTTTCAAATGAAATCTTCTAAGTCATAATAGCTACTACACGCCTATATTTGTGAAAACATTATAGACTCATGTCATCCTCTCAAAGATGTAGCCACATGGCATATTGAAAGATTTGGAATTTTTGATGATTATCGAAATGACATAATTATTTCATGCCCTAGCTAGGGACTAGTAAATCTCAAGCTAGTAGGTTCTTTCTTCATCAAAAATCAAATTCTCAATCTTAGACCTATCTATACCATGGATCAAACATTTGAAGATGTCCATTTCCATTTGGTCTATCGACTCTATGTGTGCCCCTTCACTTTGATGAGGAGAGAAGGGCATCATGTAATATGTTTGCAACACAAGAGTCTTGACCAAACCGAGATCTACATGCAAGAGAATGATGGAAACTTGATCATCCACGTTGTAGACATCATAAAGGTTGGCGAGCTCCACAATTAGCATTTGGGCATTTGCATTGTATTGCCAAGGGCTGTAGTCTCCATAGTGAAATCTTTGTCCCACTTTTACCTTGATCTCAAGTTGAAGTTCCATTGGAAATAAGCCTATGAATGAAGCTAGAATTTGGGTCTCGTTTGGTCCAATCAAGTGTTCTTCTCTTCTTCTTGTAAACTCATTCTCCGAGTTGAATATTTGTCGAATTTCTCCAAATTTCTTCTTGGCAATCATCATTGCTACAGTGCGATATATTCGATGAAGCAAGGTGTCAATATGCATGTAGTTGGCTGCCTGATCATCCCACATATTTTTAGTCTTTATTATTACCATCATATTTCATGAACATTGCTCTAAACCAACAAATTTCATAAACATGAAATGCAAATTGAAAACTCAATGTGAGTCTTTGTAGAGCTTTCAAAACAGGAACCAATTATAAAATGGTTATGCATTCAAAGGAAATCCTAATCTATAAGAATAAACTCTCAAATCTCAACTGGAAACAAGAATTGAATAGTGTGGCAATAAATAATGCACAAGAACAATCTCATTTAAAGTATATATGTCAACTAGTACCAAAATTATCATAGGGAAGAGCTCGCATGTGAATAAGAAATATTTTGAAGAGCTCCTCCGAAGTCCAAGCCAAAGGTTTCTACTGCAACTCAAGCTGTCAAGCTAGCTAGTAACTGCAAATTAAAACTCGAAACCTACGTACCATGATCAAATCGTAGAGATTCTTCATATCAACCTCCCCAACAAAGTTGACATCGAGGATTGAACATCCATGAAAGTCCTCGGCAACGTTCGATGTCCGATCTACGCAACGCTTGCAGTGTTGGAGCACCTGCTTTAGAACATCGCTCGACACGTTTGGCAAAGGAATGGGGTTATCATCGACGCCCACATCCTCCATCACGTTCCTCACGAATCGGGACTGCCAAGCCACGGCCTCGGCAACCTCGAAGATCTCACCACTGGCGCTACTCAGCTTCACAATCATGCGCCGCTGCTCAGCCATGTTCAATCGGCTCAATGCAAAGCTCTCACTGACTGTCAACGAAGAACTGTTCCGGAGGAGTGCTTTCTAGCGAGCTAAGGAACACACAGCTCTCTTGTGGCAGGTCGGAGAGAATTCAAAACTGTGACCTCAATCAAAAACTCTTGTGACAAGTCGGAACTCGGAAGGCCTGGGTGGTTTATATTGTAGCCCTGAATCCGTGATTCAGTCAAGCCTCGGAAGTAGTGGGAATAAATCTGGGACCCTCAAGTTCAAACTGTAACTGTAACGAAGTAGGACTCGATTTCTAGCTAAGGAGCTCACAACTCTCATATCATGGCAGGTCGGGGAGAACTCAAAGCGTGACCTCGAAACTGGGACAAGTCGGAAGGCCTCGGGTGGTTATATAGCCCTGATTCAATCAAGCCTCGGAAGAAGGGGCAAAATTGAGGACTCATGATTCAAGAATTCTCGAAAGTCGGTTATGTTTCATTTTGGAGTATTAGTAATATTGTACTTTTATTTTAGTTCAATTGATGGAATTTCTCAAATTTGGATTTTTTTTTGTGTGTGTGTGTGTGCCTTGTGAATCATAAATTTGTAGTAACGAGTAAGTTTAGGGTGATTGCAAGAAACACTTGCTGATTTTGTTGTGTTTGGTTGATTTTTTTGGGAGTACTTTAAAATTTAAAAATTAATTTTTAAAAAATTTAAAAGATATGACTAATGTAAACACCTTTATGATGAAGGTACCCGTGGAAGGAATTGCATAGAAAAATTGTCTAAGTAGGAGAATTAGAAAAGTATCAACTATCAAGTCTCGAGAAAATACATATCTTGATGTTTTAATTAGGGAAAAGTAGAAAAATTATGTAAATTCACAAAATCAAAACTGGCTATCTGCAACAACTTTATGGAGATGGTCATTCATCAAAAAAATCACTAAAATAATACTTTATAGGTTTCAAAATGCAAGCAGAAAGAAGCTCATTTTGTAGACTTCCACAAGGCATAAAAATAACTTTGTTCAAAATCCCTCATGTGGAGAGTTGTAAGTCTACTAGAAGACCATATCATCTAAATGTCATCTCAATTTTTTTTAAAAGGTACTCCTTAGTGACTAGAAATCCTAAACTATCAAATGTGACATTCAATTGGGGTTTATTTTTGGATAGTAAACTATTTTTGAAAATTATGAGAAAAATTAGGGAAGGTGTATGATAATTATGAGTATCTTTGATATAAATCCTGAGTCATTTGGAGCCAAAACATAGAAGTTATGGCCAAAAAACAAATCAACATACTAGGTGTGACAAAAAATAGGACAAGTGTTTCTTGCAATTGCCCTCTAGTTTTAACCCCTAAAGTCCTAATGGGGAAAAAATGAATTTCAAGTCTACTCTCTTACCTTGTCAATTTTCATTTTAGTGATTTTTTGAAACATTTTTGAAAGATAGAAAACTATTTCAAACTCTTTGAAATATGTTAATTTTTTACTCAATCTCTACCCAAAACTCCCAAAGAACATGTTTTACAACCATAAGCCTAAGATGGGGTTCATTAACTTCATTTAGCAACACCTGAAAAATAAAATAAAAATTGAAATTTTCAAAATTCTTGTAGGAAACAGTTTGGTCCGTATGGAAAAACTTTGGGTTCATGTAAGGGTTGGTGCAAGAAACACCTACCAAAAAGCGTAGCGTTTTGCAACGTAATTTTTTTTTTTCGGGAGTACTTTAAAATTAGAAAAACAAGTTTTAAAAAAAGTGAAAAATATGTTTCATGTATAAACCTTTAAGAAGAATATACCCTAGAAAGGAAAAGCATAGGAAAAATCTCTAAGTAGGAAATCCAAAAAAGTGCAAAATCTCATGAAAATTAGTACTTCGACATTTTAATTTGTAAAAAATAGGAAAATCAATTTTAAGAAAAACTAAAAATTGGCCATTTGAGTAAAGTTGATTTTGATGAGATTTGACCAAAAGTTTGATCTTAGAACCATTACCATTGTTCAAAAATTGCGTGCCAAAAAAAAAATTTGTACTCATGTGGAGGACATCAAAAAACATATTTTTAAATTTTTTTTTGGAATTTGTAGGTTTTACACCTATGCAAATAGACCATGAAAGTTTCGTCATCAAATCATTAAATTTAGACACTGCGAACGTAATGATAACCATAAATGTAATTTTGTGACACTCAACGAAAATGTTTTTTAAATATAAAATGATTTTTTTTAATTTATGAAAAATAAGGGATCTAATAAACTTCAAGTTAGGTATGTTCAATAAAAATTTCATTTTCATTGGACTTAATCTCCAAAAGTTATTGTAGACAACAAAAAAGTGGTTCAAATTGTGACATGAAATAGGACAGGTGTTTCTTGCAATGACCCGTAATTGAAATCGTAAATGAAAACATGGACAATCTTATTTCTTAGGCAATTTAAATATCTTCTTGAAATAAATGATTTTTAGAATTCATTTTTAAATGCAATTTTTACAACTTTCTAGAAAAATTGTTTGACACAAGGTTTTGTTTACTTTCTAAAACTATCTCAACATTGAAATTATTGTGTTTTAACTCCATCCTAGAGATTTTAACAATTCACTTTTTCATTTAATTTCCACCCTAATTCAACTTTTTTTTTAAACTTTAAAGAATAAAGATCAAATACATAACCCTAATAAGTTGGTAGAATTTGAATTAAACTCTTCAACATTAAAAATTTGACATCCTGTATAGTGTTAAATTTTAAGCTAAGAAGATTCAAAGTCTTAAAAAATTTAGGTAGATAAGGTGCAAAAAATCTAGATTTTTTTACTTCAAATACAAATATCTTATAATGGCCACATGGTCAAAGTTTTTGAAATTCCTTTCACTTGTTTTTTTTATCAATTTAGTGCAAGATTTTGTTGTGAGAAATAGAAAAAAAAGTGATTTCTAATTTTTTTGCACTTTGCAATAAAAACGACAATTTTGAGTGGAATTTGATGAAAAAAGGCGACCATTGGAACTCAAAGATTCAATGAGATTTTGTGGCTTGGACTTGAAGGGTCTGACTTACAAAGGTTTATTTAAACCAACAATCATTCTCAATTTTGGAATTCGATTAAGGTAAGAGGTCCTATAATCGGGCCTATAATGGACCATCTAAGGGCTGAAACAGAATTTCAGGGAGGTAAAACTTCTAGAAATATTTTTCAGTAAATTTTCCTTGAAAGACAAGTAGATTGACATTTAACCCAAGTCGTTTCATATTTTTTTGAGCTTTTTTGAATTAGTTATCAAATTTTGAAGTTGAAAGAAGATAGGGCTCTAAAATGGTGCCCTAGCTAAAATGTACACTGTCAGTACACTGCTGAAGGCTATGAAAAAGAAACATGTACAAGTCCTGTACATTTAAGATAGGGCACCATTTTAGAACCCGCTCCATTTAAGAGCCTTCTACCTTATTTAACTTAGCTTCAGTCAATGTCCATCCTCGACGGTAAGGCATCTCACGTCTGAAACGGAATTAAAGTCTTCGTATGATTTTACCAACACTTCCCCTCATGGCATAGTATCGCAGGGCACTCAATCGCTTTGTAAGTTAGTTACAGACGGAAATACTTAGAACTCCTCCTTTGTTTCAAGCGAAATGGAGGATGAGAAATTAGACTGTAATGTGTGTTCAACTGCAGGCTGGGGCAAGAAATTTCCAAATAATAAGCACAAAGTGGTGGTAGTTTTGGCAAGGGGTTGACATTCTGAAGATCACATTTCAGGCATTCTCTATTCGAGAAAAACTGGTGGCGGCTCATTTGTATCATTCTCTGAAGCAACCCATTTGTTCCAATTCTCTCCCGATGCTTAAACGGTTACATCAAATGAGGTAATGAGCTTAATTATACAAATTTTCCGCATCTGTCCTCTTTGGTTTCAGCCCGTTCCGATGACTGTCAGGCTTCAATTGCAAGAGGCAGCTCTTACAGACATGTATATTCATGAAGGATTTTGCAGCTCCTCGAATTCTCATTTCCGGTTAATTACCAGCGGTTGCCAACACGAATCCGTTGCGCCATAGATTTTCCACTTCAATGCTTCTTTGACCCGGCCGCCATTCCTATCTGGAGCAAAATCATGTCACCCATGGAAACCTTCGACATTCATACTGATTTTTGCAAGGAAATTGGTGAACAAGGATTCGACCGGTGTGAGCTGTGAGTTTATGTCACTCATCCTGCCAGTAACCGAGGTCGCCCGGCTTGAACGATCGACCCACACCGTAGCCGTGCTGACCGAGGCTCGATCGACGCGAGACAAGCTGAGCCCAAGTTGAATCTTCCCACCGAGGCTTTGCTCGCTAAGCTCGAGTTGAATCTCCCACTGACCGAGGCTTTGCTCGGCTCGCCTTTATAAGCAACCACCTTGATGCCACAGACACCACTTTGAAGAAGTTGGAGCTTGATTGATTGAGAGCTTTGAATTTGGTGAGAGCTTGTGTGAGAGGAATTGATTCCATGCCAGCATTTGGTGAGAGCTTGTGTGAGAGGGATTGATTCCATGCCAGCATTGTGTGGACTCTGTGGTAGATGTGATATTAACTTACAGCTCACATTCAAGCTTTTAGTTCAAGCTTTTAATTAAGCTTTTCTTGCATTTGGAATTGAGGGGCGGGACTCTTTGAGTGTTGATTAATTTAAGGCCTTGAGTACAAAGCTGTGGTGGTCAAAGTCAATAGATCGTTGAGGAAGAAGACCAAGAGGGAGTCATGGAAGGAAGGGGTCTTACTATGGTGTCTACCATTTCTAGCATTGCTACCGATCAAGAGGACTCCAAAGGGTCACATCCAAATGCATTGGAATGCCACATCTGTTCCAAAACCCCAATCGAGCCTGTTGCAACTTCGTGTGGGCATGTCTTTTGCTGGCCATGCATGTTTCCCTTGGTCAAAGACAACCGAAAGCCAAAGCCTTGTCCCGTGTGTGGAACCTTCTTGACAAGGGACATGAACATCCTTCCTCTTTATTATGGAGCAGGAGCAAGCGAGGTTAGAGCTTCTTCAAAACATCATGTCACTCCGCCACGCCCAAGTAATCCACAAATATTCATGCCTCACTTGGCAAGCATGGAGCGGTCAATCCGGAATCACTTCAATGTCGACACCATCTCCCCAACGATGGCGTTAAGACAAATACAACAAGAGATTGACTATGAGAGAGCTCAAAATGAAAGGTTGTTTGCTCAATTCATAGGAAGAGAAGAAGAATGGTCTAATGACATTGCAAGGGTGGAATTAGCAACGGAATGGGAACTCCTCTACAAAAAATCCATAATGGATCGTACCATTGCCAGGTTGGAAGGGCAGCTAGCTCGAGCGGCCCACTTATTGCCTAATGGGTGGAGCGATTTGAATATCGTGGATTCTATTGAAAACGAAGAATCAAATGTTGCATGATGTGTCTTTTCCTTCCAATCCTAGTTCCTAAAGTTCATACAATAGTATAACTTTGTGGAGAGGATAATATGTTTTTAAGAATAATTACTTACATGGATCATGGATTTGGTCCTTTTACATTTTGGGGTTGTTGCAAGAAACACCTGTACTATTTTTTGTCATATATTGTGTGTTGATAAGTTTTTTTATTATAACTCTTTCATTTTAGCTTCAAATGAATCAAAATTTATAGAAAAGGTACTTATAACTATCGTACACATTTTTTGATATTTTTAAAATTTTCAAAAATGTTTTATTATTTAATAATGGCCTTGAGTATTGTGTCATACTTGCCATTTTGAAGGGTTTTCTTAACAAAGTGGTATCCAAAGAAACAAATTTGGAGATGAAATTTAGAAAAGTTGGTCTTGTAGTATAAATTTAGCTAGTGTTCAAAAGATTTTCAAAAATAGATAATTTTATGTTATGTAGAAGTCCACAAAGTGAGCCTCTTTCTACTTGCATTTCAAAAGATATAAAAAAATATTTTATTATTTTTTGGGGTGAATAACCATCTCCATAAATTTGTTGAAAATGGTCAAATTTTATTTTATTTATTTGAATTTTTTCTTAATTAAAACATTGAAGTATCTATTTTCTTGACACTTGGCACTTTCTAATTGTCCTACTTAGAGATTTTCTTAACAAATTCTCTTTGGTGGTTCCCTTCATCTTAAAGGTGCATATATATTTTTATATTTTTATATTCTCTTAAATTTTATTTTTTTAATTAAAAAGTATTCTAGAAAAAATCATGAGTATTGTTGCAAAACGCAACAAATAGTATAGGTGTTTCTTGCAATCACCCTTTTTCTTTCTTTAATTGACAATATTTCAAAAAAATCATCCAATATGAAATAGTTCATGTGGTTTTTGATGTACTAGTCTTAACCCAAAGCTTTATGAAATCTATGAGAAAGGAAACTATATATTGGTTTACTTTGTTTATAAAGGTGATTGTATTCTATAGCAAGTCAAAACATCTTAGTTTAAGATAAATGATGTGTTTTTCACGTTATACTCATGAAGCAAGTATTCATTCAAGGAATGCCTATGATATCTTTGTATTATAAATTACTTATGACTCTTCTTTAGAATCAATAACTTAAAGAGTTTTAAAAGTAGCAATTTCAAAGTCAAATAAATCAACTTAGAGAAACTCACTTGCCATTTATGATCTAGGTTAGGAAATTTTCCATTTTCCATTTCCAAAATGCATGGGCATGATTGTATAAGTCTCATTTAAGACAAGTATAAATTTCATTCTATGTGGTCTAAACCAAAGAAGTGCCAAACTTTTTAGAGCCAAGGGACACTATTTTAACAAAATTTTCCATTTAGCTTCTATAATGTGTTTGTCAAAGCTAGATTGTGGTAACTAAGTTAGTTGATTAAATATAGGTTTAAACCAAAAGTTTTCTAAAATGGGAGCTTAGATCAATCTAGGCATTAATATATGGTTTGTTGCATGAAAGACTTGCCGGTTTGGGCTCAAATCAAGCTATTTAGGGAGTGCCATGACTTCTAGAATTATTATTTTTTAAACAAACTGAAATAAATATAATATGTAAAGCATCACAAATAATTTGCTTCTAAAAATTTAGATTTGGAATAATTTATCTTTAAAGTTATGCACAAAATAAGCACAATAAAAAATACCAAGAAAATGAACACTTTGATGTTTGATTTTCATAAAATAGTATTGTATATATAATATATTATAAAATAATAATTTTTGCCTTCATTGAAAATGCTCCTTTCAACCATTTTTATCTTTAGAAAAAAAATGGTTGAAAATGCTCTTTGCACTTGTGTAAATGTAGTGTACCTTGAATACATGCAAAGGGTGGAAATTTACTATTTAGTTTTAGAAAACTTGTTTGTAGGCTTGTGCAACTTTGTTATATGCCTTTTAAATCCAATTTTGACCTTCAAATTTACATTTTTGGAGCCGAAAATAATTTTAGAATCCTTGGAAATAGTCAAAATAGGGCATTTGTTTCAAAATAGTGAAATAATTTTCTTTAAATGGAAAAAAAATTAATTTATGTTCAAAACTACTACATTGACCTTGAGTTCATAGTCATAGAAAAAAAATATACAACACAAAAGTTATGAGCAAAAGACCACTTGTTTGAGGCCAAAGGGAGAAAAGATAGGACAAGTGTTTCTTACAATCTCCTATATAATTCTAGTAAAATGTGGGCGTTAGTTTTTGTTGAATTCAACAACTGACATCAAAAAATATATTATGTAGAATGATGTATATATTTCCTAAGATGGTTTAACCCCTAAAGGACCAAACTGCGTTTTTTGGCAACATAGCGATTTCGGGCAGCTCACTACGAATGGGTTTTTTATTCTTTTTCTTTGAAATTTTCACACAACATGCGCTCGAGGAGTAGCTTTAAGTTCCAACAAGTTTCATAACATTTGACCACATAGTCAAAAAGTTATTGCATGATATGTGATTTCTTTTTATCTCTGGGCAGCCTGGGCAGATTAAAAAACTTCTTTAAAAATAATTTTTTGAAAAAATGAAAAATTGAAAAATTTTATTTAGAATTTTGTGTATGCAGGAATGTTTGAATCATTCCATTTGGATTAGTGAGTCAAAAGTTATGAGGAGGTTTAGTTTGAGGTAGTTTGTGGCTAGTTACAAAATTCCTACACTACAAAAAAGTTTGAAATCCTTTATTTAATTAAATTTCTAATATTTTTGGATAAAAATAATTGAAATAGGTGGAGATTATTTATTACAACATTTTAACCATTGGGATCAAAAAATTTCAATTCTATAAATAATTATTTTACAATTTAGTGTTTTGGCTCATTTTCTACTTCTTTGTACTTGTTATTTTTTCCTCTATGTTTTACAACTCCAAATTATTTGAATTTTTTTTTTCATATAGCCAACTTGCCTTTAAGAATGAATCCAAAGAGTAACCATCAATTTGAACTTTTTTTCATACAAATGTAACCTTGTGAAGTGCAGCTGCCCGGATTTCCACAGTGGTAAAAAAAGGATTTTTGTCACTTCAAACACTAATATCTTGCAATCTACATGGCGGAAATTGCTGAAATTTTTTCCACATCTTTTTAAACTTGTGCTCCAAATGATCCTACGGTTACTTTTGTCCAAAAATGTTTTTTCTTAAAATTTGGTAGTTGTCTAAAAAATGACAGTTTTGAAGCGGTTTTGGTGAAAACATAGTCAAAAACCTTTAGGGGTTAAGTAGGCACATTGATTCCATTCTTACTTTTAAGTGGATGTAGGAAATTGTTTAATTTTAGTTGTTTCTTAGAATGTGAATCAAACTCCTTGTTTAATTATACCTTTGTCAAGTTGTTGTCATGTATTTCTTCAACACTTTGTTATGCTTGGCTTCAATAAACATCCTCATTTGGTAAGATTGTGTAATTTCACATACAACACTAGACTTGCCACTCCATCAAAAGTCCAAAGTTTAGGGCTTCATATGAAAGCTTGGTCTCTAAATATGTTTGATCATTACTAGATCATCTCTACTATTGTTGCTAAAAATCAATTGCATCACATATATATACTATTGCAAATCCCGGTGCTTTTCATTCCCTAAAATAGTAATTGAAGGGGTGAGCAAAAATAGAGACAAATGAAAAAATGTGGGACCAACTTGGCTATTAATTTACATAATTTTTTAAGAAGAAATAGAGGTTAGGATCCCCAATTGAAAAACAACAAGGTTTGCTCTAGTGATATGCCCTACAAAGTGTCTGAGAAGGAAAATTTAGGGCATAATCTTGTACATATGTGAGAAGTAGATTCACTTGACTCAAAAATTGAATTAGAAAATTGGCCAACAAATGTCCTATGCAAAACAAACATACAAACAAACAAACTATCTATTTTAATTGTATAGATGTAGGGAAACAATTGGTTGAAATATAATCATTGGAATACTTAGTGAATTATTTTTGAGTGGATGAAATTATCATGAGGAATTTTGAAATAGGAATAGATCACTACACTTAGAAAATTCATTGGAAAAATTTTTGGAAAGTTATCATAGATGAAGACTTGATGTTTCAACATAGGGATTTTGTTTGTGGCTATTTTTTCCTTGAGCTGCAATGTTGGTGTAAAAATACTAAAATATTTTGTTAGCAATTTTGACCAGATAAAATTACACTAATAGTTCATCTAAAAATTTCCAACAACAAAAATTATACTATATTGTTGCATTTGGATCAATGGACATCCATTCCAATGAATAACTAATGTATCATTCAAATTCAATATATCTATGAATGTCAATATAGTAGGTTGAAAAAAAGAGCAACTTGTCAAAATGAATGATCCTTTCCTAGATCACCATGTAGAGAATCTCCACTTTTCAAATTCAATGTTTGTAATACAAGTATTAGTGCCCTTAGCATCTCCAATGTTTCTCTTTTATAAAAATTTTGCTCAACTTGACAAATTTTGACCTCTCTATCATCCTCCCTCCAAATTTCAATGTATATCAGATAACCAACAAACTGACATACAACAAAAACAACAACATTCATTTGGACATCTCCTTGCACCCTAAAGTAGGAAATAGTAAGGGATGGCTCCTACCTAAGTATTGAATAACTAATAAGTGAGTGAATTAATATGCGGACTAATACTTTATTATTAATCCTATGTGAATTTTTTTTATAAACATGCTAGATCAAAATGGCGATGAAATTTCCAAATAATTCTTGTATCCTAGACCTATACTTGTAATCCGGCATTTTTCAATGATAGAACCACTTGCATTTGTCAATGTATTGACTAATTATGAATATATATATATATATATATATATATATATATATATATATATCAAGGCCTAAAAATGGGGATACTTCTAAAACCTTATGTAGTTATGTTACAGTGTCAATTCAAAATTTACAACTAATTCCACAAAGATCCATAACTAAAAGGATGACTTTCCACTTTTAATTAATTCTCGAAAAAAAAATATACAAACTATAGTTGAAAGATAAGTGCCAAACTTTCTAAATCATTGGATTAACCTACAATCCTACCTTTTGCAGAGTCATGAGGTAAATAATGCAAAGGCTGGAAAGTTTTTAACTAGGTAATGAGAAGGTGAGAACCAAAACAATGTCCAAAATTAATGCCAACTTTGTTAAATTAGTATTGTATAGACCTCTAAGCAAAGAAATAACAGAAATGACTTAGTGAATGGATAGGGGCCAAAAGGGGATGAAAATTTATCCTAACTTAATAGTGCATAAAGTTGAGATAAGAATCCTAATAACAAAGTACTTTATAAACACAAATTTCATTTTTGTGACACAATTACATCATGAAACATTGTGATGTATATGTACATATAGTTCTAAAAAGTAGAATAGGTTCGGATTTATGCATAGTCTAAAAGGTACTAGAATGTTTCCAACTTAACTAAATTAATGGGTTGTTGTAAGAACCACTTTCTGGTTTTGGGTCAAAATGGCCTTCGTACTGGAGCACTATGACTTTTGGAATAAGTTTTTTAAAATGAAATAAAACATAGATAACTTGTAAAGCATTAAAAAACTAAAGTATGTGAAAATTCAAGTCTAAAAAAATTATATCTAAAAGTTATGCTCACTCAAAGAGTGCTGGAAAATACCATGAAAATAGACAATTTAATTTTTGATTTTTTAAAAATAGTAAAAAAATTCAAAAAATCCTCCAAAAAAATCCATTTTTTCTGACATAAAAATACTCTTCTCCAACCATTTTCATCTTTGGGAAAAATAAATTTTGTTCTCTACACCTACGCAAAGGTACTCTACTTTGGACACATGTAGAAGCTGGAAAATTTAATATTTTTACAAAATCTCTTTGTAGGCTTATGTAGCTTTAGTAGAAGTCTTTGCATGCCAATTTTTAGCTTAAAATTTGCATTTTTGAATCAAGAATAGGACTAAGACCCCCAAAATGGCTAAGGTAGACATCCAATCAAGGATTGTTTAAAAATAGTAAAATAATTTTTAAGAACTTCAAAAAACTACATAGTGTTTAGAACTTTTATGTATACCTTTGTTTCAAGTTTTGTATAAAATGAACTAATAATGCAAAAGTGATGAGTAAAAAACCACCTATCTAAGGCCAAGGGGACAAGAAATAGGTCAAGTGTTTCTTGCAATTACCCTAATTCAATTTTTTATATGAGTAATAATGGAAAATTGTAGTGAAATGGCAACATTCCATTACTTTGACACATATTTTTTATTTTTTAGACCGTGAAGTTTAAAATCTAAATCTATTTTAGATTTTTGAAATCTATAATTTTTCAAGGGTGATTGCAAGATACTTCACATTTTTGGCTCAAAAACACAATTTTGGGCCATTGAATTGGTAGTGTTATGTTGTACTACCAATACTATGTGTCAGGGCACTGCGACAAATCTAGACCATTAATTTAGGGCGCTTGCAGATTGCAACTGTTAATATAGTACTATGTAAAATTAAAGACTATTGCAAAATACTATAGAAGCCACTAGAACCAAAAAAAATAGCAAAAAAGGGATCTATGGACCATTTCCATTTTAATATTAAAAAAAATACCCCAAAAATTTCAAATTTTTATTTATTTTGTTAAACAAGATTAAAATTAAATTGCACTATAGAATTCTTGTAGGAATTTTTTTCCCTTTTCATAGTGTTTGTACAAAAAAAGTCACTTTGATCCCATCTACACAACCAATATGTTTTTATTTTCATAACAATTTACTATCAATCCTTGTAATGTTACTAGAACTCCGACATGTCTAATTTGAGGCTTTGAATTTGTATTTTTGTATTAAAAAATAGGACTAAACACTCCGCCCCCGAATTGCTAAGGTAGACATCCAATTATAGACAAGTTCAAAATAATAAACTAGATTTTTTTTAAATTAAAAAATTTAGTAATGTCTAAAACTATTGTATGTATTATTTTATTCCAAATTTTACACCAAATGAAAAAAAACAAAAAATTATAAGCAAAAAATCACATATCTAAGGTCAAGAGGATTAAAAAAAGGAAAAAAAGAAAGGACAAGTGTTTCTTGCAATCATCCCCAAGATGTTTCAAATTGTGTTGTGTGAAATTTGTATTTGTCATAGATTTTTCAAAATCTATAGGTGTTTTAGATGTCTGGAAATCTATATCAATCCTAGATGTCAATTTTCCCTTAAAAATGTCTATTAAAATGGAAGTATGGGTCAAACCACATTGAAAGGTACCAAAGGCATTACTTTACTAGGACATGACTAGAGTCCTTTTTTAAAGTTTCAAAGCTTTGAATTACTTTGATGTTGTCATTTTAAGAAGAAAATAATATATGGGTAGTATTGCAATGGATATTTTTGATGATCTTGAAAAAAAATTCATGAAAAAAATCCTTAAATAGATGTAAATCAGGCTAAATTTAGGAATTATTTTACAATATAGCACTTAAGCAGGACTTTTTATCAAGTTTTTTAATTCTTATCAAGTATATAGTTATAAGAAAAGATTTTATGAAAATGATCCTTAAACTAAAAATAGTATAATTTTTTAATCAATTAATTGATTATTGACAAAGTATTAATTTGTTCTAAGAACAAAATTAAACATTTAATTTCAAAAAATAATAATATAGAGACCTAGATGTCAATAATATATACACTTTTTGTTTTGACATAATCGTCATTTGGATTATTTTTTGTATTGAAAAAAACGTTCAAAAATTCTTACTTCTGAATATTATAGAAAATAAAAATATAATCAATTTATGTCAAAAATGTCCCTTTTCTACTCTATCATATGAATATATACATATGGGTCATTGCAAGAAACACCTGTACTATTTTGTATCACACGTTGCATGCTGATCAATTTTTTGGCCATAACTTTTGTGTTTTAGCTCCAAATGACTCAAGATTTATAGGGAAGGTACTAATAACTATTATACACCTTCTTTGATTTTTTCAAAATTTTTAAAAATAGTTTACTATCCAAAAATAGACCCCAATTGGATGTTACACTTGGCAGTTTAGGGTTTTTTAGTACCTGAGCTATACCTTTTTTTAATGATTTTGAGATGAAATTTAGATGAGATGGTCTTCTAGTAGATTTCTAGCCCTCCAGGGAAGGATTTAAAAAAAAGTTAATTTTGTGACGTGTGGAGGTCTACAAAGTGAGCTCCCTTTTGCTTGTATTTTGAAACATATAAAATATTATTTTGGTGGTTTTTTTGTGAACGACCATCTCCATAAAGTTGTTGAAAATGGTCACTTTTTATTTTTTGAAAATACTTATTTTTACTATTTTTCCCTAATTTTTGAATCAAAGTACCTATTTTCTTGAAATTTGGCACTTTTCAAGTTCTCCTACTTAGAGAATTTTTCTATCAATTTCCTTCAGTGAAAACCTTCATTTTAGAGGTATATACATTATTCCTATTTTTAAATTTAAAAAAAAATTAGTTTTCTAATTTTATAGTACTCCTGAAAAATTCATGAGTACTATTGCAAAACGCAACAAATAGGACAGGTGTTTCTTGCAATTACTCATATATAATTTTTTTGGAATTAATCACATTATAATTCATTAGAAATTATACTTCTTTTTGTCCATTTAAAAAGCTGACACATTGACAATTCAAGTACAATTGGATTTTTAGTAAAGAACTTTTCTTTTTTTTATGAATAAAATACTATTAGTCTTAACATGACTTGAAGCTCTAATAAAAAAGGACTAAATTATCTAAAATTAGTAGATTACCATTAGAAAACAATAGATTGAAAGAAGCTACATTGCAGATTTTGGTGTGTCTGACCCCTTTTGTGGTACATTAAAGTGTGATTTGACCCGTATGGAACATGAAATACCGCCATTTTAATAAAATTTGGCATAGTAACATAAATGTCAAATTGGCATGTCAAATAGCACCAATTTATCTTTGATTTTGGTATTTGAATCATTTAGTGGAAACTTGCAAGCATTGCAAATGTAGATGTATTATAAAACTTCTACACTGAATAGGAGTTTTAAGGGGACCCATACTAATTAATTGACATTTTGCACTAAATAATATCTACCTTTGTTGTACATCAATAGTTATTGAAGTGTCTAGAAGTTGTACATCATATTTCAAATATCTACACTTTTCCACGATTAGTCCCTTGAATTTTTTGGTCCCTTTAAGATCCCTATTCAATGTAGACTACGAACAAATATATTGTGAAAATGGAAAATTCTTTGTGCCATTTTTCCATTTATCATCCAATTTTGGTATAGATTTCAAACCACACAATGTGAAGTTTGGAAAAAATCACAAGTGTACAGTTGGGTACCATAAACTTACGAATTTTTGCATTCACAGTGAAAAAAAAGTTCACTGCTTCCCACTTTGACGCCCTCCCGAGGGCTGAAAAATTCATATTTTTCCACGAAATTTTTTTACAAGATCCTCTCTATGATAATAACATATGTGCCAAATTTCAAGTCCAAATGATTTATACAAAAAAAGATATTCAAACATGTACCATGTGTAGTTCAAAAAAAAATTTCACTACTACCAACTTTGACACCCTCCCAAAAATCGAAAAAAAAAATTTTGGCCATGAAATTTTTGGGGTTAGATCACCTTAGTGTCACTAACTAATGTGCCAAATTTCAAGTTCAAAAGAATTTTCCACAAAGAGTAGTTCAAATTCTACCAACTGACAAGTGTAGCCATGAGAAACAATTTCACTATGGCCCAACTTTTACACCCTCCCAAGGGCAAAAAAATAGTTTATTTACCATGAAATTTTTGGCATGAGATCACCTCTATGTTGATAATATGTGTGTCAAATTTCAAGGCCAAAAGATTTACTTAAAAAAAGATATATTCAAAATCTGCCAACATGTGTTGTTATGGAAAAAAAATCCAAAACTACACATGTTGGTAGAAGTTGAACTACTCTTTGTGAGAAAAAATTTTGAACTTTAAATTTGGCAAATTAGTTAGTAACACTAAGGTGATCTTACACCAAAAATTTCAAGGCCAAAATTTTTTTATTTCAATTTTTGAGAGGGTGTCAAAGTTGGTAGTAGTGAAATTGTTTTTTGAACTACACATGTTGGTATATGTTTGAATATCTTTTTTTGTATAAATCATTTGGACTTAAAATTTGGCACATATATTATTAGCATAGAGAGGATCTTGTAAAAAAAATTTTGTGGAAAAATAATAATTTTTCAGCCCTCGGGACTCGGGAGGGCGTCAAAGTGGGCAGCAGCGAGCTTTTTTTTCACTGTGAATGCAAAAATTCGTAAGTTTATGATGCCGGACTGTACATTTCAATCTACAAGTCTAAACTTTAAAATGCCAAGTTCATGGAATATTGCCATTTTAATGAAATTATCCATGAAGGTCAGTTATGTTTTGTCAACTAGGAAAAGTCATGAAAGGCACATTATGTATGAGTGTAGAGATTCAAGAAGTCATTGAACTGTCTGAACTTTGAACTCTATTGATGGTGAATTTCATTCAAATGTCATTTTTTTTTTCTTTCCAATTTTTGTCACATTCTATGTCATTAAATGCTGCTTCATTTTAATGGAATGTTATATCATTTTTGACATATTCAATGCCATTTTAGTGGAATGCTATGCCATTTTCATGGAATGTTGCACCATTGTACAGGAATATCGCCAATTTAACAATATTCACATCGTTGCATTAATCGATTAAAGTTCGATCCCAATGTTAGTAATTATTATCATGCATAGACTCGGTGGGAAGGAAGTTAATTACGAGCAGAGGGCCGCATCAAGCTTAATTAATTCCACAAACTGAAATGTAAACTTCGCAGTTCCTTAGCTTGATCGTCTCGTGGGGAGGGTCATGCTTCAGGCACGCATAAAAAGAGAGAATCACTTGGCCTTCTTTCACAATTTGGCTGGCACGGCAGTTTTCTGTACACAGTTTCTACCCAGTTTTTGTAGTCTCCAGCTTTTTGCCAAATTAGCTAGCGCAGTTGAGTGAGTTTGTTGAATAGAATTGGACTCTTCATGAACACAATTTGCGTCGTTTGAGCTCAAGCAAAGGTGTTGGACGATCGATCAGTTGTATAGCATCCGATATCCACAGGTACGATTTTACTCACTTGGCGGTTTCTCTCAAGCGACTAGGATCTGTCATCATATCTCGTGATGCTAAGTACATATTAAGTCCCTGGAAATCCTACGCACTAGCTTGATACAAAAATACTAAGTAGGAGTCAGAGTATTGTAAAATGATCCTGGTCTCCTGGGGACAGTCTTTGCCTGAAACTAAAAATTGTTGTCGAAAAGAACGCATCTATGACGAAATGTAAATAATATTTTCATTAGTCTCACAGACTCAAGATATGGTTTGATTCTTGCAACACGATGACGCATATGGTGAGCAGATTGGGAGAAGTTAGTTCTACTTTCCAGCTTTTCATATATGCAGAGTTGCAGACCTGGCTTTTTTAGCGGACGGAAGGCGATGAAGTACTTTCTCACTGTAGTATAGATGAACCTAGTTTATGAGGTCAATCCTAGCTAGGGACGTCAGCTTTTTAAGTTTCCGAAACTAAAATCTTTATTACACGTTGGCCAGGAAGAAGAAGATTAAATTCATCACAAAGTTTACCCGTTTCGTTGTTTCAGAGTGCACTTTGGTCATCCAATTGCAAGTAGTATATTGCTATTACCTTAATTATGCTTTCTGCTGGTTGACTGTCGCAAAAAGAATTCGAACTGCTTAATTTTTCTCTGGCTTAATTAATTGCTCTTACCTTGCGGCAATTCACATTCTCTCTAGCTAGTTTGCTTCACTGTCTGGTCTCTTTTCACTTTTTACCTGTGCAGCTTCTATCAATGATTACTTTTGTAAATATAAACCATGATTAATATTGTTTTTGGAAGGCCGCTGGGTATTCTTTTGGCGTATTTTCTGAGAGAACTGATTACCGTGCCGCTACATTGTATACCCTTGCTGACACAAACCTGGATTGATATGATTAATTCCCTTCGGCAGAGTATTGCCGACTATTCTTTTCTACCTATTCGTACGATTCCCTACTGCATTGATTGGTGTTGGATTATCGATCATGGCCCAAGCCGGGAAAGAATATGAGATGTGGACGCGCTTCGTGGAAGCCGACTACCTGATCGACGCCAAAACCTACGAAGGCAAGTGCCCCGAATGCAACTCCCCCAGAGACTGCAACAACTTCTTCTGCCTCCAATGCAAGCTCGGCGGACTCTGCCCCATCACATTCCGAGGAAACGGGGAGCACTCTAGCCACCGCTGGTTGCAGGTATCGTCCATATCGTTAATTAAGTTGGCACGATTCATCGCAAGTACTTCTGCCATTAACATGTACATACACCTCTAAAATCTAGCCAGGATAAATTGATATGGATTTACGTTTCAAAACGCACGTTCTGAAAGGTGCCGAAGTTCTGGGATCGATCGATCGATTCAATTCCCCCCAGTTTGACAGAATGGACGTCCTTGATCGATCGATGCAGGTCCGCCGCCAGTCCCACAAGAGCGCCGTCGACCCGGAGGATCTAGCCAAATAACTCCCCCACGAGAGCGTCAAGCACATCAAGAAATGCTTGTTGAACACGGGCAGCCTCTGCTACCTCCGAACTGACCACCACCAGGCCTCGGCAAGCTCTAGTCGACCCCCCGCCAAGCGCGCTAAGACCGGCGGACGAGAGCAGACCAGTGCACTGAAACTTTGTAAAGCCTGCAAGAAGGCCATTGCGAACTCCCAGGATTGCAAGGAAGACTTTCTCTTGTGTTCTGTGGAGTGTTTGATCACACTCGCACAACGGCATCCAGACAGAAATCTCCTCCGGATGCAGGACGACGGGGCCTTGGCTCCCACTCATGAGTCCCCGCGGACCGCACTGGAGAAAATCAAAGGGAATCTGACGCCTGGGCCAAAATCCAAGGCTCCGGCTGTGATCGCCGGTCGCTCTGGAAGCTCCAGTCGCGGAGAAAATGTTGCAGAGGAGCCTCCAGCTGCAGCACGTGGCGCCAGTGGTCGAAGAAGTGCTCCAGTGAATTACCGGGACCTTCACCGTGGAGGAGCTGGTCCTGGGACCGGGACTGCAGCAGTTGCAGGAACCCGAGGTACTAATTTCACGTCCATTTCGTTAATTTGATGGAATTCCGCTACTTGGGTACGTTTCATGCAGGATGCACAGGTTGAAACAGATGTAAATCCATACTAGTTTTATTCTATAGTTATCTAAATTAGACCCTTGTGAATTAAAATTCATGACACAAGTTTACATATTAATTCTAAGACGCTAGCTGGAATCGTGCCAACGTGATGAAATTGATGTACGTTTCCTGGTGGTGGGACTAGCTGGTAGTGCTACAACTGCAGCTCGAACTCGAGCATATGGAGGTCGATCATCACAGCCTGGTCCAGCAAATCGGACGCAAGCTGCTCCGGATTACTCTGCTTACCCACTCGGATATCAAAGTGCGGGACTACATTGTCTGATTGCGGCGTTCAAGGCCAACGGCGAATGGGATCTGTATCTGGGGAACCTTGGGAGGGACTAGTTGCATCGATGTACGTTGATGGGCTCGCTTGCATGCTGTACAACTCAGTAATCTTAGAGCGGTGTGGAAAGTTTGTGGGATTCGATTGAGGAGTTTCAATTTCATTGGGAACTTGGGAGGGACTAGTTGCATCTATTTCTTATGCGCTTGCAATTTGATTTGTACGAATTAATATTTAACCAACAAAATTATAATTAGCGGTGCATGAAGTTGTGGAATTCTTCCGATTCAATAAAATTGATGCATATTTGCATTCGGCTATGAAGGATATAATTGCATGCATGTACGTATGTTTGGTCACAAGTTTCATTGCTTTGACATAATTTGCAGAGGTTGGCACTTTCTAGTTGGATTAATGATTTGTGCTATGTATGCACGTCGAATTGTCGAGGACTCGAGGTGAATTGACCATATTGAAATTTCTTTGTTTAACGTGAAGTATTTATTTAGTATTGCACTTTACATTACTCCCGCCAAGACTATCACACACACATCCGATAATTGTCATAAGTGGGTAGCGGTTTCGGACATCTAAGATATATGTACATTTACAAAATCTATGACGTTTTTTACAGTTCAGACCTCGCAGTCCGAAACATCTTGGACTAGTATAGATTTGAATCTTCTACAACACATATAAATTTCAAAAATGTATGACTGGTTTAGATTTCGGACCTCGCGGTCCGAACTGTAAAAACTGCCAAATTAATGGCAAATCGCCGTTTTAATGAAATTCGCCATAAATGCCATTTTTTAGACTACGCAGTCTGAACTGAAAACTGACATCTAGGACAAGTATAGATTATCTGACATCTAGAATTCTTATAGATTTTAAAAATCTATGACAGATTTTGATATCAGGCTGTGCGGTCTGAAACATCTTGGACTGGTAAAGATTTCAGATGTCAACGACGTATACAGAGTTCAAAAGTCTATGAACGATTAAGATTTTAGACTGCGTGGTCAGAACTGCAAAAACTGTCGAAGTAATGGAATTTCACCATTTTAATGAAATTCGCCATCTGTACAGTACGCCTCTGTTTATTCAAGAACAAGAATACTAGCAGACAAGTGTGTACTTGAAGGGGGTGTCCTGATAGAGACAACACATGGATGAAAATCCATCCAATCACTTGTTATTTGCGGAGAGATTTGTGTGTTTAGATGTAGGTTACAATTTTCGGCGAGATAACCCTCCTATATTATCATTCATAGAGTCCGAGCATTTAAATGAGACAAATTTGGCGCTTTTGAGTCACGCGATCGTCACAATGAAAGGTGATTAACACTGTTGGGAACAGAGAAACTGAAATTGCGACATAACAGACTAGAGCTGCAATTAATTTGTTCCACGTACCTCGATCTCTATCGATCTCTTAAAGAAGCTACGTTCGTCGATCGATCCCTTTTTTTCTGAAAGCCTGACAACATTGGAGTCATTGAGGACATTGATGAGGTTTGCCATGGCTTCCTTCCATCAACTTGAATTTTTATGAATTTTGACAAGAATTGTGACGTTTACCTGTGCAAAGCTGTCATTAACAAGTACTCCCTCTGTCCCACTAAAAGCTTCCCAACTTCTTCCTACAAAGACTGTAAATCAGCCTAATTAGGAAGCTGTTAGTGGGACAGAGGGAGTGTATGTTTATTTTAGTCTGCAGACCCTGAAGTCATGGAATTCCACGAATTCTGAAATTGACAAAGAAATTGACCCTGAAATTCGCCAGGCATTGAGAGAAATGTCGCAGACTGGCAGAGGGGCGGGGTGCACTGGTGTATACGCCCTCACTTCCTTCCAAGTTCCAACACATCCTTCCTGACCAAAATGTCTACAATTTTAGAGTCCGGGTCTCAGAAAAGGAAGAGGTTCGTTGCAAACAACCATGCTTATGAGATAATTTACTTAAGACTGTCAAGAACATCATGCCGTAGATTGATTATGGGGGTGTGTAATTTATAAAAAATTTGAAGGCGAGATCTTCAGGCTACGATCACTTAAACCTTTTGTGAAGTGTTTTAAGTTGTAAGAAATTACTTGACAATGGTTCAACAATTCAGTACAATATATATACGGAGTATCAATGAGTTCTCCCTGTGACCCTATTGCACGTCTTTGTATGATTGATGTCCAAAATCAATGAAAAGTTCATCATTCTTGAAAATCTGCATGCCTTGTGTGTTCACCTGGATACCACTCGTGCACATTTGCTACTTTAGGTATGGTTAGAGAGGCAGCACATGAGTGCTTGGCTTTCATGCTGAAACGCAATGTGACCTGCTTGCAAAAAAAAGAACATTTGCGCTCTGAATGCTTTGAAAAGTGTTATGAAACTCTTGAGCTCTTCAAGTTTTAATGTTCATTTGTTTCGTTTGCTTCCCAGAAAAAAGAAGTTGTTTACTTTATTGACATGGCGAATTTCGTTAAAATGGCGGTTTTCTAATAGTTTGACACTTTTGACACTTTAGATTGTACGGTTTGAAATATGCACTTGTCATAGATTTTTTACACCTATACATGTTGTAGGTTTTTAAAATCTATACCTGTCCAAGATTTTTCAGGCTGCACGGTCTGAAATCTAAATCTGTCATATATTTATAAAATCTATAAATACCCTAGATGTCTAAAAATCTATACCGGTTCTAGATACCAATTTTCAGTTCAGACCGCACGGTTTGAAAAATGGCATTTGGCATAAGAGGTTTTTTGGGCCCCTAGCAGACCGTTTCAGGGGTGTTCTCTGAAATTGTTCCCACTGCTGCAGACCAGCTCCCTACTAGTTTGAATTTTTGAATTTTGAAAAAAAAAATTAAAATTTCTTTTTCCAAAAAACTTCAGAATGTACTAAAGAGCAAAAAAATGATTTAAAAAACTATTTTTTTTTCAAAAAAATATTTTAGAAATATTTAATAGTTAATTAAAATTAATAAAAAAATAGTATTTTCTGACGTGGCAGTCGCTTGACCACATCAGCATCACGTTCCTTGCGTTCCCAATGCATTCCCAGCGTTTGGGAACTCGCAGTCTTGTAAACCAGCTAGAAATCCTCTTCAGTGAATACTGTCATTTTAACGAAATTGACCATTGACCCATTTTCTAGTTTTTCTTCCTTGACTTGTGTCAAGATCGATGTTGGATCTCATCATAGACACACTTTGATAATAACGAAACATAAATATACTAAATTTATTATGCTTATCCACTGGAACACTAAACGTGGGAGAAGATTGTGAAATGAAACAACAAAATGCAACCTACAATTTTGCATTGTGCACTTGTCCACTTTTTGGTTTTAGTGTCCTATTACAGTTAATACATTTAAAAGAAAAGTGCTCCAATGCAAGACTATAATTAATATCAATATTACAAATGTCATTCAAATTGTTGAAATGCACAATAGATGTGTGTCATTAATGTGTACTTTATTGTTCATCTTATGTGTGAACATGAATTTTAAACCAATTGTTGTTGCACCATTGCCCTTGAAGGAGACAACCCCCACGACAAAGGTAGACTAGTCACTAATATACTCCAATTATTGAACCAATAAGTGTATTCTTTGTTTATTAATTTCAAGAATGAAGTCATGAATCCATGAGACACTTTGGTCCTAAATGTCCATTGGGAGTTAAGAAAATGCAAACCCCATCACAAAGGTAGATACCAAAATTGCTTCAATTATTGAATCAATGGGTGCAATTTTAATTTTGTTCATCTTCAATTGACAAAGAAGTCATCTATTGACCACTTTGCAACAAGTGTCTTTTGAAAGTTAATTTGTGAACCGGCTCATTTGAACATTGTTGTTGCCTCTCTTGCTATAAATGTTAATTTTTTATCTCATTTGACGATGAAAACATATGACATCTATTTATTAAAAGACACAATAAATTGAATCCATTTAGTTGATTATTGATGGATTCCAAATGAAATTGTGCAATACAAGAAATAAAACATATAATGACAACTATTTATGATATGCATATCCATTATGGAGTGTGTACCCAATTGCTTTCCTATCTATATAAGTTCAACATTAATTTCAAAGTACTAAGATGAACATTAGATGAATAAAGGTAAGGAGGCCATTGGGTTGAGAGTCCATACTAGAAGATCTATACCTTGGTAAAGAATAGAAACTAGGACATATATAATTTAAATAAAGAACCTAGAAATTCATTATTTAAGTTGGTGATATGAGCATGGTAGTCCAAATCTTGTATGCTTTCAAATCAAATTTATTAAATCATATGGGCTACTATAAGCTTCCATATCTATATTTGAGAAGGCATCATAAACATGCCATTCTCTCAAAGATGTAGCCACATGATATATATTCAAAGATGTAGCCACATGGCATATATTGAATGATTTGAATGATCACAAAAATGACATGATTATTTCATGCCCTAGCTAGGGGCTAGTAAATCACAAGCTAGTAGGTGGTTTCTTCATCAAAAACCAAGTTCTCAATCTTTGACCTATCTATGCCATCGATCAAACCTTTGAAGATGTCCATTTCCATTTGGTCTACCGACTCAGTGTGTGCCCCTTCACTTTGATGTGGAGAGAAGGACATCACATAACATGTTTGCAACACAAGAGTCTTGACCAAACCAAGATCTACATGCAAGAAAATGATGGCAAGTTGGTAATGCACATTGTAGACATCATAAAGGTTGGCGAGCTCCACAACCAGCATTTGGGCATTTGGACATTTGGGCATTTGCAACTCTTCATAGTAAAATCTTTGTCCCACTTTCACCTTCATCTCAAGTTGAAGTTCCATTGGCAATGATCCTATGAATGAAGCTAGAATATGGGTCTCAATTGGTCGAATCAAGCGTTCTTCTCCTCCTCTTGCAAAGTCATTCCTGGAGTTGAATATTTGTTGAATTTCTCCAAATGTCTTCTTGGCAATCATCATTGCTACAATACGATATATTTGATGAAGCAAGGTCTCAACATGCATGTAGTTGGCGGCCTGGTCAAGTGGTCATTCCATAGTCCACAGACAATTTTTAAAAATTACTATGATCATTGCTCCAAACCAATACGGTTCATAAATATGATATATAGATTGATGAGTCTATGTAAAGAACCAAAGGAAGGACCAATTACAAAATGGTTAAGCATTTGAAGAAGAAACTATTTTAGAAGTGCTTGCTAAGTTGCTATCAACTAGAAACAAGAATAGTACGCAGTATAGCAATAAGATTCATGCATAAAAACAATGTCATCTAAAGTATGTCAATACAAAAATAGCAATGAAAGAAGGTGATTGGAAAGGTGATTGAAAACAAAGAAAGTTTTGAAGAGCTCCTACAAAGTAACGGAAGGTTTTTACTACTATACAAACTAGTAGCTTCAAAACTCTACCATGATCAAGTTGTAGAGATTCTTCATGTCAACCTTCCCAATAAATTTGGCACCTATAATCGGACGTCCATGAAAATCCTTGACAACATTCGATGATGTCCAATCTATGCAACGCTTGCAATGCTAGAGCACTTGTCACAGAACGTCACTCGACACATTTGGCAAACGAATGGGATTACCATTGGCACCCACATCCTCCATCAAGTTCTTTACCAATCCGGACTGCAAAGCCACCGCTTCGGCAACCTCAAAGATCTCGCCACTGGCGTTACTGAGCTTCATAGTCAAGCGCTGCGGCTCAGCTATGTTCGATCGGTTCAATGTAAAGCTCATAGAACCTCTCAAAACTAGCACACTAAGCAACTCACAGCTCTCTCGTGGCAAGTTGGAGAGTCCCCTCAAAATTGTCAATAGTCGGAAGGCCCGAGTGATTATATAACCCTAATTTAATCAAGCCTCGGAAATAGGATTCAATTTGGGACTTAAAGTAATCTCAAGAGTCGGTTATGTTTAATTTGGAAGTATTAGTAATATTTTAATTATACTATTTTTGTGATTTTGTCCAATTGATGGAATTCCACATCTTTCACTTTTTTCAAGGTGTGCCTTGTGAATCATAAATAAGTAAATACTCATAAGTCTAGTTTTAACCCCTAAAGTCTTATTGTTCCTTAAGGGACAATATGAATTTGAAGCCTAGGTTCCTACAATCCTACCCTCTAGCATTCAATTTTTATTGTTAGTGATTTTTTGAAACATTTTTGGAAGATAGAAAACCATTTCAAACTCTTTGAAATATATTCATTTTTAATTTGAGCAATCATTGTCTAATTCTTCCAAAGAACATGTTAGTTTACAACCATAAGCCTAAAATGGCAACACCAAAAAAATGAATATAAAATTTCAATTTTCAAAATTTTTGTAGAAAATACTTTGGTCCATATAGAAAGATTTTGGATTCATTTAATTGAAATCATAAATAAAAACATAGAAGACCTTATTTTTTTGGCAATCTGAATATCTTCTTGAAAAAGTGGCTTATGGGGTTCATTTTCAATTGCAATTTTTACAATTTTTCAGAAAAAAATTAAAAAAGTTTGTCAAGGTTATTGTGTTTCAATTCCATGTGTAAGATATTAACAATTCATTTTTTCACTCAATTTCAATTCTAATTCTAGTTAAAAAAAATTTAAAGAATAAAGATTAAATGTATGACCTTGGTAGAATTTGAATACAATTTGTCAACATTAAAAACTTGAAATCCAATCTGTGTAGTATTAAATTTTAAGCTAAGAAGATTCAAAGCCTTAAAAAATTTAAGCAAGCAAGGTACAAGAAATCCATATTTTTTTACTTCAAATACAAATATCTTATAATGGCCACATGGTCGAAGTTCTTAAAATTTCTTCCACTTGTTTTTTTACCAATCTAGTACAAGATCTTGTTGTGAAAAATGCAAAAAAAAAAGTGGTTTCTAAACTTTTTGCACTTTGCAATAGAAATGACAATTTTGAATGGAATTTGATGAAAAAAGACAACCATTGGGACTCAAAGATTTAAAGATTTCAATGGTAAGGTAGCTCACGTCTAAAACCGAAATAAAGTCTTAGTACAATTTTATCAGCACTTCCTGTATCTTGCAAGTCAATTACTTTGTAGTTACAGAAGGAATTAAATAGTAGGGTAGATGGCTCTAAAAGCGACACTTTAAGGGCTGATCCCCTTTTTCATACGTTAGCATGAACAGGAATATTTTTAGCTCATTTATTAGAGAAAGAAAAATGGATGCTGAATGTAACACAGGTGGTTTCATATTTTTTGAATCATTTTTGAATTAGTTATGAATTTTCAAAGATTTCTGTAGTACATACCTATTTGTGACCATAGGTGTCCCATAATTTGTCCCCCCTACAACTACTAAAACGATTTCTGAACTATGGAGGAAATGATTGGTTCTTAGAATAAAATAAAATAAATTTTCTTGATTCATTCAATAGCGACAGTGGTCCATTTAAAGATCAGCTCCCATCCATTTTACAACCACCTATGGGGTGGTTGCAAGGAGAGGGGCGGTTTTAGAGCCATCTACCATACTCCTCCTTTATTTTAAGCAAAATGGAGGATGAGAAATCTTACTGTAATAATTATGTGTTGAAGAATTGTAGGGGCAAGAAATTTTCAATTAATAAGCACAAAAATGGGGGTAATTTGGCAAGGGATTGATCGACAATCTCAAGATCACATTCAGTCAAGCAATCTCTATTAAGGGAGGAGGTCCATAAACTGACCATCTAAGGGCTGGAATAGAATTTTGGGCAAGTCAAACATCTTGAAATATTTTTCAGTGAATTTTTCTTGAAAGACAGCTTGAATAGACATCTAACCCAAGTTGTTTCATATTTTTTTGGAGCTATGTAGAATTAGTTAAGAATTTATGAAGTCAACATGGCATAGGGCTCCAAAATTGCCCACCTCCTCAAATGTTCACTGTTTGTACATTATTGTAAAGATTAAAAAGCATCATGTACTAGAAATATACATTTCAAAAGTTTGAGTGGTTTTGGAGCCTAAGCAGTTTTAGATCCTCCTCCCTTAAAGGAAAATAAGTAGTTGCTCATTTGTACCTCAGTCTGACTGAGTAGCTCATTTGTTCCAATTCTCTTCCGATGCTTAAACTATTACATAAATGAGGTAATGACCTTAAATATTACATTTTGGGGTTGTTGCAAGAAATACATGTACTACTTTTTGTCACACATTGTGTGCTAATTATTTTTTGGGCTACAACTCTTTCATTTTGGCTCCAAATAAATCAAAATTTATAGACAAGGTACTTATAACTATTGTACATAATTTGTTTTTTTTAATTTCAAATTAATTTTACTATTTAATAGTGGCCCCCAGTAGGCAATATTATGTTACACTTGCCATTTTGAAGTTTTTTTTTTAACAAAGTGACATTCAAAGAAACAAATTTGGAGCTAAAATTTAAAGAAGTTGGTCTTGTAGTGTAAATTTAGCTAGTGTTTAAAGGATTTTCAAAAATAGCTAATTATATATTGTGTAGAAGTCTACAAATTGAGCCTCTTTTTATTTGCATTTCAAAACATACTAAAAAGTATTTTGGTGTTTTTTTGGGTGAATAAACATCTCCATAAATTTGCTGAAAATGGAAAAAATTTATTTTAAAATTTTCTTATTTTTTATTAATTAAAACATTGAAGTATCTATTTTCTTAACATTTGGTACTTTTCTAATTCTCCTACCTAGATTTTTTCTTAACAAATTCCCTATAGTGGTTCCCTTTGTCTTAAAGGTGCATATATTTTTCATATTTTTATATTCTCTTGAAAATCATATTTCTAATTTTAAAGTACTCTAGAAAAAAATCATAAGTATTATTGCAAAACACAACAAATATTACAGATGTTTCTTGCAATCACCCTTTTTCTTTCTTTAATTGATAATATTTGAAAAAACCCATCTAATATGAAATAATTCATGTGGTTTTTGATGCACTAGATGTAATCCAAAGTTTTATGAAATTTATGAGAAAAGAAACTAAGGTAGACCAACCTATTACCACCCTGATTTGCAATTGGACTATCTTGGGGCCAATTCCAAGATACACACATATTTTTCAGAGGTGTGTGCATGTTTCACAAATCAAATCCAAGTAGAATTATAATTTTCTGATCAAAATTGTAATTTCTGTGAATTTTTGAAGTGTTCAGCCCTAAATTACAAAAGTGCCCATGACTAGGGTCATAAACATCCTAATAACAACCCATAACCACCTTCTTATGTCCCCATAAGCATCTAGGTATTCACCAATCAGCTATTTCCAGAATACCCTTAATGATATAATTGCATTGATTTTGTCAAATTTCCAAGAAATTGGCTCATTTCTCGACAAATTTGGATAGTAGAATGGGTGTTAATGGGGCCAAATACAGGGTGACGGAAATGGATTGCAGACGGAATTAGGCAGGTCTATTTTATATTATAAGAGGATTTCTAGCCCGTTTAGATGACTATAAATTTCGAAATACTAGAAATGCAGATACATCAGCATGTTGATGTGGTCCAGTGATTGCCATATCAAAAAATATTAATTAATTAAGTATTTTAATTAATTATTGAATGTTTTTTAAAAATATTTTTAAAATATATATTTTTGAAAATCATTTTTTTTCTTTTTAATACATTCTGAAAATTTTGAAAATTAAAAAAAAAATCAAATTCAAAAATTCAGACCAGTAGGGGCTAGTCTGGACAAGTAGGAACAATTTTAGGGAACAGTCTTGAAACAGTCTTCTAGGGGCCCAAAAATCCTCTTATGCTTTGTACCAAAAATGTTGCCTAGGAATTAAATAGGCCTCCAAAAATACCCCTCCGCCACATGTGGGTCCTCCAAATGTAGGGTCCTCCAAATGTAGTGAGAGTGTCCCCTCATGTCCCTATAATGTGTCTAAAATTGGGCTTCAAGTGTATGTGCCCTTTTATGTTGCATCCAAAAAGAATCCTGCAATGTATCCAAAATTAGGCTTCTAATGCCATATGCACTTGCCTTAGCCCAATAAACCATGAACTTCCAAAATTGAATTCTTTTTACCATTAATTAGAAATACAAACTTCTTGTGAGTTGCTTGAGAGTTGTATCCTTTGTGAGTGAATTATTTACATGTGAATTGCTTGTAAGTAAGGCCATTGTCATGTGTCCTTTATCATGTGCCCTATTGCCCTTGAATTCAATCCACATGAATACAAATTTTTGTTGTCACTTCTTTGAATCATTTACCTTCTTTGTCAAATACCCTCCAAACATTTACCTTCTATAAACCATGTTAGAGACTTTTTAATAATTAGTAATAGAAAATTGAGCTTTGGCTAAACTTTGTTAGAGGGTCATTGTAAGAAACACCAACTACTTTTGTAGCACTTTGCAAAATTTGTTCTTGTCCAATGCTATAACTTTTGATTGATGAACCCAATGCCCAAACCAAAAAAATTATTTTTAGAGTTTTTGATTGCAATCATATTCTATATTTTTCAAAATTTACAAAAAATCATTTTATATTTAAAAGTTATTTTGTTAATTTGTCACACTTTCAAGATTAGGATTTTTTTATACAATTGATTGGTTCAAATTAATGATTTTTGGTTGAAATTTTGTGCTATGTTTTTATAGTAGGTAGGCATGTCCCTACTAAAGGGCATCCAAAAAAACATTATTTTATGACCTCTACATTAGTGCAAACAGGCCTCCCTTGCGTGCGTACTTTAGAACATTAGAAATGAGTTTGAACTCATTTTTTTAGTCATTGAACTCATTTTTTTAGTCAAAGCTCATCACTATAAAGTCTTCTCAAATGGCCAATTTTTAGTTTTGTTCAAAATTGTTTTCCCTATTTTTTATAAATTAAAACATCAATGTATGTATTTTCTTTTTTAGAATTCAATGTCCAAGATGATGTTTCAAAATCATTTCTAATGTTCTAAAGTATGCACGCAAGGGAGGCCTGTTTGCACTAATGTAGAGGTCATAAAATAATGTTTTTTTGGATGCCCTTTGGTAGGGACATGCCTACCTACTATAAAAACATACCACAAAAATTTCAACCAAAAATCATTAATTTGAACCAATCAATTGTATAAAAAAACCCTAATCTTGAAAGTGTGACAAATTAACAAAAATAACTTTTAAATATAAATTATTTTTTTGTAAATTTTGAAAAATATAGAATATGATTGCAATCAAAAACTTTAGAAATAGTTTTTTTGGTTTGGGCATTAGATTCATCAATCAAAAGTTACAGCATTGGACAAGAACAAATTTTGCAAAGCGCTACAAAAAGACCCAGTGTTTCTTGCAATGACCCTAGAGAAGGCTTAATAATTAGAGATGCCAGGTGTGCACTTCTTAATAATTAGTGGTGTGAAGTGCTCATGAGTTGTACAAACTTTGTTGACACTATTATATACCTCAATTCACACACCTTCTATGTCAAATAGTTACCCCACAACACCATGAAAATCTAGTGACAATCAAGCTTCCCAAACCTTTTAAGGACTTGATTATTAAAAATGCCAAGTGCTTGTGAGTGTGAGACTGTGAGCTAAGGTTGTGTATGGCAGTTACTGCCACTTCTGGGTACATTGTGTGTAACAATGTACCCAGATTTGAAAAAAAACTTTAATTAAATTTTTTTTAATTCAGCACCCCCTTTCCCCCTCCCAAATTTTTTTAATTAAATTTTAAATTTTTTTGGAAGGGGGGAAGGGGGTGTTGAATTAAAAAAAATTTAATTAAAGTTTTTTTAATTTGGAGCCCCCCCCTCCCTCCCCTCTTGTAATTTTTGGAGGGGGGGAGGACTCCAAACAATATGGGACAAATCCAGTGTACACCTGTGTACACATCCAACTGTATTCGTATTCATATTCAGACGTATTTGTATTTGAGCCGTATACACATCAGACATATTGTAGACGTATTCGTATTCGTACTCATAAGTGTACATATCAGTCGTATTTGTATTTGTATTTGTATTCATACTGTGAGCTGTGAGTTGTATAAACTACTATATACTTCAATTCACGCACCTTCTATGTCAAATACTCAAAAACACCTAAAATTTATTGGGCTTCCCAACCCTTTTACATACTCTGGTTTTCAATTAGTGATGCCAAGAGCTTGTCAGTTGTACACATGCTGTGCAAACTCTGCAGCTAGCTAGTCTCCTCCAAACATTTGTTGTCCCTATTGCCATAGTTACCTCAATTACTGCCCCTCATGTAGCCACATCCCAATGAACTTGGGCCTCCCAAGCGTAAGCCTTTTATTAAGGGCTCGCTACCTTACAACTGATTCGTGATGCCGAGCGCCTGGGAGTTGTACACATGCTGCGCGAACTCCGCCACGAGCCTCCTCAGCAACGTCGCCTGCACCAGCGCGTCCGCGTGGGCGCCCTGGTACTGCTCCAGCGCCTCCAGCAGCTTGCCGACCTCCACCACCATGGTCCTGCACTGGGACGTCAAAGTGCGCGAGGCGCCCTCGAACACGGCCAAGCTGGTGAGGTGGGCATTCATCTGCTGGCCCAAGTGGGCCAGAAGCCCCGCGCCGTGCGCGTTCATCACAGCCCGCAAATTAGCAGCAGCAGGCTCAGCCGCCATCAGGAGGACGTCGTCTGGCGGCGCTGCTGCTTCCAGCTGGCCAGACTTCGAAGAAGGAAGCTGCTGCTGCTGCTGCTTGGTGGCTGCCGCCTTCGCCTTCGCCTTGGGCCGTGACTGCGACGACGCTGCGCCCCTGACCTTGCGCTTGGGCTCTTTCATGGAGTCAGATCAACCAATTCAACCGAGAATTATTAATCAATCAATTAGTTGATAAAGAAGTTAAGTTTGATGCGAAGAATCGAATCGAAGACCAACGTGACTGAATTGAATGAGGAGAGTTCTACTGTGAAATTAAGTCTTGACAACGAGGAGCGGAGGCTACCTACCAGTGGTGATATATATGACAGTTTATGGACTAGAAGATCATATCGACGAGGTGACTAAAGAGTCGAACCAAAACGAATGCCACAAAACAATGAAATGGACACAAGAAAATTAATGCGCGAATAATTAATGTTCAGATCGATGAATGCGTATGATAATGATGTGGACTCGAATCGAATGGCATACTGTAGTTCTAATCGATGAATCAAATTGCGATCTTCTCGATTTGGGCAATTGTTAGCTTGCCGTTGCCTTTGATGAGCTCTTTCATGAAATTTTGAGAAGGAAAACTCTGAGTGACCCGGAATTCTAAGACCAACATGAATGAAGACCGAGTCTGTTCTACTAACTAAGGATCATGTCCTCGATCGACTACAGTCACTACTAAACAGGCCAACTGAGAATCAAATGCAACAGCTAGAGAATTGAAAACGGAAACATTCAAAGAGGCAATAGATAGATCGAAGTTTCGATCTGCAGAGGCAGAAGAATCGAGAGTAAGAATGGAATTTGTAAGTCTGAAGCTAGCTTATTAGTAACATGCAACTTCAGTTGTGAGGTTATGATCGAGGCCGACATTATTCAACAGCCACCGGTCCGAGAATGTGGAAGCCTAAGAGGCCTGCGCATGAGACAGGAGTACGTTAAATGAAACTGAAGAGTCTCAATGAAGGACTTCCAATTCAGGAACTTTGCGTTGTAATGTAACATCTAGAATACTAATGGTCTCATTTCTCGTCCTCCAACCGAGGTAAAAGATTCGTAAAGCGACCCATTTAAGAGCTGAAAATTAATCTGCCCAAGGAGGTTACCGTGCGTGTAGGTCCGTTTCGTAAATAACTTCGGAAAATTTGGAAGATGTCAAAAAAATTTTAATTCTTTATTATGGAGTTTTATTTCTTAAAATCTGACAAAATTGTTCTTGAGAAGAATTAGAAAAGGGAACACATTTACTCATAAATAGAAAGAATCAATCTAAAATTAGAAGTGTCCTCATAAAGTGTTGAAAACAAACAAAAATACTATTTGTCTATTGATTTGTCAAACTGAAAATAGTAAAGGGTGAGTTCAAGAAAGACCGGTCCTATTTCATGTCACGATCAAAGTGACAATGTTGTTTTTGGCCAATAATTTTGTATGCATGAATCCTATAATTTTGAAATTTTTATTGGAGATGCCTAATTTGATGTTAATCAGATCCCTTATTTTTTGAAATTTTTAAAAATTAGTTTTATAATTAATTTTTAATTTAGCTAATTTCTCACAATTAGGAGTTTCATGATTTTTACTACGTTAGGAGTACCCAAATTTAATGATTTAGAGCTCAAAATTTCATGGCATATTTGCATAATAGGGAATCATGTATCCACCAAAGGAAATTTGAAAATATATTATTTTATACCCTCCACATGAGTACAAACAACACTTCCATTGCACGCAAATTTTTAACATTGAAGATGGTTTTTAGATAATTCTTTTGGTGAAATCTAACCATAATCAACTATTCCCTAATGACCAATTTTTAGTTTCTCTAAAAGTTTCTTTTCCTATTTTTTACAAATTAAAATGTAAAAGTGCCTATTTTCATGAGATTTTGCACTTTTCTAGTTCACCTACTTAGAAAATTTTCCTACATTTTTCCTTCATAGGATATCTTCTTCATCAAGAAATATACATCAAGCATATTTTTCATATTTTTTAAAAATTGTTTTTCTATTTTTAAAGTACTCCCGAAAAATCAGAAGTACTAAGGTCAAAGTGTACAAAAACCTTTTGGTCTTTCTTGAACTCACCCTAAAATACTTTAGTATGAACTTGCCGAAATAGACCTACACATTCAGTAAAGTTCTTGAAATTTATTTTTCAAGAAATTTTTTACTTGAAAAGGTAAATGGAATTGGCACCTAGCCCAAGTTAAGTTGTTTCATATTTTTTGAAGCTTCATGGAATTAATTATGGATTTGGGAAGTTGAAATATAATGAGTGGTTTTTAAAAGCATCCACTTCCTGAAATGTACATTGTTTGTGCAATGGAAAAGAAAATGTAAAAATAGTGTACATTTCAAGACGTGGATATATGCTTTTTGAACCTTCAAAGTGCTTTGTGGCACTCCTACCTTTCAATTGATTTTTTTGAGCGTGGATATATGCTTTTTGAACCTTCAAAGTGCTACCTTTCAATTGATTTTTTTGAGGTACGTTCTTACTTTCTTACTTGGTATTAGAGAGGGGCTTACACTATTACAATATGAAGTACTTTGTGCATGGTCTAAGTAGGGAGATTTTAGTCTCAACTTTTCTTATGATTTTTGAAGAAGATTGCTATTACAATTATTTTACTGAAAATACATTTTGAATTTCTAAAAAATTATTTACTAGGACTATGCATAAAATATCCCTTCTAGTAATTCTTGACACTAAGACTATACATAAAATATCCCTTCTTTTAGTAATTCATGAAGAGTGGATTTCAAGTACACCTTTGGATTGGATTCACATTGCTAACACCATAATCCCTTGACATCATTGATGTATCTTTATGTTGTTTGTTGCCTTTGTGTCTTTGCCTTCTTCTTTTTTTGGCTATAAGGAGTATAATATATAATAATTATGTGCATTGTTTTAAACATTCAAACTACCATGCAAATAAGTGCTTTCATTGGAAGGTTATTGGAGATACCTGGAGAGATTCAATTTTAAATTTGTTGAGATCAAACTTAGGTACACCTTTGGATCAATGAAAATATTTGAAGTTCAACTACTAACATGGAGTACATCACATTGTCACTCATATTCACATACACCAAATAAACAGAGCACTCACATCTATGAATCTGCAAGATTTTGTAAGGGCCAATTTGGGCCGATTTGGGACTTGCGTTCTTTCGTACTTCCGTAGTGTGCTGTTTCTTAACATATGGATCCACCACACTCATATTATTAATATGGCATTCACAGGTGAAAAATGAAAGCATTGTGGACGAGATTGAAACTATATTAGGAGCTTTAATTTCCCCTCAACTCCTTAAAATGTTGTACTGTGCACAGTGCCTGATTTCACAGGATGATTTCAACTTCAATGTTGGCATCCCAAGATCCCCACGGGGTGTACTAGTATCTCCTCTATACTTTCAATGTAAAATTATTGTATACAGTCATCAGATGGCCATTCCTGCAGAGAGGATCATTGGGATCTGACAAATCAAGTATGAGAGAGGTGCTTATTGAAAAAAATATGCATTTTGAAGACCTTCTAAATCCTTACATTGGGCTGTATTGTTGGTGCAGGCAGAATGACTTACAGCAATACTAGCTCCGTAATTAAGCTCCGTATCGTGGAGATCTTGGTACGCCCCGTGGAGATCTTGGGGCTATTCCTCTCGATGTTTGTGGATCTGGTACATCTTCTGCTCCTTGCTCATTCTGCCATTTCACAAATAACAACCTGAGGTAACTGCGCTGAATTCGGACACCTTTCAAAACCCGACCCCTACTATAGATTCTTGCCTAAAATGTACTACCTCTTCATTCATGAGAGACTAGGGTGGCATCTATTTCCAACACTTTGAACATTCATATTGTATTCATGCAGTGTCCCCAAAATGCATAACAAGGGAATCTGGAATGCTCTTTGAATTCCAACAAGATCCAACAAACAACAACAAAATTTCAACAAGAACCATCAGCTCAATTTCTTGTTTGGAAGCACGCATTTGCATTTAGTTACCTTATGTCATGGCGCTGTAACGGATTGCACTAGACCAGCATCCTCAATTTCCAGAATTATACACAGGTCTTAGTGAAAAGGATGAAGATCAGAGGTGAGCATGAGTACCTGATTTGAAGCAACAGGAGTCCTGCGAGGTGGTCTAGAATCATTCTCAACCGCGTTGTGCGTCCGATTCTGATATTGCAACTGCTCAAAATGTCTCAATTGACTGGCAACGTTGCTGCTTGTAGTTCCAGTGCTTGGCTCTGCGTCCTCAGTAGGTTGTAGGCTGAGTGAGCTAATTGGTAAGGATGGGATTTCAGCTGGGATCTGGGACGTAAATGGTCCTGCTGAAGCTGCCCTCCTTACTGTGCTTAGCCCAAGAAACTCACTCGGGTTTGATGTTGCATTTGGTGGCGTGAGCATAAAAGAATGGGATGGAACGGTCTTCAGTCTCTTGCGCAAGATTTTGAATGCTGAGCTTCCCTGGAGAAGTCAAAGGAAAATCATCAAGCGTTCCAGTATTCCACCCTCACAGGACCCTCCAAACTTGTCATGAAACTTACGGTTCAACGTGAAGTACACAAGATAAAAATAGAAAGTCCACATTGGAAGCTCAAAGTTGATCATATTTATTTTTCCAAATTACATTTCTTTTGTCAAATATGTAGATTATGATATCTTCTTTCTGTTTTGTTACATTCCTTGGAAGCTTCCTAAATGGTTCATTTGAATTCCTAGAAAGATGGACGCGGACATTTGGGCAATTAAAGAAATAGAATGCATAGGAACGATATGAACACCAGTGCCAAATGTGAAACTTGGATACTTCTTCGCAAAATCTCTCTCTGATGTACTGTCATTGAGTATCAAAACTGCGAGAAACAAAACACGAGCTGTACCTGTGGGAGAAGCATAAGAAGTCCATACAGTGTCTTTAGAAGTTGAGGATAACGGGCGGGCTCCAACAACTGGTATCACAGACCCACAACAAACAGTTGGATAAAAGATACATCATAGAAATAATGGAGAGGAAGAATTGTAATTATTCAAAATAGCTGACAAGAGTAGGGAATGTGTGCCGTGTTGCTCAGAGGTAGTTGAGGATCCGACTAGAAATTGACAAATAACAAAACACAAATGAATTACCTGCAACCTCAAGTACGCAAATATTGGAGTCTCTAAATGTCGCACCAACATGTCTACTTGTACCAACAAATTGACACTAATGTCTGTCTCTCCAAGCGATTGAACAACAGAACTTGCATGTTGGTAAGCCTGTAAAACAAGTCAATATGAGTCTCCATAAGACAGAAGGTTGGTTTGGGTTGTCAGATGGAAAGACACCCATTATATCCATATAGTACTCAGGTCTTTCAATGTAAATGAATAAAAAAATAATGGTGGTACCTTCATGTTAGTGCAATTTTGGTACTATTAGCATTAACTTGATATTAAACTGGCATCCATTAGTTTAACATGAGTCAACATTAATGTGAGAATAATTTAAAATTACTTTGAAAATTGATCCAATGTCCTATTATATTAACACTAACTTACCATTGATAAAATTATCAATCTTATCAAAAGATCTTGGCAACATGGTAACAAAAGAATGGTCACTAGTGGAGACTGAGGCCATACCTGAGCAAGCAAACAGAGGCTGACAGTGGCCATGGGTGAGTGACACCAAGATGCATACAAGACATCAAACAGGTCCCGTCCACCAGGGCTAGACAAGGCCTCTTTCAAAAGCCCTCTCAAATCTGCTAGCTCAGGAGCAGTCAAGAGTATCAAGTTAAGTGCCTGCAAAAAACATGGACTTACATGAGTATCTTTGGGAAGCAAACATCCACACCCGAAATAAGAACTCAAGATGTATGCTCAGATGTTTTGGAAAGAATTTATAATTTTGAGTATACTAGTTAATACATTCTCAACTATAAAGATTCTACAACACATATTCACTAGTAAAGCTCACCTGAACCATAATGGCTGCAAACACCAAGTCCCCTTCCTTGTCCAAAATGGCAGCCATTTCTCGATAAACCTCTTCTGCTCCCAATAACTGGCATAGCCTTCGTAATGCCAATATACCTCTCCTAAAACAAGTCAAATACTCTCCTATCAAGATCTCCCATTCGAATCGAACTGTAACTGGAGCGCATTCCTCATGAAACTAACAATTTTTCTATTCAACAGAAAACTCTTGAAATGAATGTGACTATTAAATCAAATCACAACACAATCATTACAAATTATCCCAAATAGCAAACCAAGATAGTGCCAAAAGAAATCCAAGACGCACAACTAGGCTAACTAAATTCATTGTCCGAACTTTATAACGCAAAACATTACTAGACGCAAAAGATACAAGACCAACTCTTGCTTTCATCTATCCAAGTACCATTCTAAACAAACTAGGAGAGAAAATATCGACTTCAGAACTACCGTTCAAGAAGAGAGGGTTGACTGTGAAAGAGGTGCACAAGGAAGCCCATGAGTTGTCGGAAATGTTGAGAGTCTCGAGCTATGCAGGCTTGCACTTCCAGGACAAAAAGAGCAACCTGCAAAAGTCATGTAATTCAAAGTCCAAGTTAATGTATGGTTGAGGTTCAAAAGAAGAATGATCATAAAATTCAACCACGTCAAAAGAAAGTAGCTTCTCACCTCATCAGATGGGTCGGACAACAATTTCAGTATGGCAGGAAAGATATCATCCAAAAATGAGAGCACCTGCATACGCCATAGAGTTCACTATAAGTTGCCTGGGGTACCCCAAAACCTCCAACCCAAAAATCCTAAGATGTAAGATTCACATTTTGGCAAAACGACAAGATACTAGTGAGACAAGAGAAACTACAAGAGAAATACTATAGTGCGATGTTAACCGGAACTAGAGAGCATTTGTGAGCGATGTATGAAGATTTCAGCGTACCCTCCCAACTACCAAGCCTTAGAAACTGGAGGATACCCCATTTTTCTAGAAGTTGACGTAGATAAAATGAACTCACTTCTGTTCGATATCTCTCCAATAGCACACGAATCCACCTCAAAGCCTCCAACCTTGTGGCCTCGTAATCATTTCCAAGCTCCCTGATGATTAGATGCATGAAATAGATGAGACAGAGGCTTCCTTCATCAACAACCAAATATCACGAACTTTAACCTATCAATGGCAGTAGTTTGTTAGTTTTCTTCGTGTTCATTGAGAACCATAAGGTCACACCAAATCGAGAGGTACTGTCAGGAAAACTCTCAACAAGGAGGGACAAGATTTTGATTTTGCATGATTTGGACTTCCAGAATGAGAGTTATTGTTCAAATTAATTTCATAACAATTTTCCTCAAATAAGAAATTTCTTCCAACGAGGGATTCAATACAACATAGTTGTGTCAACAATAGGCCATAAAAATATAACCTTCATCTTGACAAGGATTTCAATCATGAAAACATCCTAGTTTGCGTGTATTACTTCAAAATAGATCATTCAGCAAAAAGCTCAGGAAAGACCTCCTTGCGATGACCAACACAGCACCAATATCAAAACCTTCGGAAGGCTCTGCTCTTACTGTTAGCATCTCCTCATTTGTTTCTCGAGCAACCTGACAACCACACAATGTTTGCATCATATTTCCTCTACTCGACTAAAAGTTGACGACATTCATAGGCCACAAGAAATAGTATGAGGCATCAACTGCCAAGAACTCAAGCAGGACAAATCATCCCATGGGCACTAAAGAAAAAGAATCTGATGTTGCCCATTGCTAAAACCATACCACCGGAATCTTCTCTTCCCTATCGGATATAGCAGGAAGAACTACTCCAAGAATATCAGCGAAGTATGGCACAAGTTGGTCTCCCCCAAGCTTCATAAACTCATTGATCTGCATTCGCAACAAAATCTTGTTAATCGAACGAAATTCACCCAAAAGTAGGCAGCACCGGGAGATGCAAGGCCTTATTAATCATATTTGTTACATTTCAAAAGTTCCTTCAGTACATGTTCCAATTCAAGAAGGGCAAACCACACTATATGATATCAGAATTAGATGGTTGTTTTGAAGGCTAAATATCTCTTCTATGACCATCCAAAGCATTGTAAAACTCTCTACAAAGCAGTAAATTGGCCAACGTGCTTAGAGAAAATCTGGAAACTCAAATATGATATCAGTTGAGTTGCAGCACCCCAAGTCAAACAAGCGGTACAAGTTATCAACTATTGAACCAACAGTGCAATTTCAACCTAAGATTAGTCAACTGGTGAAATAAACATACCCAAGTGATCGAGGTGAGTCGAGTAAACTCATCGGGAGATCCTGCTCTTTGTACAAGGATCTCTGCCATTCTACCGTAGTCCACCGGCTGCCAAAATTATCATGAATCAAATGTCACAAATAAGTTCAAGAAACCAGCAATAGACTGATGAACGCGTGAACCCTGACCTTGATACACCCCATAGTTCTTATACAGTACATTATTTGATTAACCCTAAGTGCTCGGTCCTTGCTTCGGAAATTAATAGTCGATAATAGTAATGTTCATCTTGAACATATTTCTGTCATTCAAAATTAAATGTGGCACATGGTTTCTTCTTACAATGTTGTACACTTTGTTACCTCTCTTTAAGCTTCCTAATCGATTTATTATGTCTCCTACAGATGTGGAGGTAGTCATGTCTGGATGTTTGACCACTTGGAGCTAATGCAGAGATTGTGAGCACTTACCGGAGCAGTTTGAATATCCTGCATAAACTCTTTAAGAGCTAGATCAGCCTGCTGTCGTAACTCCAGGCTGGAGTCACTGAGCATATTGAATAACCCTGCATTCAAGAACGCAACATTAGTTGGTAATACAGTCTGTCCATCTCATTCAAGTACTGCGGATTGTATTTAGAAGCTTAAAACGGAGACATATTGGTTCGTGATCAGAAGATTAAATAAGGTTGTGAAGAATGCTTACCATCAAGAAAATCTGGGAGGAAACCAAGCATGTCAATACCCGGAACCTTGTCCAGCTCAGTGATCCATCCGACCAAGAATCGACGAATAAACGGGTTGATTACGTTCATGCGCTCCCTCAAACGTGGAATGAACTCCTCAATGCTGCACTCACCACAAGCTCATGAATTAATTTTAAATCACACCATTGGAAACTACGTCCATGAATATAATCGCCACAGACCGAATCTCTGAACCAGTTGCAAATTTTCTGACTAGAACAGGGGCGATTTAGACCACTCAAGAACTTTAGTCTGGTGCCTGGAAAGAGATGAAACTGGGTCACTGAATTCTCTACATAACAAACAGTTTAACGAGTTCAACCGAACCTGAATTGATCACTTTCTGGAGTATCCTGCACCGTAACAATATCCTGCAAAAGAGTAGGAATTCTTGATAGTTCAAGTCAGATACCGTTACGCCCCACTAGACTAGAAAAAAACATGAATAGTGAATAAAACATGGTTCTCAGCCAAATTAGACTGGTCCAGAAACTTTAATCATCACAAGGAGATAGGAGGCAAGACAAGCACAACGCAATTCATGAGAAGCTTCCCTGGGATCACCTACTTGCACGTACTTGCACGGTATTTTGTGACTGTCTAAACTGCTGTTGGTTTAAACTACAACCTTCCAACATCTTCATTGCCATCTACTGATGGCAAATCTCCTTAGGATGGATGTTCAAAATTCACTTACAAGTCTAATTTTACTCAAAACTATGATATAGGTAATTTAGCTTAAATTGAGACATCTTTGCATATTTAATGTTTATCAGTGATAAGAAAAATTTACTAGCTCAGTCGACTAATAATGAGGTTAGGTTAGAACCTTGACAAGACGATCTAACATGTCAGCAGCGCCTCGTACAATGGGATCTGCGTCTGCTGAGAGTTTGCAAAGCGCATCGAAGATTTCATTGAAAAACACGATGATATCGCCTCTCACAACCTGCCCCACAGTGATCGTGACCCATGAGTAGATGAAACCTTAGAGAAACTATTTCTAAACCTAGAAAAAATGCTCAAATAACGAAACATAAAGATAAGAAGGAAAGACAAAAGAAAGAAACAGGCATTGCCAAATCTATAAACAAGGAAATATGATTTACCTGTGCAATGTTGTAAAGCGCTTCCACTGCATAATACCGCACACGACTGTCCTCATCTGCACATGCTTCAAAAATAGAAGGGACGATTTTCTGCAACACACGTCGAGCAAACGAAGTCACGACAATTGAAAACCGCTAACATTGGTTCAGGGGAGGATGAGAACCTCGCTCTCTTGAACCTCAAAATACAAACAGAAAAAAAATACATAGCCAAAATCATGGGTCAGCATATCTAGAGACATACATCTAGGTTTTGCGCAGCATCAGATCCAAGGCCGACTGTTGCAGCTGCTAGACCAATCAGCCCACCCTGCATGCGTAAAGTACTTTGAACTAGTCAGAACTAGACGTTGTCAATTGCAATGAAATGTGATTTGCCTAAATGATCAAAAGGGATCGCTATTATGGGAACTGAAATACAACAAATGAGAAGTTTCAAGGAACGTAACAAAATGCAAAAAAAAATAGAAAGCAAAATCATCTTATATTCATATTCATGAGCAGTAGAAATGTGTATTGAAATGACAAACATTGTGGTAGATTGGACGCTCTGTGTTAAGGAAGAACTGAAAGTTCGGTGAGTTATCCCTAGCCCGGTTTTGCCACTTAAACTGGCTCTGCCTTGCTCTCCTGGTTTGGTCTCTTTGTACTCTTCTTTTGCAATAAACTCTGTTCTTTTTGTGCAAAAATGAAAAGAAAAGAAAAGAAAAATGTAATTGAAAATGACTATAATCTACAATTAGCTTCTCAAACTGGACTTTCCTTTATTAGGTTACATGAGGAACTTTGAGGTTAATTGCATTCCAAGGTTTATTGCTTATAGAGATTATTGTGTATAGAGAATATCTGACCTTACGATGGTTGGCCTGAGGGGAGAGAACGAAATCGTGCGTAAGCAGAGCAATAATCTTGGATATCGTCTGAAAATCCTTTGCTGCTGTCAGGGCCCTGACTACATTCTCAACCTGTCTCACCAAAAACGATGACAGTCAAACTCTTACCAAACAGTCTCTACATTTTAAAAGGGCACAAAATACGCCAAAGCTCAAACAAGGTAATAGATTTCATATCTACGTAACTGTAAGGAATACTACTTTCATGTTGACATACGTCTTCAACATTGATCACAGCACAAACAAAGCAAATCAGTGGCAACAATCACATACATCAAAGGGAAACACTACAACAAGTTTCAGTAAACAGTACCTCCCGTGCTGCAGTTTTGCGCTTCTCGTAAAGCTTGTCTGCCAGATTGCGTAGCACCGTTGGCGAGAGAGGCGCATGGAAATCCGCCATTTCCGCTGCACTGCTGGTCAGCTCCCACCCGCAAAGGCCAAAACAAGTCTCCCACAGACACATCTTCTTCTTCTTCTTCTCTTGTAACACAAAACTCTCCCACAAATGAAACGAAGTGACTAAACTCCATAATCGTGACTTCGAACAGACCCCGTTGCGTCCACCATTTGGAACGCCAAAGGGTTTAAGGTTCGACTAACCTGGTTTTCAAACTACCCTAAGAGACTAATTACGCATGCATACTAATTGAGATACTAATTCAGTATAAAAAGAAAGGCGGTAAGAGTTTCCTCTAAACCCCGTCTTTTTCCCGAATTGCGCAATTCGGATGCATGTGGAAGCTTCTCCAACAATTCGAACAATCCCGTGCTCGTACCCTCAACCAAAACTATCGAAACAAAGCGGCAACTCTCCTGCGAAATTGAAAACTTGAAAAATTGATGACTACAGAATTTTGCTCCAAATTGGAAACCACAGCTCCTCAAAATTTGTGAGGAAATGTTTTCAATAAACCTTTGTTAACAAACGGAATCCACAGAAGGGACATGCAACCACGCCCATCGCTCTCGTATTCCTGTTTCCAACTATCCATCGTCTCTCCCGATTCCCGAAACATTCACCATCTCCGCAAACTGTAATTCCCAACGAGATCAAAACAGATCCAATCGAGCCACAACCCAAGATCCAATTTCCAAATTTCGGCGAACCCAAGAAACAGAGACTCACAGGAAGCGATCGAGACTTCAAACCCAAGCCCAGTTTCAGAAAATCTAGCCAAACTTCTCTGGAATTGCGTTGTGGGGAGGCTTGAAAATCTGAGAACTACGAGATAAGATTAGTGACAGGGAGCAACCATGACTTCGCAGCAAGCCCAATTTCGCAAAATCTGAACAAAATTCTTTGAGATTGCGTTGTGAGGAGGCCGGCTTGAACCATCTGAGAACTACGAGATGAGATTAGTCCTACACAGGGAGCAACCAAGACTCCCAATTTCGAAAAATCTGACCAAAATGATTGCAATTGCGTTGTGGGGAGGCTTAAAACATCTGAGAACTGCGAGACGAGATTAGCAGCGTTCAGCAAGGGTAGCGAAAACTGTGAAATTGCAGCAGGGAAACCCTCGGCTTTCTGCCTTCCTGGTCATGATGGTCGACAGTCAAGTTGGAGTTGGAGAGCATTGTGACAGAGTCAACAGGAGTTCTGAATTGGGGGAGAGCTAGGCTCTGGGCCTTCAACAATCATTCCAACATTTGGTCGCGGTGGGGACAGTGGCACTTGGGATGGGGAAGAGTTATCGATACCGACAAAAGGGAAGATTCATGAAACACAAGGGACGGAGGAAATGGGATTCGTGGAAATTTGGGGCCCCCTCCAAATGGGGCCCAAAATGCAGTGGATTCCAAAATCTTTTGTTTTTTAAAAGTCGAGCATTGGTTTGGATAAATGAGAAGTTTTGTAGTAAAAAAAGCCTCTAAAACATCTTTTTTGTCATTTAGAATTAGGGCACTGAAGAATTAAGGCCTTATGCTATGTCAAATTCAAATATCTATTCATTCAAAAATTTATAGAAAAATGTTTCATATAATATAATTTTTGCTTGAATGCTTGGAATCCTTATAATGCTTCCCTCAAATTGCAATCAAGCTAGAATGTGGTTAGTTGACGGACCATGTATATTAAATGAGTTTTCTGTGAAAGGATAAGGGATCCTATGCAAATCAAATCAAGTTGGGTAAAAAAAAGTGGTTTTTAACTTCAAACATTATAGTTTTGATTGAGATTTTTGTATGAAATATAGATTGATTTTTTCTTACAATTGCATTCTACATTAAGTAAGTCACATAAATGTCAAATTGACAAATTAGATTAGGATTTTCGCACAAGAAATCCTAAGCTATCAAGAGGGGTTGAAATTTTTTAAGCATCATAAAATTTAACCCTTGAAGGATAAGCTTGCTAAATTTAACAACATAGCAATTTTAGGTAGGTATGTGTGATTAGAGGTTTCTATATTTTAAAACCAAAATTTAATAGAGGGTAGGGATGAAGAATGTCTTTCATGTGTACTAAAAATCATGACATTTGGAAATATGAGTAAAAAGTTATGGCCTAATGTTTTGTTTTGTTTTTATAAATGGGCAATTTGGACAAATTTGAAAAAAATCACTTTTTTCAAAAGAAAAAATTTGAAATTGATTTTCTTCATCTATGTATGCATGGAAAGCTTTGAATCATTCCATTTTGATCAATGAGTCAAAAGTTATGAAGAGTTTCTGTTTGCAAGTAGTTATGGATTCTCTATTCTAAAATAAACTTTGAAGTTCTTTATATTATTCGATTTCAAAAAAAATTTGAAAAAAATAAAATCATAGGATGTATATTGTTTATTCCAACATTCCAACTATTGGAATTGGAATTTTTCAATTCCATAAATAAATTCTTAACAATTTTGTATTTTAGATAATTTTCTATTTCTTTCTACTTACTATTTTTCCTATATGTTGTACAATTCCAAATAATTTGAAATTTTTTAGGCAAGTACCCTACTTGGTCTAACAAATGAATCCAAAGAAGCACAATTGTTTAAGACCATGTTTCATATGATTGTTGCCTTCTAAAGTGGAGCTGTGATGTTTTTTGCAAGATGAAAAAAAAAATTTGAGCATTCAAACACTAATATCTTGCAATCTATATGGTGGAAAACTTTGAAATTTTTTCCTTAAGTTTTCAAACCAATGTACTAAGAGATCCTATGGTTACAAATCTAAAAAATATATTTAATTGGTATTGGTACCAGAAATGGCAATTTTTGACTATATTTGGAATAAACATAGTGAAGGAGCTTAAAGGGTTAACCTAGGCACCTAATCAAAAATCATATATTTCTTACAAAGGAATAAAATTTCCACACCTTTGGACAAAATTTTCATCAAACCCATTCAAAGATTGATTTCAAATGTAGTGGGATGCATCCATTTGAAGAAAGGCCATGTCTCAAGTTAGAAGCCTAGAGGTTTAGGCTCCACTCTCACCTATGGCCTCACAACATGAAAATCCCAAAGGTGAATACATCCCATGGCATTAAGCAATGTGCAATCAATTGTACTAAACAAATGTCAATAAAATTCTTTTGCCAAACACTATCAAATGCATCAGTTCTTACAAATGAATGCTTGGCTCTATCAGAACAATGACAAGCCACATAAACTGGGCAATTCTACTAAGTAAACAATTTTCTTCTACAAAGGGGTAAAATTTGGCTATTGCTTAGTGAAAACCTTATCCAATTTGTATCACCCCATTGAACAAATGAAGGGTCCATTAGGGATCATTATGTAGGAAAAAAGCATTTGAAATTGTAACATTAAAGAATATGGATATATACTATCCGTTTTACACTTGCTAGACTCATCATTTGCAAATTTTCAAAGTGGTCATTTGAAGTCAATGACTTGGATTTGTCTTCTTTTAGTCAAGGGTAAAATTAAAAAAATTACCTCTATTTATTGGTTGCTTAAAGTCCTACAATTTTCACCTCAACCACCTATTGTAGGTGCCCTAATTCCAAATTTGAATTTAACTTTTCCAAATTTTTTCATAGATGACAAATAAAAAAATTCTAAAATTTTTCCTTAACAAAATTTAGAAGAGACTAAAGTGTTGTGAAGAGAAAGGAAAGAACTTTTGTGGCTAGAGATAGAGAGGTATTTACTTGTGAAGTTCATCTTAGTGAGGGTTCTTGTAAATCAATTAAGCACATACATATATTGAACAAAATACAATAAAAACACAAATGGTGTCGAAAAGGTACAAAGCAAAGCTAAGATAGTTGGTTTCCAAAATTACAAGTGTTCAATCATTTCTTCTAATGCTTCATTGACTAACGACTATTATACTTTATTTTCCTATTTCATACTCATATTTTAAGTGTTCATATTTGGATAGAAATCATAAAGGATGTACACCACTAGAGGGGCTACAAGTAAAGGCTGAACTGGGTTACCTTATATGAAGGTCAAAATCAACATAAATTTAGGTGTGACCTCCAATGAATGTCTCTAGGGTTTTTAAGTAAATGATTCACACAGCACCAAAATGATGGTTTTCACGGTGACTAGCCCAGCATTCCAGGGTTAAAATGAGTTAATTCCTCACCGATCTAGTAGGTTGAGGAAAGAAGAATCACACTATGCTAAATTTGCTAACAAGCCTAAAAATTGAAGAGCAAAGTCAGACACCCCTAGCTTGTGCTTTGCAGACAACTGTGTCGAGCTTCAGCACTGCTTTCATAAAAAGCACAGAATCTTTGTGAAGACATTTAGAGGGAACTACATTGTACTCTCCTGCCATTCCCCATTATCTCATCTCAACAAACGGGGGATACAACCTCCTCCACGTGTTTTCATCAAGGACTGACGATGAAGAAATTTGCATGGAAAAGAAAATTAGAAAATTGCAACCTAATCCTCTATTTTTTGTGCAAAGGGAAAAGGGGTACTTAGAATCTCCTGAAATCTACTGTGTTGCCCCTGTTGTCTTTCAAACCATCCGCCTGGGCGAACTGATGAATCTACGCTGATTAAACCGAATTGGTGAATCTCTCTTGAATGGTGTGGTACTATGAGATGAAGACATAAAGCACCAATGGATTCAAATGTACACACAGGCAGACTTCACCCTCTAATTCTGTAACTCAATTCTGCCTTGAATGTAGTATATACTTCTGAATGATTCAGAGTCAGGCGTCATGTCTGAGGAGTATCTCGCCACACAGCGTGCACTTCATCTGTTCGGAACCGTTGCGTTACCGTGGTGTCTTCCATGGGAGTGTAATCCCCTTTGGCACACGCTAGGAGTCCAGTGTACGCAATCATAGCTCCATTGTCAATACAGTAGCGCTCATCGGTTGCATAAAGATGACCCCCACGCTCTTCACACATAATTTGCATCATCTGTTGCAATCGCACGTTGCAACCAACACCGCCCACAATCAAGACGTCTGCCGTTCCGCAGTGAGCCATCGCCCTCTCGGTTATCTCCACCAGCATCGCAAACACGGTTTCCTGAGGAGAAGAGTCACAAAATTAAGGTCCAGGAGAGTAGCAGAATAGTCAGAAATTCAGAGGGACAATTTAAAAGATGGATCTTTGGTCCTTCAGAAGGCTAAGATATCACAGGGCTATTTAAAGCTAGCGAACGGTAACAGTTCCCTTGTGAGACCTGTAATTCTCTAGGAGAACAGGAAGATAAGAGAGTGAATATTAAAAAAAATCAAAATAGGAGTGAAACACTAAACCTGCAACGAGAAGCAAAGGTCCGCAGGAGTGATTTCATTGAAAGGAAGGGTACGGACTGCAAGCTCTTCAACATAGCTGAGGAGGCCACTAAAAGAGACGTCCATCCCCTTCACCACATACGGTAGCTCCACGAGCTTGTTGCCCTTTTTAGCGAGCTGCAAAGATGCCATCCCAAATGACTACATGAGAACCTAGCACTGGAATATATGCACAGCAGCAAAGCCATGAAAGAGCCTTGTACGGTGGTAATATGCATGATTATACCTGCTCAATATTGTACCCAGGACTGGGATCATTTGAAATCTTCAAAACTCGGGCAAATCTATCCAAGCAGTTTCCAACTGCTATGTCAACTGTCTCCCCAAAAATCCTGTACCTGCCTTCACTGTAAGCTATGACCTGCATGAAAAATAAAAATTCTCAGTCCAGACACCCAAATCAAAATAATACCTACGCATCTTCGCTCACACTATGACATTAAGTAGATGTTCCAATTCCCCAACAGCTCTTAATACACATTCACTGAGACAAAAACAAGAAAAAATCATCCAAACTCCACTTTGCGTTGGGCACCACAAAGGAAAGGTAGACAGTGTCCTTCCATACAATTTTTTTTTAATCAATACACACCTGAGTGTTGCCCCCACTAACGTAGAGTACCACAGGATCCTTAGCTCCAGTGACGACTCGACCCATCTCAATGTGCCCCACGCAATGGTTCACGCCAACAATCGGCTTCCCCCAGAGCTGTGCCAACACCCTCACCACAATGGCCGAGACCTGCAACGGCGCGCCCATCCCGGGGCCTTTCGTATAGCACAAACAATCGATGTCCGCGGGAGTTAGATTCGCCTCCTTCAACGCATCATGCACCAGCCCCAGTGCATGCGCGTGGTGATGCTCAGCCGTGTGCCGTGGCAGAAACCCGTGTCCCGGAGGCGTGATGTAAGTGTGACGAGGATTGGCAAGAATGTTGCCATCGGCGTCCACGATTCCCACGCCTATCTTGTTCGCTGAGCTTTCCAAACCCAGTGCTATCATCGTGAACCCGTTTCGTAATCACAAGAAATTTTTTTATCCTAAAATCCCAAACCCTCTGTCTGCAAGACCGCACTTGTTCTGAGCTCCTGCGAAACCACTTCGCCCGCTAGTTTTCTGGAATCTACGAAGCACAGAATCTTTGAGGAAACGCGAAACTTAAGCCGAAAAGTAATTTTGACGTTAAACCTTAAACCCCAGACCTAATTCCCTGAGTCTTCATAGAAACAAGAATCGCTCTCGCAGTTTTGAATCTATCACAATAACTTCTATCGTGCGCGATCATTGGAGTAAGAAAGGAAAAGTTGGTGCTCATAAGGGAGTGATGAGGACCCTCACAACTGGTTGTTGGTAGTGATTCAAATACACTACAAGAATTGCATTTGATTAGTACTCTGGAAATAATATCCCACGCATTACAGCTCTGAAGGTCAAACACCTCAGCATGAAATTCCTACGCAATCGAATTCTAGTGATCCAAGATCACTCCCCAATTCCCTACGCAACCTACGCTAAAAAAGACGAAATTAACAAACTCCTCCGCGTGCCAGCAATTCACAAATTCAATCAAAGCTCCCTCTAAAACCTCTGCGACAATTCCATTCAAACTGCGAGCCCCAAACGAGCTCCGACGCAATGCAGCAGCAAATTGAAAACTTCCGGAAGAGTTCAGAGAGGATACCGACCCTGCTTCAGCGCCAAACCCTAATATCTCAATCCGAACAATCCCTCTGTAATTGCACAGTCGGGTACAGAAATAATTCAAATTTTTCTTTGAGCAATACATTGCTGCTAAAAATTTTAGATTTTAATTAGATTTTGTTGTTTGACCCTTAAATTGTGACTAATTTTGTACCTTTGAGCATGATAGTAAAAAAATTTCATCAAAATACCCTCAAAATATAAAGACATTTATTCTACAAATTTTGGTTCATATTGGACACTTCATCAGTGTTCTCATAACTGTTTTTGGAAATTAGTGCAATATGCTACCTTTCAAGAGAAACAAGCATCAACTTTGGCTATCTTGAGAATGAGTAGTAGCCGAGTAAAATAAAAAAGAAAGGATTTTGCAGGTTGTGAAGGATTATTAAGAGTACTGTAAGACAAAACTAACTAAATATATGCTAATTCTACTATAGAAGAAGTTGCAAATTGGCTATCAAATTTTATTGTTTGTTGTAATTTTGACTAAAATGGCTCCATTGAAGGCCCTTTTTTACAGTGTAATAGTAGCGCAAGGATTTTTTTGGTAGAAACGGAGCGAAATTTAGCCAATTTTGAGAATGCTGCACTTCATAGATCATATTTTTGTTGCTTAATGGGTATTTTTTAACATGAAAGATGTGCATATGAATGTCTCCTACATACTTATGCAATCAAATTTTTAAAAATTCATCATCAATTGTTTTCAATAAATTAGTACGTGAAACCATGAGAATTGACTTTAAAAATTCACCAAATTTTTTTATAGTTTTTTGAAGCTGAAATTTGGTATGCTTCACTAGGATTGTGTTAAAATTGAATGCTACTTATGTAGATATAAAATGACAAATTCATTTTACTTCATACAAAGTTTATTGACATGATACAATGGTAGTTGGATTATTATTGTACCCTACTGTATAGTGGGATACAATTCATTTACAAATTTTTACATCTTGTTGAGATCAAGTCAACTTGAAGAGGCCTGTGTATACTCAAAATTGAATGGAATTTCAAATTTCAAATTGTATTGAAATCACATTGAAGTCCACTTTATTATCATTGCAAATTTGCATATGTAATCAAAAATCATACAAAGAATTTGATGTTTTCTATACACTATGTACTATCTACTATTGCCAACAAATGTGAAAATTACAACTTGTATTTAATGGTACATTTACGAAATGAATGTTCACAGTGGTTGCAGACATACTTGACCTTATAATACTTGAATTGCTTTGTAATATTTTTTATTATTCTTCACCCCATTGAAAAAGAACATTGACTATCTTCTAATGATTCTCTATGAAATGGTAGATAGTTCCAAATTGTTGTATGATTTGAAATTATTCATTTTTCACTTGTTATGAAGTTGAAGTGCACTTCATTAAAATTCCCAAGACAATTTTTGGTTTAAAAATCAGTTTATTTCACTAGAAGAAAACCATGTTAAAATCCCTGAAAACACGTCATCTAGTTTATGTTGAGTTCCTGTTTCAAAACGTAGTCAAAATGTAGTCAAAATGCAAAAAAAACGCAAAAAAAGCATTTTTTTGCGTTTTGACTGCATTTTGACTACGTTTTGAAACAGGAACTCAACATAAACTAGGTGACGTGTTTCTATGGATTTTAACACAATTTTTTTCTAGTGTTTTTTAGCACACTAGAGCTTCCTAAATTTAATAAACTTTCTAATAAAGCAACATGAAAAATTCGTAAATGAGTTGTACCCCATTGTATAGTAGAACTTCTAACAAGCAAAACTTTGTTAATGGGTCATTGCAAGAAAGGGCGTCCGTTTTTGTAGCGTTCTGGATTTGGACGCTTTTTTTTTCGGGAGTACTATTTAATTAGAAAAACAATTTTAAAAAAACATGAAAAATATACAAAATGCATATACCTTAAAGAAGAAGATTCCCTATGAAGGAAAAGATTTGGAAAATTCTTTAAGTAGGAGAATTAGAAAAGTGCCAAAACTCATGAAAATGGGCATATTTAGATTTTAATTTGTAAAAAATAGGAAAAGTTATTTTTCTCAAATCTAAAAATTGGCCATTTGGGTAGAGTTGATGGTGATGAGATTTTACCAAAAAAATTATCTTAGTACCATCATCAATGTTCAGAAATTGCATGCAATGGGAGTGCTGTTTGCACGCATGTGGAAAACATAAAATAATGTATTTTTAGATTCCCTTTGGTAGAAATATGCTTTCCTACTATGCAAATGCACCATGAAAATTTCAGCTTTAGATCATTAAATTTGGGGACTCTGAACGTAGTAAAAACCCGTAAACCTCTGTTTGTGATAAATTAAGAAAAATGATTTTTAAATATAAAATTATTTTTTTTAATTTCTGAAAAATAACGGATGTGAAAACAATGAAGTTAGAGAGGTCCAATAATTATTTCATATTGTTAGGTCTTTAGATTCAAAAGTTATAGCAGAAAAGAATGACGTGACTCCCATTGTGACGGAGAATAGGACCGGCGTTTCTTGCAATGACCCTAATTAATATTCTATATTGATTGTCGCTCCTTGTTGGGCTCACATACAAGTGATACAACCATCATGAATGCAAATGGCCCTTCCTATTGTAATAAACGACCATAAAATGATGTGTTGAATTGGTCTTGGCTTGGCTCTTTCTATTGTACAATAGAACCTCTATAAAATGAAAGGGCTAGGACTAGGTTGACTAAATTACATTAATGTGTTGAATTGGTCTTAGCTTGGCTCTTTCTATTGTACAATAGAACCTCTATAAAGTAAAAGGGCTAGGACTAGGTTGACTAAATTACATTAAAGAGTTTATTACATTTGGAAGGGTCATCGCATTTATGTATTTTGTATGTGGCCTAGGCTAAGAGTAGAAAATCAATATTATATTAGAGAAGTTATTATTTTAAAAAAGCGTCCCCTCTATCTCAAAATGATCTTCTTGTTGGCATGCATTTCTTGTCTCCAAATGATCTTCACGTGTGATATGGGAGAAAGGGCCTTGTATTGAATTTCTATGTAACTTAGTCACTAAATTTTGATCTATCCACTACACATTGTAATCATTTTGTACAATAGCTATCTTAGCTAGGCTTCAAAGTTTTTGGCATTGTATAGTTTGCTATCCTGAGCAATTAAGCTTGAAGTTACAACTCACTACCACTCTAGCATGGAGAAGCTATTTCAAGATTAGTTTATTGTAGGGTTAGATTTGCTTAGTGAAGTGTGAAGTGTTCCAGAAATTCATGTAGAGGTAAGAGACAAGAGTACATCATAGATAGGGCCAATGTGGAATTTAACATTACAAAATGTGGGAAGACTAGAAGAAGAATACATAGGGTGGAAAGTTGAAAAAATGATTGAGCAACAGTGCTTTATCAAAAAGACCCCAAAATCCCAAATTTCAATGCTCCACAACATTGTTTTGAAAACTCATTTGACATTAAAAATTTTAGAATGGAAGGATTGCATCTTTTTTTATTTATGACTCAAAATAAATATGAAAAAATGTTATTTTTAACCTTAATCCATAATGTTTTGTCTAATAGAATGATCATTATGAGATGGAGGGAGATTTACTTTAACCCCTATGTCAAAAACTCCATACCTACCCACAAATTAAAATTCCTCATAATTTTTGATTCCTTAATCCAAATGGAATGATTCAAAGCTTCCAATGTCTATAAAAACCTAAAGAATCAATTTGAAATTTCACTTTTGAAAAAAAAGTTTTTTTAAGAAGTTTTTTCAGTTGCCCGGGCTGCCCTAAGTTCAAATAAAACAACATATCATGCCATAACTTCTTAACCGTGTAAAAAGTTATGGAAATTATTGAACCTTGAAGCTACTCCTCGGACACATGTTGCGTCAAAATTTCAAAGAAAAAAAATAAAAACTCCATTCATTGTGAGCTGCCCAAAATCGCTATGTTGCCAAAAAATGAAGCTCAGGGCTTTAGGGGATAAAGAGGTTCTACTATATTGCATGAATAAGCATCCCTTAACTATTGAAGTGGAGATCTTCATTTAGTGGTGCATTGCCCATATACAACATTTTTATTAACCCTTGATCCTCCAAGTCTCAAAGACTTTTGACAATCGAGGTTTTCAATGAATTATACCATTTTGATATTTTTTTTTGGCACATAGATGGTCTTGAAATTTTTTATTTTATTTGTGCAAAATTGAAGACTACTTTATTTAGTATGCATAAAATTAACTGTGGAAATTTCTATTTGTTGGATTTTTAGATTATAACAATTTTGGATGAGTGACTTTATGAGCAAAAAACATAGATTTTGGAGATAAAACTTTATAAAAAGATGAATAATGCTTAAGATTAAAAAAACTCTCTCAAATTTTTACATGTCTTCAAACAAAAGGGGTAGAAAGCCAAATTTGACCAAATTGGATCCTACAAAAAATTTAAAATTATATATATATATAATTTTTGGAAATTTAACAATTGATATTATTATCATATTATTTGGAACACTTTCAAAATATTTGGTATTATTCAAATTATTTTGTATCTTTAATCACACTAAATTGAACCTTTTATTCTTAAAATTGCCAAAAATAAAAATTTGAATCTTTTTTCAAATATTGTTCATTTGTGAAGAATACACACTAAAAATTCCAAAAAAAATGTTTTTTCCATCTCTACTACTCCTTTCATTAGAAAACACTATATTTGCTTCATTTTTTCATTAGACTACATTTTTTAATTAATTTTAAAATACTTCTCACATTCAAAACTTGAAAAATGCAACAAGTATGTACTAAGCTTGTTGTTACAAACCATCTTTTCTACTAGCATTAGATGAAATTTGAGGCCTCCAGAGAGCCATTTTGGATTAGTTCCTGAAATAATTCCCGATATCATTGGTTGTTGTCATGCCAACATTTAACAAAAAAAAAATTTTGATCTTGAAGTGTAAAAAAATGTCCACATTTTATTTTTATTTTTATTAAAAATTTTTTTTATGATGTGGCAATCTCTCGACCACGTTGGATTCTTATTCTTGCGGTAATTTCTGCGTTCATGTAGTTTGGGAATTCACAATCTTCTAAAGCCCTCAAATTTCTTCTAATGGTCTAATAGTTTAGAAAGGAAGGAGGGAGAAGGGAGTAAAAAGCCATTTATACTTGATCTTGAAATAAATATGCAAGGATTAAAAAATGATTCTAGAGATTAGAAATGAATTTGGAGAATTTCATATTACCTTTTATACTCCAAGGGGGTTTCTAATATCTTATACATTCAAGAAAAATCATTAAAGGTTAAAAATAAATACAAATTGTAACATTGCATTAGTTGATTTTTATTTTTTAACCTCTATATTTCTTGCTATTTAACTCTAATGGTAAATTTGATTGAAGATGTAACCTTGAAAACTCAAGCCCTAGCAATGTAGTAGTCAACAAAAAAATGATGTATACTAAGTACTAACTCAATAGGTGCTTTTTTCTTCCTAAGGGAGATTGAAAGGCATTCATCTTACACACTATATGGGGGATTATCGTATCATTTCATTTATCCTTGGAGAGTTGTACAAATTTTTGTTTATATTTGTATACAAATGTATTTTCCATGTCAATTTCATCAAACTAGCAAACAAGGTCATCTTTAATCATTCTAGAATTGCTTAAGATGAATAGAAAAGTACTTGAGAAAACCATAGGCATAAAGTTATTTGGTCATTGTCTTGAATATAGATATTCAAGGGTAAGGGATTAATCTTTAAAGGTTTGTGTGGTATTGTATATATAATACTTTTATTGACTATTAAGATACAAATTATGTACATACTAATATATGACAAGATGTACACCATTGAGATGATAATTCAATGGCTAACATTTTCAAAAGATATCATTTTTACATCTAATCCATATTAGACTCTATTACAATTTTATAAAAAAAATACATCACTATTTTGTAGCTTTTCAGAGATGAAAGAGGTGTAATAATGATCCAAATAGGCAATGAAATAATTATCATTGGATTTGGTTTAGCATAAATATAAAATTTTGTCACTAATACATATATTAATACATACACCTTCTATATTAAATTCACAAAAGACTATCGTAGTTGCTATGTAAGTTGGATGAAAAATATTTCTAAAAATATATGCCAACATTTTAGGAGAATTTTTATTTTTTTCAAAATAAGAAATGGTGAAAAATAAATTTGGAAAAAAATTATTTTTGTTTTCCCTTTGTTTTTAAAAGAATTTTATTTTGGATAAACAAATATCTACTTGCCCTATAGTGTTGAGATACAGCATTCAAACTTTGGCTTCCTATCCTTCAAGAGTTAAGTTTACAAGTTGTGGCTAATGTATAATTATCCTATAAAAAGCCATATGCATTGTAAAATAGTAGTATATGTCATGTTTGGGCTAATTTAGCTATGTAAATTGTATTCAAATGTGAATTTTGTATTTCTAAAATGTAACTTTATACATTTTTTATGATTATTAAAAAATTCATTTCATTGTAGTTCATTAAAAAGAATTTATAACAAATTGTTATAGTCATAATTATAGTAGTAAAAAGTAAAAATAAAATAGTATATATAGTAAAAACATTCAATTATTTTGAATCTTTTTTCAAGATTTGCAAAAAAAATAAAAATTAGTATGAAAACTTCTATAAAATGTAATTATATTGTATTTTACACCCAAAACATCTTTGTTAATGATCTTTAAGTCAAATGTTACTATAAATAAAATTTGTTTTTTTATGTAATCGATGATATATCAAATTTTTATTTTATTAATTTAAAAAAAAATTCTAATGATGTAGACTTTTCCAAAATTTTGGATTGAAAAGCAAATTGTTTTGATATTTTCAAGTAAAATATAAAAATAAATTTTTATCAATTACTATATATATAATATACATGCATATACACATATAATTTATATACATATATACTTACATACAAACATACATACATACATATGTATTAGAAAAATTTTAAATCTTTACCATGATTGAAAATTAAAGTGAAAAACATATTATTTAAATCCAAATTTAAAAACATGTATGAAATACAAGCAAGATTGTGTAATTTTGATTCTAACATGTAGAATTATAATAATTCTTTCAAATTTTTTTGGTTTCAAAACTAAATGAAAACACAAAATATTACAGCTTTTTTTTTAGTGAAACCAAAAACTATAAATTTATCTTATGGAAGTTTCAATCAAGGTTGACTATAGTACATCCACTTTGAGATGTATGTATGAACCTTTATGAATTAAAGCATTGTTTAGGATTTTTTGGGTTTTTTGCTAGCTATGTTCCAATATAATTCACATGTAGAATAAGGGTTTTCAAGTCTCAAGTCTAGTAATTATCACTATTTTTTATTGTAAATAAAAACTTTATAATTTTTTACTAAATTTTTTTGCCAATGTATTGTGATTGCAACCAAAGTTTTTCCCAATTCCATTTAAACTAGTTGTTGATTTTTCTCAAATGCTGGGTTAACCCTTGAACATCGACAAGGACATTTTTGTGGTTGATGAATGACAAAGAATCTTTTCTTGTATGATAGAAGTGCAACTATTCATCTTTGGTATAAGGGGAGATCTTTTACACTACTTTAACTTCTAATGAATGTATTTGGCTTATTTAAATTAGATGATGTCACACACTATCAAAATGCATGATTTCCATGGCTACCAATCTCTCCTTCAAGAATTAACCCTTAAATGGTGAGTTGGTTACCATAGACTAAATCATGGATTTTGATATTATAGAATCATTGGTTTTAAAAAATCCAAAAGCACTCATTGGAAGTCAAAGTACTATAGAAAATCTTTCTCTTACACTCCTAACTCGAAGATGAGTAGTTGCATTTTTGTCCTATACAAAAAGATTTTCTCTTGTTCATTGACCAAAAAATGGCCTCCTCATCATTCATGGGTTATCCAAGTAAGGACATTACAGACCACAATGGTCCGATGGATGACATCATTATTGATTGCAAATGAAGAGAATGGATCTATTGGTGCAATAATTGGAGAATTTTGGAGACTACCTTGGTCATAGGGACCCCATCCTTACGAGGTTAAGGACATTTCTTCAAATCTTCACATGTAAGGGAGAAACACCCATTCCCGTCCATGTACCTTGCAGTGGACTGTAGAGTCACCCAAATATGTCCCTAGAGTGCAGTTAATGTATTTGCTACGTGTGTGATTGTAATTTGTTGACACAATTGAAGGACACATAGGAAAATTTGGTTGGCTGAGTGCTGATTTTCGTAGGGTTTAGTTTTGGGTGCACCTATTGCACATTTTCAGTGGTCTAGGGAGCCATCACTTTAAAAAAACATAAAAATTACATACAATGTCCAAAAATTTTATTTCTTTTTTTGAATATTCATGATTTTCACTTGCTAATACTAGAAAAATATCAGTTTTAGGAAAATCTCCCTCCAACTATGCTGAATTCCTTATTTGGACGGTTTTGGGTGCTTCCACCGTACACTGTATGAACTCAAAAGTCCAAACACGAGATGGAAAAAAAACTAACTCTGATGACTCACTTTCAGGATAACTCTTTCAAAAACCAAGTTTCTCAAAGAAATTTGATTCCATTTACAATACTGTACTGTTAGAAATCACCAACTCTACCGCCAAACCCTTTTAGCCTCTTCCTCTAACCCTAATTCTGTTCTTACCTTCCCCGCACTACTGTACTATTCACCCTCTCTCAAGGCAGCCTTGATTGCTACCTCATCTCGATGCTATCCATGTCATCGTCTTCACGATCGGAGAGCAGCTTGCGCGATTCAAAACTCAGCGTGGAAGCCTTTTTACTAAGCTTTTATTGAGCGGAAGGAGTGGTCATGTTGGATGCCATTAAAGGAGTCGCGAGCGTATAAAACAGCAGCTTGCGCGATTTAAAACGGTGCCTGGATTGCGTTTTTGCCAAGGTTTCGTTGAAGGGGAGTGTGGAGAGTGTCAGTGCATGGTTAATGCTTTTGTTAAGGGCATTGGAGAAGCGATAGGAGTGGCAACATGCAAGGATGGTTCGCAGGACCGAGCAGCAAGGCGCAGGGGGGGAAGGAGGGCGGCTCGTTGCTGGCGGATTGGAATTCTTATGCCGCCAGCAAGGAGCCGGAGGATGGGAGCTTGAGCAGCGTCGCCTCGGCCGCGGCCTCGGACTTGGAGGCGGGCCTGTCCTCGGCGGGGAGCACACTCGCCGGCGCGTTTAGCTCGTATGTGGCCTTCCTCTTGGTCGTTTCTCGTGATTAATAAGTAGCTTTTAGAGTTGATGAGAATGTGGTGGTCAATCGGAGACGAAATTGGAGTGTAGCCCTTATATCAGGGTGGTGTTTTACTACTACGAGTTCTGGTGCAGACTTTACAAAATAAAAAATTTCTAGACGCAAATGGAATCATTGTGAATGTAGCTTGATCCTCTAGTTCTTCTCTCGTGATTTGTAAGAAGCTTGTAGAATTGATGAGAATGTGGTGGTCAATCGGAGACGACATTGGAGTGTAGTTCTTTAATCATGGTGGTATTTTACTGCTACCAGATTTTAGAAACCTAAACTTTCTGCAAGAATATGAAATCGACGTAAATGTAGCTAATTAGTTGGACAGCCTTTTACCTATATTTGGATATATGGGAAGAGGGATTACGAGTCAGTAGACACAGAGTTACATTTTATTTAAATTTCTTGAAATATTTGATTTGGCACCTTGACCAGGTCGAACTGTCGAAGAGAATTAGATACATGTATAGTGGTTTTATTAGTTGATTTGCGGTTTGGAGACTGTATATTTTTATGAATTCGCTGAGTTGGTTTGACGGGTCAGATACGATGTTAATTCTTTGAGTACCGAGAAGGCTGTATTTGACCTTTTTAAAGAAGGGTTGAGGAGTTCATGTAGGGATTTATATTTTTTTCAATTTTTTTCAATTTTTTTCTTAGATTGCAATGTCCTTCACTTAGGGTTGGTTTCATAAAAAATCCCCTATTAAAATTGTCCTGTTTATCGAAATGGTCTTATTAAGACCCTGAATCCTTGGTCATTATAAAACCACCAACCTTTGGTCCTTAAAGAAGGGTTAAGACGGATTCTGGTTACTGGTTTTCAGGCTCTTGTAATTAGCGAAGCTTTCTTGCTTGCCTATCCAATCTTTATTTTAGATGAAAATCTGGATTGTGGATTTTGAGCAGCGTCACAAAGGGAGTACGGGAGCTGCCTTCCAGCGTTTCATCTGCTGCAACCTTTGTGCCTTCCCGTCATTCGATCGTGTCTTTCTCACTCATGATCGGGTCCGGGGTGTTCTTCATCATGATGGCATTTACGGTCTTTCTGCCGATGATCATCGTGGCGCCTCAAAAATTTGCCATTTGCTTCACGCTTGGGTGTATTTTTATCATGGGCGCGTTTTTCGCTCTCAAAGGCCCAAAGGCGCAAGCTCTTCATATGATCTCAACTGAGGTAGGACTTTGTTTCGGGAGAAATTCAAACTTTGCAATCAGAGTACACTTACTGCTGTATCGACAGGCTTTGGAATGCTTTGCATTGCTGACAAATTACTAACCCTCTCTCTCACTTTGAAACCAGTCTTTGACGTTTTGTCTCATGTATTGTATTCGAGACATAAGCTTGTAGTCAGTCTTGTGAGGAGTTTTCATAGCATTCTTGAATAGCAGTGGCATAAAGCCTTTTGAACACTGTCAACTAAGAGTTATTAGAGTAAATGTTTGAACTGAACTTCTGCAAAACAAGATATCATGGATTCTTTTCAATACCAATTTAGAGGTGTTGGAGAAATGTTCTCTTGTAGTTTATATATCATGTTTCGGCAGGAACAATGCTTTTTACTGACGCGATACATTTGAATAATGCAGAGGCTGCCTTTCACGCTTGGCTTTCTCGGAAGTATGTGTGCAACGCTTTATGCGTCAATGGTCCTCCATAGCTACATCTTTTCAGTCTTTTTCTCGGGCATCCAGGTAATGATTGAGTTCCTCGCTCATTTATGTTCAGCTAGTGGTGGTCCAGCCCAATAAGTCTGTTTGACAAATGCCACACGGTATAGTTAGACCATTTTGGGATCTGAATGTCGAGGATTTTACCAAATTCTTGTTGAGGAAATATGTCGTTTATGTTGCTTGTAGACTAGGGACCGTGAAAGTAGAGCCTGGTTATGAGAAATTGCATGCCAAGCCAGAAGAGTGGCCACTGATTGCGTTTTTCATAAAGAGACTTAACTTTCATATTATCGAACATTACCTACATGGTTGATCGTGTTCAGAATTGCTCAATTACGGGTCTAAAGAGAAAGACGCAGTCATACTAAAGGACACTCCTATGATATATAACTATGCTCTCCAAGTTATCTCCTCTACAAAAAAAAATTCTTTGAGGTTATGTGAATGTAGAGCATTATAGATCTGCGCAATTGTTAAGGAGATTACTTGCTGCACCACTGAATTGTATTAATTGGCTGGGTATTTGCAGGTTCTGGCCCTGCTGTACTACGTCATCTCGTACTTCCCTGGAGGTTCCGCCGGCCTGCAGTTCTTGACTTCCTTCTTCACATCTGCAGTCTTGAAGTGCTTCGGCAGATAGAAAATGGAATAAGTTACGACGGTCACACCTTGCAATTTGGGCATGGGATCTCAGGAAGCCTGCCTCAGTTGAATCTACTCAAGAAATCGTTCTTTTGGTGCGTGACTGACTCCCTTTTAATGGCAGTCACTCGACCCTCACAATAATAAGACCTGCGCGATGAGTTGTTAGAGCTTTCAGGACACCGAGATTTACAACTTTTGATTTGTTGTAACTCGCATGTTCCTAAGATTTTTCGTTCATGTTTTTGCAATAGGCGAATGAGCTTCCCTTTGGAGGTCTCGACGATGAAACTGCCTAAGCACGAACTCAAGGGATGTTCCGTGAGAGCAGATAAAGCACATGACGTTTTGTACGAGCCTTTCTTTACAGGAAATTGTCGATACCGGTACCTTAGTGTGGACCGTCACAGTAGTTCTGTGTTGCTCTGGTATTACATGTGACTTTCAGTTTTATGATTTTTGTACCAATGATTATCATAGACCGCATTAACGTGTTTTTTTTAGTATGAAACACTGTATCATCAGTGCCAGTACTTATTACGGAGTATTAAATATGTTTATAAATCATAAACTCGATAATTTGGTGAAGACTTCGGCAAATCATGCAGAATTATACCCCGTTCAAGATGGGGGTATGTTTCAGTCTCTATTTGACGGTACTTCAATAAGATATGTAAATAAATTCTATGCATATGAACTAAATTGGTGTTTTCTACACTGGAATACATGGTGAAATGTATTCATATTAGAGGTTATTTTGTACTCGGATGCACAACAGTTTAAATTTTCGAATGCTTGTCAAATAGGTTGGCAGTACCTACTCAAATTGTTTCCTTCATTGTAGATGTAGCTTGCATTGATGTAATGTTGTTTTGTTCTATCCAAAGTCATCATAATCATGAGTAAAGAAAATATTTGAACAAATCATTCATTCATCACAAAAGTTGTCCCACATTGTTTTAGTGCCATTTTGGTACTAAAGGCCACATTTCTTACAATGTAGGTCATTTTAGTATCATTTTATTTATAGTAGGTTGGTATGGAGGTTGGCACCAAATTAACTTTATTGCATTTCAATGAACCATTATGGCACCATATTTACATGCCTTGAAGTTTTTTATGTTAGGAACTTGGTGTTTTTTTTTGGCTTGTTATGGTGCACCAAGAAAAAATAATCATACTAAAAAACACCCAAATAAATGCCAAAAAACTTGGATGAAATTGCCAGACAACTTTGAAATTTAAAAAAATAATAGATGAAATTGCCTAATTGTGGATTAAAAACCATACTATACATCCAATAAATGGATAAATGTTGCAATTTGAAGTACCATTACAACGTTTTATATTGCCACTATGGCACTTATTCAAAAATGAAAAGAAAAGCCTTGGTTGGAAGAGAATGGATAATACCTAGGATTGCACATCTAAGTTAAGCTAATACATTGTCTTCCTTCCAAACATGAAAAAATATGGTAGGATCTTTAAGAGTATTCCATTTTGTATAGGTTTACAAATTCTTTGATAATCTAGTTGTAGTACAATACAAAGATAAGAATAGTAATTGAATTTATTAAAATTGTAGTATCACTACTAGAAAATTGATGTTGAAATCAACAGAAACTCAACTGGAATCCGTTGGTCTTCTCTGTTGATTTGGTCGCGTTGTCCAGTGCAGTTTCGAACAAGCAGCTGTTGTTCACTGTCTGTTGATTTCTGTAACTCTCTGTTGATCATGATTGCCAACTGCATACGGGACCGTGACATGTGTCGTTCTTTGCAGCAACGGTTATTTTCAGTAAGGTCGTCAAAGCAGCGATTTTAATGGCAACTCTTCAGGCAACCGACATGTGTCATGCTGTGCATATTTCGGGATTCTTTTTCGGCCAACCTGTGACATGGTAATTCTCTATTTGTTGAATTCACCTTTTACACAGAAATAATTTATTTATTTACAGCACCCAATGACTTGGGAAAAACAAATTTACAAGTGTAGCATCTATTTCAATGAAGCTTTCTCCGTCTCTGTTGCTACAGTGCTATTCTCATGTTGACATAGCGTATCTGCTAGACGGGTCTTCTTGAATTCATGATTGCACAACCTATATGTATTATGAATTTTCTTCAATTCAAAAAGTGGTCGGCAGCTCATGGTACATTAACTCCGACTCGGTGCCTTCATTACCGCTTCCAATTGCCCTGTCATCAAAAGCATTCTCAAGTTCTATGAGAACTCTTTCTCCTTATACACAAATGAACCGTTAATTTCTCGACATTTCTTTATTTACTCACGTTCTGACTTCACAGATACTCAGACCGATCACTCTAGAATTTCATGAACACCTACTCCAGCAATTAACAACTTACATGAACTCACACTCACTTTTCAAGACGACAAACACACGTACCAAACTGTGCTCACTTTCGTGAAAGCAACTGCGGTAATTCCATTTACATGTATGGACACCTCTGTGAACACTATGCTGTCATCATAGTCGAAGACACAGAAACTAGCATACAAAACATGCAATGATTTCACTACATGACTCAGTGACGTATATTACCGCTCAATGAGATTTCGATGAGATTGTCTGGACGTCGTAAAAGAAGATGTGGTCTTCCTAAAACATTATAGCTTCACCACTTTTTCATGACATCTCCTGCTCAAACACAATAACAGTGATCAGTGCACTTCTCCTTCGCCATGTAAGCCCGCCTCTAATCCTTTGTGACACTAACAAGTGCTCTACACACAGACCGAGGAAGTTCTAAGTCCACAAACAACGACACAGACAGCAAACAGGTGCGGTCGTCATTGTCTACATTTTGCTGAATTGTAAAAGGAATGACATACATTAGCCACAAACGATTACCTTCTCCTGCAAGGTTCGACATTAACTTCAAGTGAAACACCTCCGGGAACAAGTCTTCTCCCACCACCTCCACAATTTTCGATGACTGCCTCGTACCATTTCTTACTGTAGAATTTTTTGGACTTCACATATGACCGACAATACGATGTAGACTGATGCACAAACTGTGAGTCACAGAAGTAATAACTGAATCAAATTGGACTTGAATTTAGTGAGGATAACGTACCAGAAGGTGTTCAGTACTCCGGTTCTCACTTTAATCTCGGCTACTGAAGTTATCCTCCAAATACATAATGTGGATTTCCATTCAGCGGTGCTGTTCACTCTAACTTCATGACAATTTTAATTTACCGCAAGGATTACCAGTTTCCCTCTGACAGCTCTTCTTCCCTCTACTGAATTTAAGGTCGACATTATTTCTGAATTTATTCTACAGAGGAAACGGCCACAACAAGTTCTTAGTAACTGAGGCCTCCGACAAATTCTATGGAGTGGCCCTGAAAGACAATGACAGTGACACTTTAAGAGCAAGATGCATGCCTGCATTCCAAACAGCTATGCCTTTTACATTCCCTACCCGCATTTGATGTGCACAATTAAACATATTTCACACTGCTTCTGGTGGTTTACACTGCAACCGACGTGGATTCCGTCTCACTTCACTACAGAAATATGTGAGTGCATCAGTTCAGAGAGAAGTACCTGCGACATTTTCTACAGAACCTGATTCCAGTTCATTTCTGTCTCTCGGTAGATGCACTCAGCATAACTTCATGAAAACCTCGCTCTATCTCTTCGAGTACTGAGTCTTCACACATTCGAATCATCCTAACACTAACAACTGTATTCCAGCATCCTTGCATATACTGCTCCCTTAAGTCTCAATGATCTAATAAAAATTCTCAGCAGCATATGCTTCTTCACTTCCTGAATCCAACCATTCCAGCCAGCATGTTTGATTCAATACTGCGGACAGCAAACAACCAAACACAAACGCTACTTCAATTGACATGTCTTATCATCGTCTTCTCTCACCCTCATACCCAATTTGACATCCCCTTACCAACTCCTCAGCAAAAGTAAATTCATAGAAGTGCATACGAACTCTCACCACCACTGAATTCATGAACATCACGCTCACCTGACATCCTCTTCTTGAAAAAACAGTGGAATTTTGGAACCCCCCTACAAGCTCAAAATGTCATAATTCAAAAGCAGCTTTACATTTTTTCACCTTTGGAACTGTATGCCGCCCTCCTAGCAGGTAGTCGATCCATAGGACACTCCACAGAAACGTTAAATTCAATCCAACCCTGTCGCCTAAGACCGAAACAAGTGACATCTCACCCTCTGCAAAAATATCACTCCCTCTCTCTTGTTTAATTCTAACTTACTGCTTCACAGAACTAGCAATTCCATTCTAGCCTCTCAACTTCAGTTCCGCTTCGTATTACGAGGGGAATACTGAAGGTCACTTCTGAACTGCTACCCTCTCACGAATCATTTTCTTCCAATTTAATGCCTCCACATCATTACCTCATTGTATTCACATGTTTCATCTCGGCAACCGCTTAGAATAAACGTTAAACACATGCGTTTTTTTGACCTCATCGTCGTTTTTCATAATACGACATAGACAAACCAAAAGACGCTCCCCTCGCACAGATTTACCCTCCTCGGATATTCATAGGAATGCCCAGTAAGAGTACCTTCAAGAGTCAAATGCTATTAATCGCCCCTACTGTCAACATACGTGAAGTTATTCATGCAATTGAACACTCCCTTCAAATGACTGTCACCTGCACAAGTTCCAACGACATATCAAAAGCGCACACCATATGACCCTCACAGTAATAAGTGCAGCGTCCACTACTGATCCACAGCCAAAGCACTACAGCGTATGACACCTCATCTGCATGATTGTCGATGAAGAATCAACTCATTCATGCCTTACCTCAGTCCTTCAACAATCATCAATGCACTGTACTAATCAGCAGGGTAGAACACAATCCCTGACTTCAACATCCACTTCTTATTCCACAGAATATGCTTTAACTCTCACATGACGCTGTGAACACTGCTTTCCATAAAAACACTCACCACCTGCACTTCCTTGAATCAGATCCACGTACTCACTAACCGTTATGCCCAGCAATTACTCTAAACATCACTTCATACACAGTTCCCAAACTACTGCACTAAGAGGTTTCCATCTAAGGCAATTAACTTAGTTCTCCTCATTACAAATACACTACAGATACAACTCTAACATTCTACAATTCATAACAATATTGTTTGTATACTTGCCTCACTTACGACATCCGCAGCACCGGTTCCTATTCCACGTCATGAGTTGCGCTCCAGAACTACCTAGCAGCGGCTTCTCCAAACATAATTTCAAAAGAGACAAGACTCCTCAACACGTCAAAGCGGACTTCCTTTTCCTCAGAACTTCAGCCGATTCATGAGTTCACGGAATTGCAAAGCTCCTTCAATGCCGCTAGATTGAATTCAGTCACTGCTATAACTACTTCAATTTCACAGTCAGAAACTTCCAGAAACTGCGTTCTCTACAGCCCGCATATTACATTACCAGTAGTCACAATACGGTTTCCATTCTCTGTTAAAACCAAAATTTACCAAATCTAGTACCCACATATTCCCGGAAAACACCTCATAATTCCTCCACCTGAGCGTCATGTGCTCTAGGACCCCATCTTCACTGCGTCATCGGTGACACTTCTATACATCTCAACTTACACTTAACCTACACATGGCTTCATAATTTTTTCAAAATGTCAGAATAAAATTCTTACGCTCACTGCGCTTACAAATTCCTTCTTTGAACCCTGTTGCTCACTGCCAAAAACACGACGGAAGTCAACTGTAAACATTGTGACCACAAAAACACAGAATCTTCAATACATGATGGTTCACTCACCGTATACAATAACTACGTGGAAATACTCACATCAGTCGTGGAAAGCTATACACTATTCAGAATAACAGAATTCATTCCTGCATATACCGTTGAAGGATCTACCACATCCACAAATTGTGTAACTTGTAAACACTCAACAGAAATAACGTTACCATTATCCTAGAACTCTTCCACACAAGCAATTCTATTTTCCTTTTGCCACCCACATCAACTAAATGTCCAGAAACTAATTCCTTTATGGAAATGACTTCCTTCAGCACATAAGACATGAAACTGACAACAGTTTGAAACTCTGAAAGAAACTCTGAATACGAATTTCACACAAAGAGATATTCACTCACACTTGATTTAAAATATTGAAAGAAAACATTACGAAGTCTCTGCGTCAACAGAAAGGGTTGCAAAGACTTCCACACGTACACGAACTCCTAACTACTACGTCCTGCCGCCTAGTCAATTACTCCACAATTCCTGTAATAAGTTCAGCCACTTGTAGGAATTCAAGCACGCTTCCACTGATGTACAATACTCTCTCCTGAACTTATCGAAAACAACAGGTACTACTACAGGAAATCAATTCAGAGAATTGCCTGAGTGCATGCATAAACTAAATCTACAAACACAGTGAAAACATGGACACAGATATTTCACGAAGTGACAGAAACACACGGTCTTCGTAGATAGCAGTGAACGTCATTTCCATTGACAGAACTAATAGTTGGGGTGCTCATTGTTCAGTTCCTTCCATCATCTCCTGCAATCCAAAGTCTTACTTGTTTCAGTATTGCCCCTGAAGACGCTGCTAAAATATGGAATCAGTCAAAATGACAACTACAGTACTACAACAAATAAAAAGGCTCTTCAATTCATGTACATTCAATTATGAGAACTACGTGACAACAAATTTTGATTCACTTCCTCTCTCTCATACCTGTACGAAAACGTACCTCACTTCATTTGCTGCCTGAGCAGGTGGGCGGCATTCCTTACGGTGGACACTGTCGCGCATTCGATGCTGACGGCTTCGCTTTCTCTGACTGCAGGCACTCGATTTGTGCCTTCAAAGTCTGTATGTACTCGTCTGTGGACAGCTTCTCTGTTTCTTCTCCGCTCCAGCTAGCACGCTCAACTGTAGTCCTCTTCATCCTCATAGGTCCATCGTCCACTACATTGCCACTGGCTCTTCCAGACCTCTTCAAATTCAACAAACATTGTAGTTGGAGAAATTTCAGTGTACTGTTGTCTAATGAACATTTAATTCCAGCAACTTAATTCGAAAGCACAATCATCTCTAAGGAACGCACTTCATTAACGGCAGTACGCTCGAAGTATTACTACAGGCCTTTCTCATGCTTGGCATGCACATGACCTTTCCATTTCCTCTGAAATTACTTCAGACATACTGACGGTCACATCATGCAGCCGCACAAAAGAATGCGAAGAAATGACTGGTGCTTTCGATTATATTCGACTTGCAAGTCATGCATGCCTAAGGACGACCGGCCGTTCAATGTTTGTTTCATCAGAAATACGATGCGGACTAAGAATGATTTCAAAATCTGTACTTTCTCGTTTTCTACCTATCTGTTCACTCAAACTTCACAACTTCTAAATGGTCAGCGGGCTCCACATTCTCTCTGACGTTGTAATTCACGAGGTACGCACAGACTTCTGTTCAGTAATTAAATCGGTCCTTCATTCACCACTTCCATAGGAATGCCATTGTCGTCCACGCATGCCAACTTCACACAAGTTATGCAGTGCCATCAAGAATCAAAGCTTCGTCATCGAAGTGCTCCACAAGCACAGCAAAATGATGACGCAATCCATATGCCTAAACCAAACAACACTTTCCCTACTGACAATTTAGATAATAAATTACTCCTGTACCGCTCCAACAACTCACCTCTGCTGCAGATTGCTTGCATCGACTTGGACTTCGATTTCGATGGAACTGCTCTATACTTCCTGAATCGCTTGAACTTTGAAGTGAATTTTCGCCCAATGATTTCGACCCATCATCATCATCTGATACAATAATCCTTCCCCAGCCATCTTCCCTCTCACTCAAATGAATACGTCTCTTCTTTTTCTGACCACCATATCCCTTGTCACGCTGCATTTCCTCCTCCACTTCATCAGGATGCGGTGACCTCCCTAGCACAGCTCGAAGCTTCTCTCTCACACCGTCCAGTCCTTTAGATCCAGTTCTACCCAACGTTTTTCGGCATGAATTGGCGTACCGGCCCTGCTCAGACTTTTGTTCCCTCTGTTTACTGTAGGCTAACTTCTCAAGCCGACGCCACACTCGAGCGTCAATGTTGAAGGGCTGCTTCCCGTCACTCTTAATCAATGATATGAGTTCTCCCCTCCTTTTAGTTACAGCCTTTCCCATGAGCCCTCTAAGATGATCTTCATTAAGTTTTCCCGAGTACTCAAAATCGTCGTCCAATCGACTCTTAAATGTTTGGACAGCTTCATAAGTCTGTTTCCTAATGTGCGTGCACGAAGGATCCAAGCCCGCTGCTAGTTTGTTTATGTGGGCTACCCATGCCGGTTTCCCTGGGCCATATGGTTTACCTTCAGGATCCAATGTCAAATAAAAAGGTTTCTTCCCATGTCTCTCACGGGTGGCCATGTCCTCTTCTCGAAGTACTTGATCATGTCGACGTTCTCTCCTGCCCACTGCTGCAGATGTCTCCATTTGTGATTCTTCCTTCACGGTCAAAATACCCATCCTCTTGGGGCCTATGGCATCATGTGCGGCCGTCAGCATTCTAGGGGGGGACCTGGAACGCCTTGTCGGCGTACTCATCCGCTTATGCCTCAGATACTCTGGTGGCGACTGAGATGTACTTCGCCAGACATCCCTGTTTGCGGGTGTTGAGTTGTACCTTTCCATATGCCGATTTCCCCTAGAAGAGAACTCGTTATTTGTCCAATAATCTGTAGCCAAAACAACATTATGAGAATTTTCTTGTGAAGTAAGTCGTATGAAGGTGGAGAATAGTCGACAAGAAATTGAACTGCAAACAACAATCGTCAGTAAATAAATTACACGAATGAAGCCTAAAAGCAATGAATGCCTCCAAACATTACATACAAAACAAGAAAAAGGTTCTCATGACAAGTACAATTCTGTAATACTGTAATTACAACGACCTCCATTGTCAACAGTCGTCCTCAGCTCCAAAAACAATGAATCGTACAGTCACTTCCATCAATCCCCATTAGAAAATGAAATTTCTGAACCCATTGTCATTATTTCTCCGTTGTGGAAATGCATGGAAACGTACGAAGAATTTGAAACGAGAAGGTCAAACCTAATGACTCTGTATCTAAATCACAACATATGCAGACATAAACCACATACCTCCACAGCGTTCTCATCTCACGATTTGCAGCTGAGATCATGGTATTCTCTTCTCACAACTCTCTCACTTCCAGATTAGGAACTCAACCTTATCCTCTATTACTTATGGATTACAGAAAGGTCAAATACTTGTCTTCCAGTTGACTCACAGTAATTCCATACATACTTACCCTACAGGACAGTAACTGCGAGGAAATCAGGTAAATACAGTATGGACCACCACTTCAGGAACATGCATTTTACTCACGGCTCTGCTCTGCGTTCGGACTTTCAATACCACATGAACATGACAACGTCATTGGGAGTTCTCCATTTGACATTCCGTAATCATATTCCAACGACCGCATTATTACTTCCTTAACTGCGGAAAGTGAGCATGGCATTGTACTGCAATCCATTAAGGATTCAAGACTCCCCGTGAAAATGAAAATAGGAGCACCATATACAGAACATGCGTTTCGGAGATTCAAAGGATAAACACTGAAATGACACACTATAAAATAACATAGAGAATGTTATCGACTTCGTGACAGATGTCATAGACCACAACACGATGTCCAATACAACATGGACTTCCTGTAGTACTTACCTTGGCCAATATGGTCTGCTCGTTCTGACTGTCTGTACAATTCCATTTCTTTCTGATTGCTCCTCTGCTTCTGACCCTCTCTCCACCGTCCAGGACTCACTGAAACACTCCGTCTCCGGCTTCTGAATTCATCCATTCGACTGCTTTGTGACCAGTTCCTTTCGGGGCTTCTTGAAATAGATTGTTGACGACGTGATGGTCGCAACAATCGCCCATCGTCGGGAGAGTCACAACCTCGACGTCGCACTTCTTCCCTTGATCGCCGCATTGGAAGCCCATCCTCACCGTAGTCAAATCTTCGGAGTTGAACTTCTTCCCTTCGTTGCGTAAGGATTTCAGTGGATGCATTCTATCATTCACACAATCATGCACTTTGTCAGAATTCCTTTCCCGTCATCATCCCATCGTGCAATTCTAGACATGATGGTGTACAGGCACAATGTTCCAGATATAACTACCACACTGATTTCCTAGCTCTCCAAGCCCATAAGCATTTTTTTACAGAAATTAATCGATCATGATTACAGAAATTGCATTCCTCCAGTGAACTGTAATTGGCTGGGTACAAAGCAATAGAAGCTCACACTGTCCCATTTTGGGAGGTTCGGAGAAAGACTTCGACTCCGGTGAGGAGCATTAACTCTCAAATGTCTGCTGCTGGACATATCTTCTCTATCTATCGCAGTACTCTGTGCTTGACAAATACCACTATTCGGAGTACTTCTGGAAGCCTGCTCTGTTTCCTGAGATTCTTCTACCATGGGCTCTTTACCATGACGGTGGGAACTTCGTACTTCCTTGACGTTGCTTCCTTCCATAAAAAAAGGCTCGGATTCTTCCAATTCCTTCACGCAATCTGAGAAGACAAAATACACTATGAGGGAGCCATCACTTTCTCTCTATCTCTAGGCGGTTCATGGTTTACTGGCCAACAGTGAATGCCTCAAGTTTTAAGATCCGATTAACTGCTCCTCACTTACAGAACAACCTCTACCAATTTGTCCCGCACTCAAGACATGTAACAATTGCTTACCTCTGTGTCTACAGTCGCCACAAAATTATTGACTGTGCACTTAAATAGGCAAGGTGCAGTCCCCTCTAATTCATTCAAGCATCGCCAAATAACTTAAAAAGTTACAATGTACTTCACGAAAAGGGAAAGACAAACTCCATGCATGTCACTGAAACCAATCTTGAGATAATGGAGATTTCAACGCCCTCTGCGCTTCTGACTTTGCGGAGCTCACTTTCCCGTCAGTACATGTCACTGATTATCTTCAATACATTCATTCTATGATAATGCTCAAACATGAAAAGTTGCTACCTCCACTTGTTTCAATTCTTTGAGACTTCAACAGCGACGACCGTCCACCGCATGACAGTGCTTGTCCTTGACCGTCCTCGCACACTGCAGCAGCTGGATTCAAAGTCACGGTCTTCTGGCTCCTCAATGTGTCGGGCATTTCTAAGACTGATCTCAATTGACGCCCACACGCGACAGCGTCTTGCTCAATCTTACGACGAAGTTCCTCTACATCATTGACAGGAGTCTTCGACCGTCCCAAAATGACATCCGCCGCTGATGCACTCACAGATTTTGATTTGCATTTGCCCTTCCCTGACTGTATCATCTTCGTTTTCCCCTTCGGTCGTCCTCTTCCCCTCTTAGTACGCTTTGGCAATGAAGTGCTTTCATTCAAGACTTCCACATTAGTGGCCAATTCTTTGAGAGCTACTTCGTCCTCTAACCTTCTGTCGTGCTTTTTCTTTGGGGTTAGCCATGCTTCTGGAATATCTTGTTCTTTTAGACGACTTGCCATTTCCCTTTGACACACCTGTGAATGAAGAGCACCCAAAAATGAATGAGAGAAATCATTGCAATATATGGAAAGACTATAGCGACTTCATTTTCCTACTACTCGTCGTACAGAATGGAACACCTATTCGTGGAAATCGTAAGGGATATGAACAACGCATATGACAACCCACGGACGTCGTCAATAACATGAAAAATTCCATTTCAAGAGAACCTGCAACTACTGTGCTTAAGTTAGTCATTACACTAGTCCTACTTCAACTATACTACGATTCCATGAATTTGTCTGAAGTGCTTCTTCTTCTCGCGGAACCGAAACCAACATCGTACAGCAGTACCTGTCTTTTTGAACTCTCAGCCCTCAGTGCCAACGCAAGCAGCATACAATATCGGTACTACTGAGAGACAGAGTCGGGGTCTATTAGAAACACAGACATTTCGGGCTGCAAAGCAATTGCCATCGAACTGGAGGTTCAGCAATTCCATTTTCTCTTTCGTTTTAAGATCCTGTTTCTCAAAATCATTCATAAACCTCACTTGTAAAAAAAAGCTACTTCTATTAATGTGCAAACTCTAATTGTTCTAGGCATTCTTCTCAAAGTTCTTCGTACAAAATTACATACCACCGACGACGCCTCCGTTTGATGTTGCACTGTGAACTTCTTAGGGCATCCAACTAATTCACAGCTTCGTTTCACTGAAGCAGTTCTACCTTAGCTTCCTGTTCTCCTTCCCTCCACTGCACGTCATGAGCAATTCATCGACGGCACAGCCCCCGATTTGTATTTAGGAAGTGCAGATGTGGGAAACTAAATTGTCAACTCCTACACTTGATAATTTTAGAAGCGTATGAACGCGGGCATTGATGGGCAACGGTGAATATCTACTGCCAATAGGAAAACGTAATGGACTGTAGCGATTAATGGCCGCCACCACCAGAAATCACAGGCTTAGAAATCGATGAACTTCACGGCTGTACCTCCGGCAACGCTGCCATCTACAAATCGCGCGTACATGGCGTGTCGTTAGTATACGGAATTGGTGTGTCATCCAATGAACGCATGAAACTGCATTTTTTCATCCAGACAATGTTCGCATTTTAGGGTTTATTCAAGGCACACTTCCCGAGAAGAGTGCGGGTGCCGACTCAATGTGAAGTACATTTTAGATTCCAGTAAAAACAGTCATCCCTTTTGGCCCATGACACTAATCCTTCCTTACGAGCTGCTGCACTCCTCATGGATCTACCGTAAGACTCTCACTACAATTGGTATTTCGCTTAAACGTTCTCTACACTGAAACTAGCGTAGCTCCTGCTATGGTCGACCTTCAGATGCAGCCTAAAAAAAGAGTGAGGACGCCATAGAAGGCTCAACTACCGTCCACTATTTTGGGTTTCAAAACATGAAGGATTAATGGAAGCATGTTTTGGAGCGGGCTTTCTGCGTTTAGAGGCGGCTACGAAATAACCAACGAAGGCGCAGTAGCAGACGCCATGGCCGTCAAGTATAATGGTAAGGATCCCTCCTCCAGTTCTCTACAGCGCAGCACTTTCAGCCCAGCATTATCACGTCAAGTAGAGAAGAGAAGAAGTCCGCATCTGGCATGTCTTCCTCTTATTCAGTAATTCCCTCACACTGACGATAATCACGTGTTCGCCGGAAACTTTGAATTAATAGTCTTCTCTGTGTATCACTTCCTCCCACGAAACTAGTACTCCATGGCTGTAAACTTGTTTGGTGCTTCAATTTCGTAGTGGACGAGACAGTATCCACTGAGAGCTCACATCATGCGCTTGTTATCTTGCAGAAGTGTACCGTGAGCACGCACACCCACAACTCTCAAGTTACCTCTCCGAAGTTTGCCTACAGTTATTCCAAGTGAGGACTGACTTCTAATCGTAACGATTATTCACAACCCCTTCTGTTGCAGACTTATTTCTTTGATTACGGTAGAAATTAGAAACCCTGCAGAACTTTGTTAGAGAGTATTTGAGTGTAATTCAATTACTGTCATGACCACAATGGACTATGGATTATATACATTTCTCAGCGTAGATGAGACCTTGATCGACAGAAAGAAGAAACCAACATAGTACTGTTTTGCTCGAAGTAAATGGAAACGTCGAAGCAGTCAAAAAAGAGTCGTCCCTGTAGTGCCTCTTTTGGTTCAGTGCATACCATGTGCTCACCTCCCGCACTGGATATTTAAGAAAAGAATTTTAATTACGAGAAGCGCCGCACTTACGTTGCGTATATATTTTGGCTTCCGAAAGTGAGCTTACAACAATTCTTATTTGTAATTCTGTGGGCATGTTCCTTCTCCACAGTCTGCCACATGTTCACAGAAGTAGTCAACTTTTGCCTTCATTCTTTGTTCAGTGCACTGTGAAGTTGCATATGGTCAATTGAAGTTCCAATATTCCCATAATTTCGATGATGACATGGTCACATTCCGACTTATCGTACACATCTTTTTCCTCTGCCTTGCTCAATCTTCTTGTCCACAAAGCTTCCGTGGGACACTTTTTCCAGGGTATTCCTTGTTATTTGAAAAATAAATTTAACGTTCAAAAAATAGTTAGTACTACAACCGGCCTATGTGGCAAAATTGAAGAGAAATCCTTCATGTATTTGTTCCTTCTGGTAAAACTGGAGGTATCGTTCGTGAAGTGGACATTACATGTGGTCCTTTTCGTTGACAAATGTAGCGCACAAATTTGTGAGACTGAAAGTAGAAGCCCATCTACTCTAGACTTCAGTGCACTGTACTACTTTAGAAATGCACATGCCTTGCAATTGAAAGATGTCGACATTGTGCAGATTGCTCTTTCGAAGTCCAACAACTTTGTGGGACTTGAAGTTCTGAAATACGAATTCCTGGAAGCGTGGCGAGGGGAAGGCATCCTCCGTGAAGCACTGACAGTACTTGAATTCATCTCTTCGGTGAGTAGTATCTGTCCTCTTGGAATTAGTATCAGGATTGTCAGTGGGGAGGAAAAATTATTTCAATCATTATCCATCAGTGAAGGAAGACTGCTGTTTGCCAAGAATACTTTCAATTCGAGAGATTTCTGGAATTCGCTTCTACTAATGCTTTTCACTGAAGTCCAGCAGTAAGTCGTTTTAGTTCTCTCCACATTTGAATTGTACATGAAATTGATGATTACTGAACACATGATTGAATCAGAGTCACGCATGATTGAATTTCAGTTCTGCTTTCAAGTGTAACTTGGAAACAGAAATCCGTGTTTTTACTTTACAAAGAATTTAACAAATAAGGTACATGCCACAACGACTTTCAAAAAATGTCTGAGTATTCCATGTGACCTAACATATGCCTCCTGAAGATCCACGAATTGATGGACTCCCTGGACCGGAATATTAATTCTGACAGCAGCACTACTGAGAACGTTGGAAGCAAGACAAGCAATTGGATGTCGAGCGACCATTGCCCAGGCAGTTGCAAATTCATGTCGCACTCTCAGTACGCTTTCATTCGGTCTAGTTCTCCTCTACCAGACAATGTCATGATAGGAGTTGTAGGATTACCCGAGGAAGGTCAGAGTAGTCATGACAAGCTTGTCCGCATGAGAAAGCAATTGCTACTCATGTTGAATGAGTCAAAAGTAATTTTAGAGAAGGCGAACATCTTGACAGAGCAATGTCGAATTGCCTTAGAAGATGAAAATATCGACACTGATGTTGCGCCGAAAGGCGTGGAGGAAGGAGAACCTGTACATACAGGGCATCAATAAATTCGAAATCAGTAATGCATGATCACTTCATGCTGCTGCTTCTAAAAGTGTGAAACGAATTATAGGAAAGCAAAGACATGTCCCTATACGTAGCAAGTACTGTATAAACTGCTTCCTTACTTGACGTCTTCTTTCTTTCACTTTTATTCACTACATGCGATTATAAAAAGATTTTGAATAAGAGGACATGTGACAGCGTTCTTGTTGATTGATCACAAATTTATCTTTCCTTTCTTTAAGATGTTTGACGTGAATAACCGGTCACTAACTGTTGAGTACATTTTCAACAAAAAATAGTTAGTGACTACATATTCTGGAATTACAGTATAACTAAATGCACAAGTTCAGAGCAGTACACTCTGTCATAAAAACCTTGGAACCGGCCACTGCTTCACTATGCATTGTGGTTGGCCTTCGCTTACAGCGGTTAATATCATTGACGAACTGAATCTCATGATTTCTCATACTTGTCTTGTAGTGAAAGCGTGAGGAGGAGAGTAAGTGAAATTTCTGAATTCCGAAGTGGGGACCACAATCAACATCAATACAGTGATACAAGCGCTTGCGGAAAGAAGACTGTTGACTGCAGGTAAACACTGTTCTGTGGCCCATGTAATTTCCATCAGCAACTAAAAGCTCGCCTTCAATTAATTATGGCATCTGGCATCTTCCAGACCACTACTTTTCCATAATCTATATTTGGTCGTCACTGACTTCCGTGGTATTGCTGGGTGCGCGTCTCACTTCTTCCTTGCTACTTGTCATACTTGAAGATGAGCAAAAACTTGGAAGAAACTAAACGATTGGTGAAGAAATGCAGTAGGGACTGAAAAGGACGTTCGATCTCCACTGTCGCTGCTCCTGTGCTTCTAGCTCTCATTTTTATTTGTAAAGCCTGTAGGAGGACGACGTAGTTCAGTGAAAAAACTCTCTTTGTCAAACTTCGCTGTGAGCTTGGGAAATTCCTTCCGTGACCCTACTGAATCGAGTTCACAACTGCCGTCAATTGCGTACTCTTCTGTGGACGGGGCGGGTTGACTCCTGAAGTTCCTAAGTTCGACATGCTTGAATAGGAAGCAAGAACAGCATGATCATATAGCGAATGACAATTCTCTATTCGCGAAGTGTTGAACAGCACTGTGCGCTGTGATTGACACCGCCAGAGGTGGGTGCCAACTAACTACTCTTCGCTCTTATGAATTTGAAGGATGTTCTGCATTTCCTTGTATGGAAAGAAACATGTTTCTGGTGGTTGAATTCATGTGTATAAAGCTTTTCCATTGTACATGGAGAACAATTTCTGTTTGCACATTCAGTGTGTGACCACGACCTTCTGAATGGATTTCATATTCAAGGAAATAATTATTTCCTTGAAGAAGGAAAAAGACAGATGCAGTCAACTAAGTGTTCATTAGTGCACTTGTTTAGGAGGTGGCAACAAAGACATTGAGAAGACCAATGTGGATTGCGTGTGTAACAGCAGCTACTCAAATGAGGTACACATCCACAGCTCATGCTTTGGTACATGCTTCCTTGACGTTGCGACCAACATTCGATGTAGGGACGACCATGACATCCTTTTTAAATTGTTATGACTCGTTGCACATACAGATGGAATTAACTAGAACAGAAAGTCTTGGTTCATTATGAACTTCCCTAGTGGACTACGCATGGCGCGGGTCTTCATTCATTATTTGCTTAAATTTCACTATTTTATTTTTACTACTTGAACTCACGTAAAGAAAGATGAAGGTGTATACAGTTCCAAGGGAAGCTGTATTAATGACACTAAGAATTGATAGTTGTATCATCATGTTTAACTATATAGATTGGAACTTGATGTATTCCCCTCTAATCCTCCACATCGATAACAGCGTTTGAGTGTAGAGTGATTGCAGGGTTTCTTCATTAAAATCTTCAAGTATATCACTATTACAGTGTTTAGGGGATTCTGCATTTCGGTATCTTGAGGGTGTACTTGCAGCAAGCCTACTGCTTGCCGCCCTAAAACCATTACATTTGCAGAAGTCAAAGATAAGGTTTTTTGACAGCAGTGACAAGCACGTTCCAAAGGAACATGAAATTCTTGTATTGTTTATGTATCCAGATTGCAAAAAAAGATATTCTGCAGAATGGGGTGTGCAGCTGATAAGCTGGAAACAGTCGAAAGGAGGTAGTGGAGCGCCGTGTTTTCACTGAGTCCATGAAGGTTTGCAATGCCGAAAACACATTCCACGTTAAATCATATATAGGATTCAAAATGCAAGTGCTCCTACCTTCTTCTTTCTGTCGAAAAAGCACTCCTACTTTGTACATTTCGAGAGGAATTGGAGTTCATCAGCACTATAGTTATCATTTCAATGGAAAAAGAGGATCTACTGGTGAACAAGAAGATTCTATTCAGTTTATCAGTTTCCAGACCTAACTTTTATTCTAACAAAGATAGGATGAGTGTTTCTAATTGGTGTTGTATTCCCACGTCCTGCCCATTGATCTTCTCGTACAGAACATTCTTACTTAGCTTGTATGCTATTGGTGATCATTCTTCTGGTAGTTCGGAAATCTTCAATGCAATTAAAATGTCGATTGATGTCATGTACAGGAAGGGATGGCTGCCTATGAATTTTGCACTCGAAGTGAAGCGTGACTATAACTGAATTTGAATCCACAATGAGGTGATTGTCACCTGCACAATTTTCTTCACCTTGAATGGAAGCACAGTGGACAAAAGGATGGCTGGTGAATACAATCTACCTCGAAATAGGTGAATCACTACCTTGCCTTCTCACGTGACGGCCGCCTCTCCCTGTTCAGTTTTTCAGAGAAGGTACTTCCCAAACTTAGCAGTAAGTCAATGCACAGTAGCATAACCTACCCACAGCTTCTGCTGAGTCCTAGCCTAAGCGTGGGAAGATCCTGTCTTCTCGTGGCTTAATACTTTTCTGCCATTGAACATGAATAATTCTTAAATCTTCATATTTTTTGCTTCTGCCAGTTCTATGGGTCCTGGCATACCTATGGGGTTCTCCTAAAAATAAAATCAATTTCTACAGAGGTAGGTAGAAGTACGTGAGTAGCAAGTGAGTGTGGAATCCTGAAGTTCTTAAATTCGAAATGTTAGTTCACAATGCGTTGAGGAGGTGCAACGGAGGGTACAGATGTTTTCAGAGGGTGTTTCCGTTGAGAAATCGTGATAGCGATTACGATCATTCCTGATATCTGTATTCAGTATTAAAAGAACATTTAATTCATAAATGTATGAGCTGTAGTGTGTTGTGACACCTTTAATCAGAAAGTAGTCGACCTTGGTGGGCTTCATAGCTAAAACATTTACTTCACTGCCGTTTTGCATGAGGCAATTTGTTTTCATCTACAGTCGTTCTTGGGCTATGTAAGTTGCTTTTCGCTTGTCAATTCGAAGTGCATAGTTCATTCTTCATGATGCAGCAAAGCGATTACAGTTGAAGGAAATAGAAAGATTCATTTTTTTTCCGAGAATAGGAAATGAATCTTTAGGACGAGTCTGAAATTGTAATCTGCATCCTCAGATACCAAGACAATGTCTTCTTCTGAATGGAATATTAGAAAGTGAACGTCTTTGCTGTTTGTCATTATTTTGCTCGGTATAAGTGCATATCCGGTAAGTCCCATACTGAATTCTGAGATTGCAGGAACTTGGCAGCATGAGGCGACGACTATGTGTGGCTTACCACATTGAACGGTCCACAGCGCAGAGGTTGGGCCTCGTTCAGTATCCGTGCGCATGCACACGTTGCAGAGGAGGTAGAGTAAAGAAATTGGACATTGTTGCAAGACATCACAGTAAGTTTGGACGAGATCCATACTTAATATATCCAGTACTGGTAAGTTACAATCAAATTCAAGAAAGTCTATGTTTTTTTAATTAATTCAATTTCATTAAACGAGTCCATTAAGTACTGTGCTCTACGTTTCATTTGGAAGGCGCTAATAGTTCCAGACGTGTGCTGTATATTTCATTTGGCAGTGTGGACCACTTTCCAAACGTATGGCGGTGTTCAAATAAGAATAATTTGTTGTTGTTGCTAGACATATTGAATGTATTATTAAACTTCATTAGAACTGTGCATTGCTTTCCTTGATGTTCTCTGGTGAAAGTTTCGGTCATGTTGTCATACTTAATTGTTTTTGTTTCTGTGTTTTGTGCAGACTATAGATGGACGACATGTTCGAGGTCCATCACGCAATGGTCGGCGATAAGAAGAGAGGTATCGTCAACAGAATCGTGAGAGGTATCGTCAAGAGAATCGTGACGATGTAGAAAATGACTTCACTTGGCCAAGGAGGACAGCAGTGGATGTTCAAAACATGGCCAGAGATGCCTTTGGACGCATTGATGAAATTCACGACAACGTTTCAAATGAAGAAGGTCAAGCGGCGGTGGATTTCGATGAGGAGGAAGATGATGCAGGCTCAAATGAAGAGAATTTGGAGTACTTGTTGCAAGAATCCACTCAACCTATTTTTGAAGGGAGCTCCCTCAACCGACTTCAATGTGCCGTAGTCTTTTTCTCATTGTGCAATTTGTACTCAGTTCCGCAGACTTTCATGGATGCCTTGATGACATGGATTGCTGGGGACCTTCTGCCAACCTCTAATTGCTTTCCCAGAACATCCTATGAAGTGAAGACTATGCTAATGAAGTTGGGCTTGAAGCATCGTCAAGTGCATTGTTGCCCTGAAGGTCATGTGTTGTATGAAGGGGACAATGAAGATCTGGAGGAGTGTCCGACTTGTAGAGAACCTCACTATGTTCCTGGCTCTAATGCAGTTCCACAACGGGTAGTTCGTTATTTTGATGTCATCAACCATTTACTACGAATGTTTAAATGTCCGGAAGTTGCAAAGCAAATGACTTGGTACGACAGTCACAAATCACGGGGACAAGTTATGAGGTCAGTAGCAGACAGTTTGCATTGGAAAACCATAGATCGGGTTCATCCACAATTTGCAGCTGTGAAGACAAATCTTCGACTTGGACTCGTAGGTGATGGCATTATTCCATTCAAGAATAATGCTATCAAGCACCCCACATGGGTTCTTCTCATAACCATTTACAATCTTCCGCCTTGGCTTATCACAAAGAAATTCTTCATATCTCTGGCTGTGTTGATTCCAGGACCGAAGGCTGTGACCGCGGAGAATGTAGATGTCTTTCTACGTCCATTAATTCGCGATCTTCTGAAGCTGTGGATCGGGGTACCTGCAATCAATATGTGTGAACCAGAAAGACAAAGACGGTTCACTTTAAGAGCCATGTTAATTTGGACAATTAATGATTTCCCCGCCTACGGCCTTCTCTCGGGCCAGCAAGTTCATGGTTACAAAGGTTGCCCGCTATGTGGCCCAGAGACATGTGCTGAATATGCGACACTTTTGAACAAAATGATTTACTTAGGGGGGAGGCGTTATCTTGCACCTAATCATCCTTTTCGGAGGGCAAGAGCAGCATTTAATAATCACCCGGAATGGCTCATGGCCCCCGAGAGACCAAGTGGGCAGGAAGTACTTCAGTGGGGGCTGGAGAGAGAAGCATTTTTGAGGGAAGGTGGAATTGAAAATGCTGGTGATGACCCTGTGAAGTTGCATGGCGTCAAACGAAGGAGTGCTTTCTTTGAGCTTCCTTATTGGACGGTACGTTTCTATCGTTATGTCACGAACTGTTCATATTGAAATCGTTGAAGGAGTATATTTGAGAGAAAGAGTTTTAGAAATTCAATCAAAATATAATTGTTTGTCATTTCTTTGTGGAAAACAATCAATCGAAAAAGGTATGGCAGTTTGGAATTCCAGATTTCTTTAATTGATAGACAAAGACAATTCAGTGAATGGTCAGGAAGGCATGGAAGTCCTCTCGTTTGTTCTTCAGAAAAAGAATTAGGTGCTACGCATGAGAAGCGGTTCAATTAGTGGACATGGTAGGCATTTAAGGAAGTGTCAAAGAATGTTTGCATTCATGTTGAACAGTTTCTTTTTCAGCCTATGAGCACCTCAAGGCATTTTTTATTGAGGTTGTTTTATTTCTGGAGGTGTATCTGGGGATGTGAAGAGCTCATACATTTCTGAATGGAATTAAATTTATACAAAGTATTCCAGGTCTTGAATTGTGAGAGCAGTTTTTAAATGATAGTGAAAACCTTTTGAAAGAGAATCCGTAGTGCACCTGAACAAAATGCAATCACATTATGTGAGCACAATGTGAAATGTAGGTGTCAGTTGGCAGCTGAAGACTAGGTTGAATTGAACCTACGACTGCGATGAATATGGTATAATTAGAGAATTGCAACAAAATTATCCATATCTTCAATCGTCCGTGAGGACAGGTACAGTGTGCTTTCGAAATTACGGAGGTGCTTTGTTAGTGGAATTTTGAATTCGGGGCACTTTGTTTGTTGAAATCCAGATCAATTTTTTTTTCCTGAGTTCTAAAAGGACGTTAATATGAAATGAAGTGAGATAGATTTGAGTCAATTTTCTGTGAAGTGGTTACTTTTCCATATTGTTGTATTCTTGTGTGACGTAGGATGTTTTTCAAGTATTTGGAAACATGAATTCAGCGTATCAAATTTGAAATCAAAATATCTTCATTGAAGTATTTTGTAAAGTTAAAAAGTGTGGCGGTAACGTGCACATGGCATGGCACTGGATTATGAGTAAGTGTTGTAGGATAGGGTTTTGGTAGTCAGAGAAGGTGTGCGGTTCTGGTCAGGGCACTTCTGTTGAATTTAACTCTCTTCGCAATAAATTTCCATTTCATGTCATACTAAAATTAAATAACATGGAATATAAAGAAATAAAAAGACATGTAAGGTAATTGAAGTGATGACAAGTGTGTACTGACTAGGGCAACACAAATTTGGTCATGTGTAGGTCACTGTTTCTCTCTTCATGTAATTACTTAGGGAATTCAATGTCCACTGACATCGTTTTACACCATGTGGGTTCTATATTGTAAATACAAAGAAAGCAGTAGTTCAATTGCTTGTGAAGATTTGAATAGACATATGATTTGCCGTATTAGAACAATGTGAACATGGCTATATTTTTGCTCTTGCCTCCAATAGTTTCATGTGCTCTTGACGAGGACTATTGGAGCACTAACTATTGAGTGTCATTTGGTGTTATCATTGTAGGAGCATCTTGTACGACATGGCCTGGACGTGATGCACTGCGAGAAAAACATATGTGAGAATATAGTGAAGACAGGTTTTGGAGATAAAGATTCACCCGCAGTGAGAGCCGACCTTCAAGCCAGGAACATTAGACATCATCTTCATCTGCAACCTGTTGGTACAAACCAAGATAAGTTTTATATGCCGGAGGCTACCTACGTTTTGTCAGCGGAGGATAAGGAAAAGGTGTTGCACGTGCTGAAATCATTGCGCACTCCGACCCATTATGCGAGTGCATTGCATACAAAAATTAGTAAAGGGAAACTAAGTGGTCTTAAATCACACGACTACCACGTCCTTTTGCAACAGATTTTGCCCTTATGTTTCCGCAGAATTTCGAAGAAGCCTTTTGCTGCTGCTGTTATTCGCTTAAGCAGAGTATTTCGAAAGATTTGTGCGAAAACAATAAATATTGATGATGAGCAACAGTTGAAGGCAGATTGTGCAGAAACTATGTGCCTATTGGAGAAAGAGATGCCACCCTCTTTTTTTGATATAATGTCACACACACCTCCACATTTAGTGGAAGAACTCTTCTTATGCGGACCAGTTCATACTCGGTGGATGTACCCATTTGAACGGTATTTTAAATCTTTGAAAGGATTCGTGCGAAACCTAGCTAAACCAAAGGGCAGCATTGCAGAAGGGTACCAGGCAGAGGAAGCTCTAGGATTCATAACGGAGTATATGGCGGACTACAGTATAACATCACGAAGAGTTTGGGATGACAAAGAGGAGCCAACAATGGTGGATGAGATTTTGGAGGGAAAGGGGAAGCCAAGGCAACTTTCAGAGAACTTGCGGAACGCAATGCACTCTTTCGTTCTGGATAATGCCTCTCACTTGGAGGTGTATAGGGAGTAAGAAATATCCTAGTCCTTTGAATATTGTTTTTCCACGAAAGTGACTCATGGGAGAGTGTCCAGTTTTTAGTATGTAGTGGTCATTTATTTATTAGAGAAAATGTAATTGAATTACTGAAGATTTTAACTCTGATATCGCTGAGTAAAAAATCAGAATTAAAACTGGTAACATAATAATAATTGTAGTGCGAAAGGAAATTTTGACATGAGTGTGAATGAATTGTATTTTTGAAAGGAAATAACTTTGATTCCATTTGAGAAAATGTTTTTGATTTCTATTATTGAAATTGAAGTTAGTGATTTTGATTCAATGATTAATAATTCAGTCCTTTGATCTTCAGAAGTATCTGAAAAGTAGCTAGTGAGAGAGTCCTTATTATTTTGGCAATGGGTCAAAATTTCGTAAGATTACAGGAATGACGAAGTACTAAGTTATATTCATTTTCAGTCGAAATGTAGGGAGCTTGAAAGAATGTAACGTCACGGACTAGAATGAAGTGTTCCTCGCAAGGCCTCTCTTGGCTGCACTTCAATTACTGCAGCCTATTATAATGGCTTTTGTCCTTTTTTTTATGCATATCACGAGCGGAGGATGGAAAAGGAGTTTAGAGAGTTGTAGGGAAGAATAAGAAAAGCCCAAAGGAATAGGCTGTTTATTTTATTTTCACCTCTAATATAACTTGGACTGCCTGAACAAGGGATCCAGTTCAGCCTCACCTACTGACATTGGTGTGCAGTAATGTAATTGTGAATCATTCAGTAGTTGAAGGAAATTTTCGACAGTGTTGATTTGAATTTTATGAGCCCCAACTTCAGCTAGGCCTGACCGTGTGTGCTGCAGGCGGTATCAACAAATATGTGAAGAACGAAGAATAGCAAGAGCAGAGTTCCATTCTAGAAACCCTCGTAGGAGCGGTAGGAGATGGCCTCCCTATCCAAGTGGATTGGAAGAGGTGCCAGCATTTGCAGAATGGATTTCAGAAGATGTGCAGAAAGCTATAAACGAAGGGGCTGTGATTTCAGAGGATGTGGAAGACTCAGCCAAAGCACCATCATTACAAGCACGGAGGTTCAGGAGTATGTATGCCTACGGTTATCACTATCGTGTGAAGAGCGTAGAAGGAAGCCTAAGGACCTGTGACTCTAGTGTAGCTGCCATTTTTCGGAGACCATGCCGATCAGGTATACGAGATGAGAATCCTGTTGAAGCAACGTTGGAGTACATAGGGCAGATCTTGGAGATAGTGGAGTTGAACTATGGACGGCATTGCACCGTCTTGTTTGTTTGTGAGTGGGTGAAAGCGAATTATAGAGGTAGAAATGCGACAGTGAAAAGAGACGAATGGGGATTCACAATGGCAAATTTCAGCTCACTATTGCCATTTGGATACGAATCATTCGCTTTCCCTGTGCATTGCGACCAAGTGTTTTTCTCGGATGTGGAGGAGGACCCTGGCTGGAGAATCGTACTCCGAACTGAAGTTAGGGGTCGTCGAGTGGACACTGAACAGGAGGAAGAAGAGGAGGCGGAGATATTTAGAATGGGAGACGACTTGGATTTTGAAGGGTTTCGTGCCGCTGCTTCGAATGTGGAAAGCGATGGACCTCCTATTCATGCGGGGAGGAACATTGTAATGAACGAAGTTTTAGGTGATGGAATAGATCAGGAAGCAGTTGCATTTGACAGGGACGTAGGGGAATCCTCCGAAGAGGAAGCGTGATTAGGGCAATTAAAAACTAGGGTTGAAATTGATTTATTTTTCTCCAGCTCGAGAGGTCTCAGTGGGAAGACGTCGCGACGTGGTGGGTTCTGTGAAGGTCGGAATCAATTTCAGAGGTGCAGCGTGTTGAATAAGAAGTGTCGCAGAACTTTTTGAAGCTTTAGCACTTAGGTTTTATTGCTACCGAATGTGTGAAGTAAGTAATGGTGACTGTAATCTTTGAAGTCCCCATTGTTTCTGTGCAGGCGATTTCAGGAATTTTATATTGACCAGGAATTGTGTAGTTGTGATGCGTATGGAGATCGAGCTAAGTGATTGCATTTAGAAATGACTGGGGTAAAACTTCTTGCTGTATGTATGTGTGATAGTGTTTGTCGGAGATGTACGTGGAATTGTGCAGGGAGAAGGGAAATTGGAGCAAGCGATTTAATTCTGCCTTCATTTTATGGTAGTGCCTAATCTTCTTCAGTGATCGCAATGTTGTTGGAGAAATTGAGAAGAGAGCTGTAATCGAAGAATAGAGAAGTAGGAGAAATGTGTGGAGACGGTGGAGAACTAAGAGCGAAGGCTTGCCAGTGATCAGATTCAAAGGTATGGTATCACTATCTCTTGTTTTTGTATTCGCACGCTGAGGGCCCAGGACGATGAGATATGAATTGTTTGTGGCATCTGTTAAAGTGAGTGCTGTTTCGAATTGAAGAGAATTCGAGAGTTCTTGAGAGAGCGTGTAGCACTGCTTACGTAACAGTGCAAGTGAAATGATTGTGTCCATGTAAGTCGAAATGGTGAGCACCGTGCAGCGAAATTGTTTTACAGAATCAGGCAGTAATTGATTAGTGGAAAGTGAGCTGACGTTGCATTGAACGGCGAGCTGTGTGAGGTAGCATTGTTGAGAATCCATCATGCTCAGAGAATTTGAAAAGCATGAACGAGCGTATAATCTATAGTATGGTCAGTAACGGTACTTCTGGGGAGGCCTCTCTCAATCACAAGTGGAGTCGGCTGAAGTATGCATGGTTGGATACGAGAAGCACCGTTGTAAGCATTGACCGCAGTGACTGGAGTGTTGAAATTTGCTTCTTCTATAATCGATTGAAGTAGTTACGCAACTTATTGCTACTATGAAAGTCTTCATAGATTAACAATTATGTGCTGACTCGTTCATTGAGTTCGAAAGCTGCTTGTTGAGAGCATGTGAGATGGTTCTGGGATTAAGAGGGGTCGCATTGTTGCCTATTCAGTAGACATTCATCGTCATTGTTGTGTGCATTCACGAAACGGTTCGTTGTCCTCACTTTTTTTAGTAGCGTCGTCCGCATTAATGGGAATCAGAGAGGGTGGCCGAAATGGTTTGTTTGTTAATTTAATTTACGGAATATTCAAATTTGAGGTCGTGAATGTCGATGTCCAGATCTGAACCTTCTTTCAGTGATTGTTCATTTGCCCCGAAGTAAGGACGCAATGTTTGGAGAAGCCTAATTAATAGTGAAGGCATGGACATAAGTATTTTCATCACATTCAGTCGATGGAATGTGCAATGAGTATTTTTTTTTTAAATGTATGTTACTTCTGGGAAATGACCGTTTTCAGTAGTTTGAAACATACTTTGCAGGTGCAGAAATAGGCGATGAAGACTCACGAAATTTTTATGAGGAGCGGTATTTGGGAAGCTCTTATTTGTTGCAGGTTTTTAATTTGGACGTCAAAGAAAATTAAGTTCAGTAATAGTGAATGAGGAGAGTCATATCTAAGGTATTTGGACTGGAAGACAGTGCCCTCTGCATCCTCACGGAACTTTTTCTGAAGTGCGAAATCTGTTTGAAGAAGAGGGAAGCTGTACATCGATTCATAAGACCTTGCAGAAGTCGTCGTGAGAGTAACGCGTGTCCATTTTCTTGTTCATTGCCAGGGAGAGTTGTAGTTCCAGTTGCAGTTGCGTTCTGTGGATGGGGGTGCACCCATTGAGTTGTCGTACTTCAAGTAGCGGAAGTCAGACTTCAAGTCGCCAGCAATGGTAAGCTTCTGATCCAGGGTAGTAGTGCATTTTCTGTGCTGAACTGGAGTTCGTGGTTGTGGACAGACTTGATCGTATGAGTAATCAGATTTACTGTAAATGTGGACGTCAGAGTGCTGTACGTGTGACGAACTAGTGAAGTGGAATATGCTTCTGTACGTAACTGAACCCTCACGTAGCAGGATTGAGGAGTGAGGTAAAAATTTCAGTTTGAGCTACGAAGGAAAAGTGTGGTCTGTTGACTTAAATGATGATTGGAGTGCGCAGGAATGGGATTGGAGAAGCATCCAGTATTATTTTATACCACCTTGAAGACCGGCAGGCACACTGAGAGAGTGCTGCAGTGCAGCGTGGGGAAGACCACATCAAGCGAACATAGACATCGTTGTATGAGAACATCGAATGAAAAGGGTGTCTGTGACGCAGGTCTGGGGGGACAAGTATCGGAGTAAGTGTTGCATTTCATATTTCGGGACCTCTTTCACTTCGGTGTCTGAATCAGAGTAATGGGAGGGATTAGTTCTTTGCATTTTGTGAAGCAAGGATTACTATGGTAGTAGGAGAGGGCATGGGGTAGTGGAGGAGGGCACTCATGTCATGCCACAGTCTAGGGGAGAGAGGCTGTGAATGCTTCAAACGGCAGTTCTGGGTTAGAGGAAGAGAATGGAGAGAGTGGGAGCGAAATATGGGGCGTTGTTGCTGTTGTATTAGAATGTGTTCATCATTCTTTGAATGGCCGAGAGTGGAGTAATAAAGTAGTTCTGACAGTGCAATTGTTCTACGAGTGTAGGGAATTGTCGTGAAGCAAGGTGGGCTGAAGAGCGAAGACATCAGCAAGTGGGCAGTGCTACTGAGTCTCTTCATTGAATGGGAGCTTTTGGGCGGTGGACTTCGGTAGCTCCTCGGTCACTGTAGGTCAGTCATTCAGCGTATGTCATTTGTAGAGAGTGTATTTGGTAGAGTCCGTTGCTGTTGACAATGAATTCATAGGGTGCTATGTACATGGTTTGTTAAGAAACATCACTACCAATTGGCGTTCAAATTTTCATTCTACTCGTACATGACGTTTGAAAAGTTTGCAGTGAATACATATTTATTATGCAAGGAGAGTCATGTGTGCGGAAATGAAGGGACCTGTGCTAATCTATATCCTACACATAGTCGTTTAACAGAATGAGTAGGTCAGTCTTTTTAAGTATTCTTCATTGAACGCCTGAAGCTTTTATTGTAGCCATGAACAGTCGCTGGAGATATGTATGTGAGCACTTGAACATGTAGAATTAGATATGCATCATGGCTGTGATTATGTGGGAGCTGGAAACCAGAAAGTCCTTCCGGAGAATTGCTCAATGAAGAACCATGAATCATAACAGTGAAGTAGGATGAGGTGGGTTGCTTTCAGGTTATCTGAGGTAGAGGAGATGAAATAGCCCCCAATTCTGTGCAATGTGCAGGGTATGTTCTGAACCCCTAGATCCCAGGAGGTACAAGGATAATTAATCGCCCATGTCACGGCTGCACCTTAATTTTGGGGAGTTGAAACATGTTTACAAAAATGCAGTATGAATACATTGAAAGAGAAGTGGAATAGACATGAAACCCAAGTCATTGAATATTCTTAGAGTTTGGTGGAATTCTTATGAAACTATGTAGTTTAGAGGGCATAGGGATCTTAGAAGTTGCCCCACCTGAAATGTACAGTGCAGGCTATGAAAAAGCAACATGCACAATTACTGTGTGCTGAAGTCAGGGCACCGTTCTAGAACCGCTCCATGAACAACATGGAATGAGGTTCAGTGCTTGGAAATGTGAATGCAGATTTTCTTATTTAAAAAGAATTTTGAAATGGTAAATAATCCCCGTTGAAAATTTTCCGTTGAAGTAAATCTATTTTTCCTATAGAGAATTGAAAATTACTTGTTCTGGACTGTGAGCACGAGGGAAGGAAGTGATTCTGCATGATTTACCATGGGACGTTCGTGTGACTAGTACTTACCAGAGGAGGAAGGCAGAAATTGAGCCACTTAAACAATTTAAAAAAAAATTTATACAAGGAAATGACACCTGCTCGGCGGAAGCAAGGCATCGGGATTCGGTTCAGCAGCAATAGTACTAAATTTATTGACTAAAGTCCAATTTCAGGCGTGGTCTGTGTGCAAGCAAGTGACTAATGTGAATGTCGTGTGATGTAAAGTGGATAAAGTATGCCACATCACCACAACGCGTAGTTTTCAATTCATTAAATTCTAGACTGTCCAGGGCAACAAGAGCGCTGACACATCTGCTGTGGACCTCACACATGTTCGTCAGCTTCAACAAGTCGTCAGCTAGGGTGACTGGAACAACAGAGCACTGTTGATTTTCTGTTGATTCCAACACCATTTTCTACTAGTGTATGAATTGTTCCTACGGCAACAACAACCATTAAATTAAAATTCTTTTTGATTTGAGTATTTGAATTTTTTTTATTTCTTGTGCTAAATAAAAATTAATTAGAACAAGTGAAACAAATGTAGAAACAAATTAGAGCAACAAAGTAACAACTTTTGTATCAAAAGTGAGGAAATTGAGACTAACTAATCTTGTTTACAAATGATGAAATAAAAACTTCACTTAGACTACTTTATCCATTGAAGCCACATAAAAATCGCATTTTTGTCCATGCCATTTGGCAATCTTTGATTGTATTATTGACAAACCAAAGTACAAAATTAATATTTATGCTTTGGGAGAATTATTCTAAATTACTCAATTTTCTTCTTAAGTTGATTGAGACTTGCTAAGATGTCAAAATACACCTATTTTCTTCAAAGACAATTCATATACTCTCTTAAAACTTTACACATTATTTTTATATTGGATTTTAACTATAAATATGATTAATTTGGAGTGCAAAGTTAGTGTTACTACAAAACCAATGGCATTACAATAAAATCATGGAAATTATTAAGATTCATTGATTTTTCTACTTGCACTAGTTTAAAATAGCATGACTTTGATATTTATAAGTCCCTTATTCTATAAATATGGATATATCCTATTAATGAGGGTGGAAAATTAGTCTCACCTATACAATTAGTGTCACCACAAATTTTTATTTTTTTTCAATTTAATTCAATAGTATTTCAGCATGTACTAATTGAATAATTGAAAACAATATATGTAACTTTGATAAATAAGTATCACACAACATATTACATTGATTTATTGTATTAGTAATGACACAAAACTAGTATACTAATATCTTTACGCTTCTTATTCTTCTTATCAATGTGTGCTAATTTATAATGGTGTATCTTTGGTAAACTTAGTGACACTTTACTGATTTTATCTTCTTACAGAACTTGCAGAATTAGTGTGACTTGCAAAATTAGTGTTTCTATTACAATAAATCAGTGTAGTTCAGTTCATCCTGGGTACTTGCAACCACGTGGAAGAGATGAAGCAGCCAGCATAGAGAGCGTGACTTGGAACAGGACCATGAAATCGCCATAAACCCTTTGGATAACTCCATCGTCTTCCCCGAATTCTGTTTTCTCTCCACATTTCTTCACAATCGCAGCACTTGGCACAGCGATGGCGTCGAGCAGCTGCTTCCCACACCTCCACTTCCCCACCTCCCAAGCCACTCTTCTCTCCTCCCGAACTCCCTCTTCAACTTTCAAATACTTCCCACCAACCTCCTCTCTCCCGCTCTCATCTCTCAGTCTCGCATCTCCCCGTCACATTCCGCTTCTTGTTCGGAATTTAGGGCTCTCCTCCCCCTCGCAGCCTCGGAGATGTCGCATCCGTTGCAGTAGTGCATCTGGAGCTTCTGCCGGATCAGGCGAAGGCTCTGTTCCGGAGAGTCCTTACCTGACACTCGGTGTGAGCGCCTTGGAGAAGTTCGAGGTGATCAAGGCTGCGTATACTCGGAGGCGCAAGGACGCGGAGAAGCGTGGGGATGAGGGGACCGTGGAGCGGCTGGAGAAAGCTTATGACAAGATTATTATGATGCAGTTGTCGAACCGGAAGCAAGGGTTGGCGTTTGGTGGCCAGTTTGCTGTGTCGAAGGAGATTAAGTACGCGGACAAACGGTCCTGGTTTCCCTGGGGTCCGAAGAAGGCGCCCGTGGAGAAGCGAGAGGTTTTGATTAATCTGGCGATTTCGGTGCTGTTTTCGGCGTGGATTGTGGTCGTGGGAGGGCAAGCGGAGTGGAAGCCGCTGCAGTTCATGATCTTTTTGTATATTTATCGTCTTTTTAACAAGCTGAAGGAATTTGAGCCTGCGGCGGTGACGGTGAGCTATGAGGATGAAGAGGAGGGCGAAGAAGGAGGGGGGAGACGGGAGGATAGCGGCACGAGGCTGAAGAATGGGAAACGCTTGCTGCGGACGTTAGGGCTAGTGTTTAGCTGTGTGGCGGTTGCGTCTCTGGCTTATACGGGGATCTTAAATGCGTTTGAACTTGCGGGGCAGTATATTCCGAGAGCGTTCATGGGAGCGCAGGAGTTATTTGTCACGGGCGTCACTGCCGCAGGTCTCTTCATCATCGCTTCGTACTTCAGGTGACGAGGAGGAAGGGCACCAGGTATTTCATTATCCCGATGGTATTGCAAGAGATTGCACCGGAGAATTTTGTCAGTTGTTCGATTTAAAGGTTTAGGGTTTAGGTTGCGGAAATTGAAACCCGCTGAGAGGTAGCGTCTGGACGACAACATAGAGAGATGTTCTCTAATCTGTATTTTAGAGGATACGTCATTTGAGCATTTTAACCAAGATGTAGGAGTGGGCTTGCATTGAGAGACGAGTATAGAGATGTGAAGAGAACACTGTCAGTAGAATAGCCAAATCTGTTGAGATAAGAAATTTATCACAATCTATGAATTTCTCATGCAATCAGTCAAAGTGGGAGGGTGTAGACCTCTACAAGTGACAATAGCCAATCTCATTCCATCCGAATCTCAGTGGCCATCGACCAATTTAGCCAAGTCATGCTTTCACCCTTTGTGCACCTTGAAGCCCCACCAAATGTATGCATAGATGAGCTGGTGTTGGTCACTACAGGTACTTAACGTTATAATATCATCTACGTTAAAGTAATGCTAACATTTTGAAGTGTTGCTATAGAGTGAATTAAGTTGTCCTTCGTTTCATCATTGCTATCATCTGTTTGTGCTTGATTTCCATTATCATCGAGCGCTGTTTGCGCTGTTTGCGCTGGATAGGTTGAATTTGCATAGGATCGTGTGTAAGATCTTTCATTGCAACAATGACATGGGTTTTGTGGTATTTGCTGTGTGAAAGACAGTTTTTAATGTTTCTCTCGGCTGCATTTTACTGTGTGACGAAATATTCCTAAGTAAGTTGGTACAGTACTTGTGGTCGTGCAGTGTGCTGCTGTTGCGGGCGATGGTTATGAGACTTTTTCTGAATCGAAGACTTTTGTGGTATTCTCGTGATGATTCTCTCTCTTGCTCTGCTACAATCAAGTGGTACGAAGAGCAAGGTTTGGGAATTGAGTTCGTTGTCAGTAAATGAGTAGAAAATTGAACCGAACCGTTGGTGGAAGGTGGGACTGGTCTGTAGTCACGCCACTTTCTCTCACACTTCCGAAGTTTTCCATAGAGATCTGGTGGTGATATGTTTTATTGATTCAAGAAAAATGTGGGTCACATGGTGCGGGCATTTGGTCTAGTGGTATGATTCTCGCTTTGGGTGCGAGAGGCCGGGAGTTCGATTCTCTCAATGCCCCGGATGGATTTTTTTGTTTCAGTTTCGGTGCTTCAGAAGTCCTCATTCGAAAGGAAGAGTTTTTCCTACTATTTTGCATTGTGCAGAGTTTCCACGAAAGTATTCGATTGATCAGAGAGAAGCCTTGCTACCAATTCAATGGGGATTTTAATGCACCTGATTATGTATTATTTGATTTTAGTATGATGGTAAAGTCATGATTGTTCAAAGTTTTTTTGGTGCAGGTGTTTTGGTAGTTGGGGTCTAGTCTCTTAAATATGTACTTGTGTGATTGTGTGAGACTTTCTGGTATTGAAATCAGGATGTTGTTGGAATTGGATCCTCCTATATTATTTTTGTACCGAGAGAAATTGATCACTGTTCAGTACTGTACTGCGGGGGTGACCATTCAAAATGGCGTTTTTGCATTTGCAGGGAAGGAAATTTCACATCTGCCAACTTTGACAGCCTTGTAAGGGCCGAAAAATTCATTGTTGACCATGACATTTTTGGTGAGATGTCATTTTTATGTTAATTATATGTGTGCCAAATTTTTAGGCCAAAAGATTTATACAAAAAAAGATAATTGATATCTATCAACATCTGTAGCCATGAGAAAATTTTCACTATAGCCAACTTTGACACCCTCTGAAGGACAGAAGGACTGAATTTTTTTTCTTTTGCCATGAAATTTTTGGCATAAGACAACTTATATGTTGATTACATGTGTGAAAATTTTCAAGTCCAAAAGATCCACACAAAAAAGGGTATTGGAAATCTTCCAACATGTGTTATTGTAAGAAACAATTTCAGTACTACCAACTTTGACACCCTCCTAAGGGTTGAAAAATTGATTTTTTACTATGAAATTTTTTTTACAAGATCAATTCTATGTTAATGATATATGTACCAAATTTCAAGTTCAAAAGATTTGTATAGAAAAAATATTGAAAATCTACCAACATATTTAGTCACAAGAAGTAAAATTCTATTTTTTGTGAATTGTTCCATTTTATAATCATAAATTCATATGATAATTAAGTGGAAAATATTGGTTTGCATATTTAATTGTATGGATATGATGTATGAATCATTTTTTACAACTAGTAATTGAAATTAATTGTTAAATATTATTCTAGAATACATTTTTAATACATATTCACGATTTTGAAAATTTAGAGTATCCATTGGTCCTTCTTAGGATAATTTACTACATTTTTTTCTTTCCATTGATATATTACTATCATCCCCCTATTTGATGATTGAATACTTTGGAGTTAATTTATTATCCTATTTGAGGGTCACATTCCAACATGATAAATTAAGTATTTTGAAAATGTTTGAAGATTTTAAATATTGTAAGTGAAATGTCAAAAATATTGCAAAAGAACTTCTTCCATATTACCTAATTTTTGGAAAACTTTAAGCTTTTAGTATCCAATATTGAAAAGAAACACTTCCAAGAATAAATTTTAAGACATTGATTTATCTAATGATTATCATTAATTTGATAGGACAAGGTATAACAATGAAAATACATCAATTTAAAAATTAATAAAAATTATAGCAGACAAAACAAGAAAAGTGATGGTAGATGAAAACTACATGAGAAACTACAAAATTGAGTAGCCAAGATTAAAGGGTGCCAAAATCTTTAAATGTGATTTTCAACTTGGCAAAGCCATTGTTTACCACTACAAAGTAAAGCATTTTAGCAATTGGGTGTCAAATTTGACCCTTGCATGCACTAGTCTCATTCTAACGGTGAAAATTTATAGTTTAAGTCAACACAAATGTTGTAAGAATGTAGATCCCTAATTGATTTCTAATTAGATCCAACTTCTTTGACACTTTAATAATCCAATTCATATCCAATTGCTTATTAAACTTGTATGGGTGTTATTCTAGGGTGGAGCATTATACATATTTAAAATTAAAGTGTACTTTTATTTTGGAGACAATGCACATAAGACTTATGAATTATCTCTAAACAAAGATTTGATATAAAATTTCAAGAAAGTCATAGTTGAAACAAAAAACTAAAACTATAGGGAATTTTGTTAATAAATGGTTGTCATTCTACAACTTTGACATTCTTATAGTTTAGACCATGCAACCTAAATCTATACTTAACCAATTTAGACCACATGGTCTAAAAATGGCACATAGAATATCATTGTTTTAACAAGATTCACCAAATTAAAACTCAAAAAATGGTGTTGTCAAGACTAAGAATCGCCTTCTTGTTGACTCCCTATGAAACTTCTTGAATACTTTTAGAGGGTTTTAAAAGGGTGAAATTCTTCTTACAACCTTTGTCATCCACCCAATAAATGATTGAGCCTTTTGGAATTTATCCCAAAACTTTGAAAGGGCAATTTTTTTCACTACAAATAAACAAAGGTATAAATGACTTCTCCTCAATGATTGTAGTAGTCATTTCTTGTCTACAATGACTACCAACAAGTCATTTTGTTATCATTTTTAACTTATAGTTATTGTTGACAAGTCATTTATACCTTTATTTTTTTGTAGTGTTTTCAATAGAATTTTTTTTTAAGTTTTTCAAATGGTGTAAGTTTTCAACATAATTGAATGTATTTCATCAACTTCTTTTAGCTCCGATAATAAATTCTTAAAAACCTTCACAATCCACCTAATAAATGTCAATCTCATAGAGTTTAATATGCAAACAATACAATTTAGAATGAGAAAAATTGCTTGATAATCATTCTATTATCACAACTTAATGTAGCAATGCAAATCTCAAATTCAATGACTTGCATTTTCATCCTTAAAAAGGAATGCAAATTTTACAAACTCATATTCAAGGAAAAAAACCATTATTATTGAATAAGAACTCAAAAACAATCAAAATTTGTTCATTTTGAAAAATCAGTTATCACTAGAATAGCCAATAAATAATGTATTTAAGCTATTAATATTCAACTTCAAATCCAAATCTCAATTTTCCAACTTATTTCAACATCATCTTTTTCTATTGAGTTCAAATCAACACTAAAGACCCAATTTTGGTCACTTGGGACATTAGGAAGTTATGCCATAGGCTAAGCATCCAAAATACATTTGAAAATATAGAAGATCATAGCAATATAGAAATATTGTGTATACATTATTAGAATTTTTGCATATCACACAATACAATATATGGAAACACATAATATATTATACATTAAATTAGACATTCTTGCACTTGGTTAAGTGCAATGATTGTATGCACTACTATTCATTGAAAGTGAGATTTAAAAAAAGTTGGGTACCTCCTATCTTTTTGAACATACTTGTTTTATATTCCATCATGTTGTACTTCAATTGTGCGTGCAAATTTTTGGTGTGGGTGGAGTTTTAAAACTTCTAAGTAGAAAAAATTTGAGAATATTTGTTTTCTATACATTTATTACTCTTTTTGTTTTTCATATTTTAGTCTTCTAACACCATAAACTACAATTATTTTAATATTATATTGTTTTTGTATCAATATTACATATACAAAAGAAAATCATTGTAATAATTGGAACATTTATTATGGAAATCAAAATGGAATTGAAGGCATGTCCACTACATTCTAACCTCTTCATTTCTAATTTCTAATTCATATAATAGGAAGAAGATCTATTCCAATATGTAGAAGGATACAAGGTCTATACTTCTACACCTCACACTATTGTCACATGTACTACTATTATGCTTGATTTTCTGCATTGCTCCATCTAGTACTTGATCTAATGTGTCTATCACTTCTACAAATGATTTGTTAAGTCTTTTGTTTCTCCTCTACCAACTACCTCTAATTCTTCATATACACTTGGTCTACCAATTGAACTTAGTAGGTGCAAAGATGCATATTCCATTGCCCTATCCACCTTAGATAAATCAATTGCATCTTCAAGATTGTAGATTTGTTTCAATTGTTAACTTCAAGAAGAAGTCATTCAACATGAAACTATTAACAAAGGTTATCAAGTTGCAGTGTTGCACCACCAAAAAAATAATTGAATATAAGTGTCATTTAATTTTTCAACTCATCCAAATCAACGTAGCTTGCATGTGACCCTTTCATTCATTCAATTAAATTAAAAATAACAAAGATTTTGGCACTCTTATAATTTAGCTATTATAGCATCTTTTTCAAAAATTACTTTAGAAAATTAATATATAGCTTCCATTTCTACAAATTCCTAAATAAATATGAGTATATGACTATACGATTTAGTTTTTGAATAGAGTACTCTTGCAATGCAATTTTTTTTAATTTCATTTTTTACATCATCATAATCTTAATTTCCTTTCAATTTTGTTTCTCACTTATAATATACAAGGATTTCCTCCAAAATGAAAATAAATAATTCTACAACGTCAAAATCTTTTTTCTTCCAATGTATTTAGTGAAAATTTTAAGAATTCTTCCTTTACAATCTTTTAGTAGTTTCATGTTAAATCCTATAATTCACAATAGAAAGACAAATAAATTTAAATGGTTTAGACTTATCAATAGAAATGCAATATCTACAAACTATTTTGTTAAATCCTATAATTCACAATTAGAAAGACAAATAAATTTAAATGGTCTAGACTTATCCATAGAAATGTAATATCTACAAACTATTTTGCTTGCATTAGTCATTTGTAAGCCACTATTATGTCACATACTCCCCTCTTGATACACCAACAAACATCATATAAACTATCAATATTTCTACATACTTTTGACAAAGTTGAACATTTCACACTCTCACTTCAAAACATTGCAAAGGTTTATAAGATCATTACTTTAATCTAATCAAATCTTTACAAATGAACTAATTTTAAGAATCTTTGTAAATTGTTCTTCCTATTATTCACAAATGAAAATTTCAATGTCTTTTTTTTCTTCAAAATTTGTATCACTCTATTTCACATATAACATTTGACCTATTTTTTTTTGTCTACATTGTCAATGGCATGTTATTTTGAATGTTGTATTAGTTATTTTTTATTTGTAATAATTTTATTGAAAAAGATCTTAGTGCAATGAATAATAGCCCATAAATAGTCCTAAAAGGAATAAAATCAAGTCTTTGCAATCACCTTTGAGAAATATGTGAATATTCCAACACTTTTAAAAAATACATGAAGTACAATAATTGTCCAAATTGAAAGTGCCATTTGGCTTAGATCCAAATTAATGACAAGAAAAATACTAATTAATTCCTCTTGAAGTCTTAAACAACTCAATAACATATAAGGTATGTAATCCAAACGCTCTACTAACCTTAAACCACCATTTACAATTTATGTACATTTCTAAATTTAGTTGTATATTTGTTTCTTAGAATTAAGCTTTGCTCCTTCACAACTTTTGCATACAATATCCAAATGTTGCATTCTTTCATGCATTGGAACCTCCTTTCACTTGCGAATAAGAAAATTAAAGAATTTAATAGTAATCAAATATAAGAATTCAATTGACTTCCTTACTTGTAACTTTCCAACAACCAAGATAAATTTGAAACTCTAATCTATAGTATTCAACTAAATTCTTGAAATTAAGATTGAATGCGTTGTTCATAACATGGATGTTTATACTAGGTATATGAAAATTATATATTCAAATAAATAGTTGCAAAAGCACCAGTATACCAAAAACTTTTGGAACCAAATAATTATTAGATACTCCAGCCCAATTGCTTCTTATTTCCAATATATAATGTATTCCACATCCATCAACCAACTCATCCATCTGCACATAGAGGCTATAATGATCTAAATCCATAATATCTATAAATAGAACACAAGTCCTCAAATCAATAGACAACAATAGACGACGTTAAATCCTACCATTGAAGGTGGGTGCAATAGGGTTGATTTACTTTAGCTAGAAAACACAAGAATTTTTTATTCTTGCAAAATAATTTTCTTGCAAATTCATAATTCATAATTGCAATCAAAGATCCCAATTTTTCATAATGAAAGGAAGAACATACCTAGACTCTACACAAAATATGGGGCTTCTTTCACTTTCACCCTAGAGAACTCAAAATTTTCCCTCTTTGGGCCCACCTTCCATATAGGATTTAGCATCCTATAGCAATAATACTTATCCTTTGATTCAATGATTTGAAAACCTTATAAAACCTCCAAATTGTGGCCTAGATTGTATATATGAAAGTACTTGTCCTTCATGGAAAAATATGTGAAGATGTCAAATAAAGGAATCTTCAAATTTTCATTAAAATTAATACTAATTTTCATCAAAATTAATTTCTTTTAAACTTAAAATTGATTTTCATTAAACTTAAATTTAATTCTCATTAAATTTAGTTTTCATTTTCATTTTCATTAAATTTTCATTTTCATTAAAATTTATAGTAAGCATTCCAAGTCTTGCCTCTACAACACATGTGCAAAAAGTGTTTGCTTGAATTTTCTGGATTGATTGTTAAATCAAATAAAGCAAGGGCCTTTTAATTCAATATACTCAACCCAAAATGCAAGGGAGTCCAATGGGGATTTTATGTCGTAATCTGAACAGCTTGTTAAAGAAATTGAGCTAATATTCTGATTACTACGATTTCATAAATGGGTCATTTTTAAAGTCAACAATAACTTCTTCGTGAAAGTGGCAAGGTAAGCACATCGACAAAGCAAGCTATGCTCCTCTTGAGAACGCCAACATTAACGTCGTGAAACTCGGAGTATTCCAAGAGACAATTGAGCATACCACATTGACAAAGTACTCACAGAAACAATTGAGCATCAATAAGTGCCACCTTTGCATTCCTTGTAGTTCAGATACTATTGTTGTCAAATTATTTTTAATTTATATCATGAGCATGCGGTTCTTGCACTTTCAAGCAACTTGATTTCAGTTATGTACACATTCACACTTTATATGCACTTTTAAGCTAATCTTTCAAACTGATTGAGAATGATGAGAAGCATTGTTCCTCAATAATAAAGTTGACCACATATTTGTACTAGGATTACAGGACTAGTGGACCAGTGCTTCCAAAATTGCGGAAATCTTTTGGAGAAAAGCATGTGGACAGGAGAAACGATTCAAAAAATCACAGTCAAATGAGGGCATCCTTTGTCCAACAATTGTTTCACATTTGACAACTTGTTACATTCAAAAACGGATACTATTGATGAAGAATAAAACCCACAAGTCTAATGTTCTTGCTTTGTAGAAGCAAATGAAATTATAACTGTACAAAATTGCACTGAACTATTTTGCAAATAGTATTTTACTTGCAATTGAGAACACTCTCGTGCAAGTACGAACAATCACTTTGTCCGTGAGTGCACTGTCAAAGAGCTGGAATGTACAAGACATTGAATGACAAAGAGAACTACGTTGAGATACAAACTAAATCAACTTGCAAATTCACATCGCGAAGAACCAGTGGCAAGGAAATTCATACCTCAAATGAGTACACTACTGAATTCAAAAACTTGAACTCGCTTTTTGTATCGACGAAAGGCACATCACATTGCTTCTTCAATACGCCAACAAAAAGTTTGGAGCTACAGTTTGATGATCGTGTTGGAATCTACAAAACTCCAGGAGTGCACAAACAAGGGGAATGGTGAATAAGAATTGGAAAGGAAGAGCTGTGAACAAACTTCAGAAGGGAAGAGCAAAATAATATGATGGAGTGGATGTGCGATTGGAGGCTAGACTTGTGCTTAATCCCTGAGTGCCCAGACCATGCTCCTGCATATCCAGCTTTGGTAGACTACTGTCCATGGAAATTGCCATAGCAAGTGTAATTTTGAGATCGGTAGGGTTTCACCGTTGAAAGTTTGAGAGGGGTGGGGTCCTTAGTTATTGTCGAAATTTGAAGAGAGTTGACCATGCGATTTGTGAGATTATAGCAGTCAAAGTGTGTAAGAAAATGTGCGGAGGTGCAATTTTGGGGGAGGTTGTGCAATTCAGAATGAAACTGCGGCAAATCCTGATGGTCTTTGTCGTTGAAAATTTGGTAGCAAGTAGTGTCAACAAGTAGCTCCGTCCCTACCAAATTTCAAGATTGTCAAATGAGCACAACAAATATGATGCATCCAAAAATGTAGGAGGGTCAAGGCACAGGGAAATGAGTTGACCGGTAGCAAAGGCGGGGGAAACTGACATGACGTCTAGAACCCAGCCAACTTACCTTACATCTTGATTCCGCATCAGCTTTCCCGCATTCCGCGAAGGCCACCTCGATTTCATTGCTACCAGAATCTGCATTTTGATCAAAGTTGGAGATGCTGTTGTTCAAGAAAGAGCAATCCACATTGGTGCCCTGATTGGAGCATCTGGTTGGAGAAGCTCGCAAGCTTCATCACGAATGCTTTTGTAACTTCCCCCTTGACGTCTTTTGTTTCCTTGAATTTGTGCTTGTTGATATTGTGTCGTGCTGGTATGCATTGCTAGTGTGGTTCATGGAGCTGTTAGATACACCATAGCTTTCGTCTAAGTTTTCGCCACAGTTTTGAGCTTTACTTGTTTTGTTGGGAAGGTCACTGTTTTGAAGGGAATCTGGACGTGATGAAATTTAGGGCAGGATTGGGCTTGTTGAATGTTGAATATGAGTTCACTGTTACTGGAACTACAATCTCCATCTTCAGTTGCGATGGAGGGCTGAAGGGAATGTCTACTTTTGCCCTCCAACTTTCTAACACCAAGCGCCACTTGATTGCCCATCATCAAATTGTGCAACACTCTTGCCACTCTGCGTTTTATAACTGTACAATATTGTAAACGAGAATCAAGCACGGGCGTGACAAAAATTGCACTTATATTCTAAATCCTTTCGCTCTCTCACACGCTCAAATGCGATAGTGCGATTGTGTGGAGGCTCAATCTCCCTCACCAATGCGCCAAAAGCAAACAACAGGTCCTCACCGGCCACTGCCGGTAGTCTCGGTGAAGCTACAATGTCAGATTTTCTCTAAAAGCAGGTTTTCTACACAAACTGCATTCAAAATCTGATCCCCACTTCCAATGTGCCACCATTACTATCATCGCTGCCACTCCTCACCATCACCCTCCTGTACCCCTTCCCGATGTCCTTTATTTCTAGCTATACCTCCAAGATCCAAGTCTACCTTGTCCAAAACTCAATTTGGAGCGCCCCAATTTTTGCCTGTGGGGCGCTCAGGGGTTAAGGCAGGTGAAACTCTGAAAAGAAACTCTATTTCGCTTTTCACATTGAGGCAAAAACGCATCAATGCACCGCAGTAGTTAAATACAAAAAGTGACTCTACATGCTCCGGAAGGTCCACATATTATTGGGGTATTAATCCAATGTATTTGAAATTTTTATTGAAGATGGACAACTTGATAGTAAATAAATTCCTTATTTTTCAGAAATTTTCAAAAAATATTTTCTAATTAAATTTGAATTTACCTAATTTGTCACACTTTGTAATTTAGGGGGTTTTAATATTGTGGAGTATCCAAAATTAATGATGTAGACTTGAAATTTTTGTGATCTATTTATACACTAAAGATTTATGAGTTGACCAAAAATATTTTAAAAAAACATTATTTTATGTCTTCTACATTGATGCAAATAGGGGCCCCTTGCGCATACAATTTTGAATATTGAAAATGGTTTCAAAATAATTCTTTTAATGAAATCTCATCATCATCAATCCTTCCCAAATTTCCAATTTTTTTTTTTTAAAATTTCTTTTCCTATTTCTTACAAATTAAAATGAGAAAGTACCCTTTTTTTAATGAGAATTTACCTAGGGGAGGACACTTCCCGTTTTTTAATAACCTACGTGCGGCGGAATATAGGGTACATTTAAATAATCTTAGGTAAAATATAAGAAATTTACTTATAAAATAGGGGACATTAAAAAGGCAAAGTGTTTTAAAAATAAAATAGGAATGATAATATGACTGATTTTTCCACTTTATGGTAAAATAGGGGCTCTTTTAATGTTGCCAAGTAATGATTACAAGTAATTGATAGCCCCCCTAAAAATACCCCACTGCCGCACGTGGGTCCTCCAAATATACAAGAAGTGTCCTCCCCGGGGAATTTACACTTTTCTAGTTCACCTAATTAGAAAAATTTTCTACACTTTTCCTTCATAGGGTACGTTCTTCTTAAAGGTATATGCATTAAACATATTTTTAATATTTTAAAAAATTACTTTTCTAATTAAACAGTACTCCCAAAGGAAAAACACAAACGAGACAAAAACTGAGAGGCCTTGCTTGCAACTATCCTATTTCGCTTTTCATATTGAGGCAGAAACGTGTCAATGCACCGCAATAGTTAAATACAAAAAGTGACTCTACGAGTTTTGGAAGGTCCATCCGTCTTACTCCACGGGACCCACATCAAACAATCAACTTCTAGAAATAGTAAACATTCGCACTCGCGGATATTCACTGTTGACAAAATTTGCAACTACAAGCAACAGTGACCCTCCGCGCTTGTGGAGGATCACTGTTCATTTTCCTAAGAGTGTACTCTAAGACAGAGATTTCAAAAGTAGAATTTGCTTGTGTTTGAGTAATCGACACTATGAAGTTCTAAAAGTGATGTTCTAAAAAAAAATTTGTTTACAATCTCTTCTACCAAATTGAGTTCCTTCGATACTTATAATCTCAATTGCACAACTAGTTGAATTTTGCAATTAGGGTTACTATAAATTCAAAAAATCACAAAGTAGGGCTTTAGGCAATATTTAATTGCGGTTCCCAGTCAAAAAATTAGTTCACATTATACTCTCTAAACAAAATGAATCAATGAATGTCTCACCTTAATGTCTTGTCTTTATGATATACCCTTGCGCAAACAAACTTGAAGGTGAACCTTCAGAAGAAAATCTGCTTGATCGCTAGATTCACTCATTTCCTTCTACTTGGGTGTCACTCGTGAATTGCTACAATAATGTTTTTAAAAATAATTAACCCTTATCTCCTACAAGTCAATTATTTTTTTATCTCTAACTAATAGTTGGAATTGAACCTCTAAGATCTTGAGTCTAAATCCTATCTACTTCAAACCTTGTTCAAAGTTTGTATAAACTTCTTTAACCTTAACTTCACCTTCACAACTTCATTGCTTGAGTTTGGAAACTCACTAGATAGGCTAGAAGAGTGAAAGAGTCGGTGAGCTAGTTGCTAAACCCTCCTCCCTAATTGAGAATTCATATTGCTAATTCTCCTCTTAATTCTCCTTCTAATTCTTCTTCTAAATCTCTTCAAATCTCCCCTTCCCTTCACTTAATACTTTTCTACTCTACTCTTCCTTCTATTCTCCAACTTCTCTCCTTCTAATCCTCTTTTCGTCCTCCTAATTCCCTCCTCCTTCTTTTTAATTTCTTTACTTCTTCGCGGACTTCCTACTTTGTTTTTTCTTCTATATCGGCTTTTTATTTTACTTTATTTATTAATATATTTTTATAATCCACTGAAATTATATATATATTTGGTGGGATTAACTCCCCCTCCCTGGCTTCAGCCAAGGCTTGGTTAGCTTACCTGCCTGCAGGGCTAGTTTAGTTGGGCCAGGCCGAACTATTTTTATTTATTATTTAATTGAAAATAATAATTTAATTTAATTTTTTTTAAACTCTTCTTTTTATTCAAAAAGTTTTTTTAAAAAATAAAATAAAATAAAACAAAATACAACAAAACAAAACAAAACAAAATCTTTGAAACCACAAAAACTCTCTATTTCCAACACCAAAAGAAACTAGTACTTCCCACAATGGATAGAAATTTATAAAAATTTCTCCTAAATTCAAAGCTTCGCTGTAGAAGGGAAAAATACAACATTCTAAACAACTTCAAACAACGGGAAGTTAAAGTTTCGCCGTGCTTTCTAAATTACATGGATTTCTATAAACAACTTAAACTTTACAGATTCAAAGTTTCGCTGTGATTTGAATAAGAGGGAGAGTAGTCTCTAAATTTCTTTCCTCGAAGTCAAAGCTTCACCATCCCAAATGGGATAAAAAAAATACTTAACATAGAAACAACAACATTTTTGTTAGTGTACAACTATAGATGTTAGTACAAACATAACACAAATACTAAAAACAAATTAGAAACTCAAGATATATCCAAGATTAGTTGCTAAAGGCTCCCCTCAGTGGCATTACCAATCACAAGGGAAAGGGTTCTAGAATTAGTACAAAAACACTTCAAGAATAGTACTAAAGTTCTCTCCTAAGCGGCATCGCCAATCACAAGGGGAGCGCTCTAGGATTAATACAAGAAACACTTCAAAACTCAAAAAAACTTCAAAAAAACTCTTCAACACATACAAAGGAAGTTAGCAAACTTTGAAGGCACCCCAATGTCCTTCAAAGCTAAAAAATACATACCACAAAGGAACTTGAAATGCTTCAAAATACACACATTTGCAACTTTGGCTCAAATTTGGCCAAAAAGTTCAAATTATTGGACCAATGTGTATTGTACCAAAATCTTAACTACAAAATGGTTTAAGGGGTGAGTTGAGAGAGAAATGGGTGACCATTTATACTCTTCTAAGGGCACTCACCTCCTCTCAATTTTGTGTGGTAAATTTATTATCTAAGATTTTCATTCTAATCCAACTAAATTTGACTTTCTACGTTGAACCTATTTGTAACTTTTGGAGTTTGACTCCAAATTATAAATGGATTGTGCCATTGGCTTCAGAAGGCCATTTTTAGTCCCCGAGACCTCCCTCCCCCTTTTCATCCACTAAAAACTCAACAAAACCCAATGCTAAATTAATAACTAAATAGGGTAAAAATCCAACTTTTGGAAGTTGATTTTTCTATGAAAAATAACTAGCCTAAGGTCTCTAGTAGGTCCGAGGGAGTAAAAAAACGCTTAACTTGGGCCTCATTTTGATGTCATATGCACCCGTAACGCCAGTCAATTCCTCCGTAATATTTTAAAATTTTCAATTTGGAGATGAATTGTTTAATTCGGATACTTCCCGCTATAAAAATGTTCTGAAACTTGTTGAATATTTTTATTAACATAAAATAAGCTATCCTAATTTTTAGTGGAGTTTTATCACAATATGAGTAATTTCTATTAATTTCTATTAATTTCCTGTTGAAGGTTGAAACAGTTGACAGTCCGAAAAGGCATCTTTTGAGTATCAAAAAATTTTGAAACTTTTTATGGGACCTTTCATAAAATTTCACAAAAGATGTGTAAGTCTATATTTAAACTCTACACAATTACCAAAAAAAAAATTAATCCCGTTCCATCCTTTAATTATCGAATTTTAGAGAATCTTCTACAAAAAGAAGAATCTTGAAAAGTGACTTTGCCATTGATATCCTAGTATAGTTTTAATCCAAAACACCGTCCTTCAGCCATAGATTCCTTTCATAAAGTCATTGTGACGAAATTCATCTCGTAGGCTAAAATTGGAGTTTCTATTAAATGTAGGAAATAGTTGTAAACATGAAATCTATCCAAGGAACTAGGCTCTAGGACTTGCCTATATTCTTAGGACCTAATTTTAGGTAACAATTATCCCATGCAAGGTAGATGAAGCTATTTTGGGAATTCACACAAAATATGGGTATTATTGGGGTTTTAACTTATTCACAATCAAGATTTAAACCTAAATGAATAAAAACACTAGAAATATGATTAAATACTATATTGGCACGTTACATGTCTATTTTGGTTTACACTCTTTGGGGGGATTTTTGCATTATTTTATACACTATATTTTACAAAAAAAAACGAAAAAACAACTGTGAGTCTAAGTGACAAATTTGGGGCTCACAACACCCGCAAACGATTTGCCACCATGAGTGCAAGCATCTCTAGCCTACAGACCCCAACTCGACGCTTTTAAGTTAACCCAAGAACCAATTTCAATCCACATGGGGATCCACCTACCATCAACATCCTGATTGTTATAAAGAACTACACTCTTAACTTCCGCTAAAGACTGATTCACCTCAACTGCCTCATCCATGGCTAGCAAAAGACAATTGAGTACGCCTTTCATCAGTTCATGGAGCTCAACTATTTGCATGCGGTCGTAGGAATATTGTGAGATTCACATTGTGGCTTCAAACTTTAAAGCAGCACAGTGACACTTACCATGGCGGATGCTACACAATTAGCTAGGTTCCCGTCAACATTGGTCCCTTTTTATGCTGACAAGACCGATTATGTTTTGTTAAAAAAATGGTTTGTGAAATTAAAATATCATTTCAAGTTTACTCATGAATCAACAATTGTCAATTTCCATGGCGGATGCTACACAATTAGCTAGGTTCCCGTCAACATTGGTCCCTTTTTATGCTGACAAGACCGATTATGTTTTGTTAAAAAAATGGTTTGTGAAATTAAAATATCATTTCAAGTTTACTCATGAATCAACAGTTGTCAATTTCCATGGCGGATGCTATACAATTAGCTAGGTTCCCGTCAACATTGGTCCCTTTTTATGCTGGCAGGACCGATTATGTTTTGTTAAAAAAATGGTTTGTGAAATTAAAATATCATTTCAAGTTTACTCATGAATCAACAGTTGTCAATTTCCATGACGGATGCTACACAATTACAATTAGCTAGGTTCCCGTCAACATTGGTCCCTTTTTATGCTGACAAGACTGATTATGTTTTGTTAAAAAAATGGTTTGTGAAATTAAAATATCATTTCAAGTTTACTCATGAATCAACAGTTGTCAATTTCCATGGCGGATGCTACACAATTACAATTAGCTAGGTTCCCGTCAACATTGGTCCCTTTTTATGCTGACAAGACCGATTATGTTTTGTTAAAAAAATGGTTTGTGAAATTAAAATATCATTTCAGGTTTACTCATGAATCAACAGTTGTCAATTTCAGCGTCTGGAAATTTCCCTTATTTTATGTTTTCTGCACCTCCATGAGTAAACGTAGTCGTTTGAAGCATCCAACAAAGACCTATTCTGATTGGCCGCACCTGTGGTGTTTAAGACGTAACTCCCTAGGTGGCAGTCTTCGTGCTTACAAGGTATCTTTGGCTGTACAATCCTTATAGTTGACTTTGCTAACCATGCCAAGGCCTTTCTAAAACCCAAAAAAATTTCTAATGTATATAGTATTTGTAGTGTTGAATATTGTAAGAAGTGTTATTTATGGACTAGGTAACCTTCGAGTCACTAAGAGGCAATGAGTGGGTTATAGGATGTAATTAGTTCTGTACCCAAATGAAAAACTCACATTGTTGTTGCCTTTATAGATGAATATTGTATGGTTACAAATAAGTTATTCTTTTCATAGATAAAACATGTTTAAGCAAACCAATGCACACAATCAAAGATATTCATAGGTTCCAATTGGCCAATTCATGGTAATATGCTTCTATAGAAGCAAAATTGATAGAACTCATACTCACTATGAATACTTGCAACAGAGCTTATTTAAATGAATTGAATTAATAAGAGAGATTCCTTATGGATATCCAAAAATCTGAGTTTAAAGATCTATTGAGTCTATGACTTTTAGCCTAAACCCAAAAAGATGGCAAAGATGATAACTAAGTTTACAATGGAGCATTTGATTTTGAAGGAAAAGGAGCAATCTAGAGGGTAGACCTTCCTCCATTCATTTTGGTCTTTCTAGATCGCACTTCTGCTACTGTAGTTGCATGTACAGGGCGAATCAACTTCAAATGTTTAGCACGGCTCATCTCAATGGCGGCAGATGGTACATTGACTACCCAATTTTGTACACACATCCATCAGAGGTACAACTCCAAAATTCCTTGGAGGGTATCGGAACGGTTGACATGGATGTGGAGGGTCACGATAGGCCTTGACGTGCACCTTCGGATGATTCAGTATCGATGTGGAGCTCAATTAATCAAATCCGATCGAGCTTGGTAGTTTGGAGAGTAGGGTAGCCTCGTACTTTAGAAATCCAGACATCGATCAAAGCGAGTTGCATCAGATTTAGAAAGTGTTGAAAACAACAGTCTTGTAAGTCCAATAAGTCTTAATATAATTAATTAATTAATCAATTAGTCTGATCCGATACTAAAGTTGATCGATCACATTGAGCTTTGTTTTTTGTAAGAACACTGAGTTCTAGTAATTGAGTAGAGTAATTGCTTTTTAGAGGCCTTGACAGTGTCTCAGAGGAAGGAAGTTCACCCGGGAGAGCGTACTACGTATAAGGCTTTGACAGGCCTCGGCCAACGACCCAACACGGGCCTTTGGATGATCTTAGTATCGCTGAGGTGTTCGGTCAGATTCAAGCCAAGTAGTTTGAAGTTTGAACGTACTAGGGCTAGGAGCCTCATACTTCAATATTCCATACATAAATCACAGCGAGTGTGGTCCCGTCCAATTTGTTTCAATCAGATCTTGGAAGTTACAAAAACATATACAGTCTTAATTAACCCAGGCAAACCGTCCTTCGGCTGGATCGATTGATCACGTTGAGTTTTGGTTTCCGTTTCGGTTTGCATAACGTACAACACTGAAATCCATTAATCTGGTTGAGAGTGTACCTGTCACTAGAAGTAAGAGCTTTCAGTTTTGAAACAGAGGTCGATCTATCTTCTTATTACAATTAATACCATCACTAATAATTTATACAATTAGTAGCTTTGAAATCAATTAAATGTTAGTAATACTCTGATGGTCAATTTTGTTAAAATGTCGGTATTCCATGTGCCATTTTTCAAACAATGCACTCTAAACTGCCAAAGTAACATCTTGTGCAGGTATAGATTTCAAAAATCTAGGATGGTTATAGATTTTAGAAATTTAAGACTAGTATAGATTTCTCACCAAAAATGCCTAGTGACATCATCCTTTCATTTTGGTACCCTTAATCTTGAAAACGTTAGTGATTTAATATTTATCTAATCTTCAATGTTGGTTTAAAGCCCAGCTACAATTTCTACTCACTTTTAGGATTCCATTTTTTTTAGAAACTCAATGCCTTCACTCTTCTATGGACTTTTGAAAATATGATTCAACTCAACCCTTTCAAAGGTTCATAATTACTATTTTTAGATCAATATCAAATAAAGCAATACAATTTCTAGGTGCCTCAATCTACACTACAACACATAATGAGTCACTAATACAATGTTGAGTACTTGGAGGTAATTAAAGCATGTTGATTGGGAACGCCTTAGGTAATGTAATTATTCTTGAATGTAATAGAGAAGTGTAGTCGGTTTGTAAAATGAAAGATAATAATTATTTTGCAATTCTTTTCCGATTGCGTATTGAGTTCAAATAGAAAAAGGTTTTATAAAAAAATTTAACCAATAGACTAGTTAAAGATTATGATTGAATCTAATTATCCAAACTACATTTTCATTCTTTTATAGAAGATAATTTTTAATATTCTAGTTATGTTATTTTTATATATAGAATTTTAGTGATCCTCATATTTTACGTCATCACAAAAGACGATAAGTAAATTTTTTAAGAAAAAAATTAAAAAATACAAAATAAAACATAACTAAGGTGGTTCTCTTCAATTGGCAATGTTAATAACTCGGTTAATAACTAATATGATATGTTCACACAAATTAAAAAGTAGTTTTTATATTTTATATTTTATATTTTAAAATTAAAATATGTTATTTATCTCCAAAAAAATGTTTCAATTTATTTCTTAAATTATTTAAATTATTGATGTATAATTATTGATGTATAATTATTGTCTTAGGAGGTAAAATATCTTGTGGAAATAGGAAAAATTTGATTTTTAACTACATGATAGAAGATCAAGAAGTTTTTTACTCCCTTGTTCCACTATAAACCTCCTAAAATCTTCCCCTTGAGAAATTAACTATTTTTTAAGTCATAGTACTGGAAATACATGCATTGAAGAACAAGTAACCCATCCCCCAAATCTATGCAAAATGTTTAGTTTAGGTGCTATCGTTTAAACATCCAAAATCTATGTGCAAAATATGATTTTTGAACATAGTTTGGAAATGTTGCCACTTCTATTATTTTAAATTATTTAAAGGGTAGTGGAAACACTAAGATTCTAGAAACTTCTTCTCTAACCTAAATATCCCAAAAAATAGAAACTAGTTGATTTTATAATCAAATTTGCATAGGCACGAAGTGGGCACATAATGCATTGTTAATACTAGTATTTGAAGGAGCAATCTATGCAATGAGCTTTAAATGGGCAAGGATAAGCTTGCAAATCTTAAGGTTTGCTCCCACATTGTTTCACTTGCCTTCATAAGGTCATTCAACACAAAAAACTTGAAAAAAAACTAATACTAAATGATCAAAATTAAGAATCGGAGGTTTTTTGTGGAACAAAGATTCTATCTGATTTGGAGCTTTTTAGTGGAATAGAGGGAGTAAATATTAATTTGTTGGCACAAAATTTAATTTATGTAAGTTTTGGAATGTATAAATTAGAGATCCACATTCTTAGAATTTCATCCACTATCACTCTATTAAGTTATTTGATAATTAACAAAGCTAGGAATTGGAATTTAATTTCCTTATGATAGTGTATAGAACCAACAATACTTTATCCACTAAATCCTAAATCCTAAAAAGACTAAACCCTAAATTTTAATCATACAAAATGAATGCAGTAATCATTGAAATGTATGATTTGAAATTCTTCAAATTTGATTCATTTTTACATAATTTGAAAATGTACAAATTTCATTGACTTCAGTTTTAAAAAACAATATGACCTATTTGACTAAATTTTGACAATCCAAAGTCTAGAAATAAAATATTGATAACAAAAATAGTTTAGAAAAAATATACATAACACATCAAAAGATATGTCAAATAATATTCACAATTTAGATTGATTGTATATCTTTTACTATATGCAAAACATTGAGAGATATAAACTAAACATCGAGATATCTATGCAAAGTATTAGAAGATCTTTAAAAAACCTTTAGAGGTCTATACAAAACATCAATAGATATATGATTGTCCTACAAAATGAAGAGATCTCTCCTCTTACACCAAACATAGTCCATAGATTACAACTTTATATTGTCCACATCTAATTAAGGCAAGGATCATTCTATAGATGAAATATATAATGTATTTTGGAATGTATAATTTAAATTGATTTTTTTTATCATAGTGGGTCAAAATAGAAAATTCAAATAATTCTTTTGACTAGTATAGGCTAATAAGTATCATGATAATTATGATAAATTCTCCATTACAATGAGTGTCCATAATTCAATTTGCAAAAAGTTAGAAGTTAAATAAATGTAGGTTCAAATATTACATGCAAAACCTTGAGAGTTCTTCAATCGAATTTTTATTATTATTTAGAGTTTGGATTGTCTATATTTTGAATTATATAGCAAAATATACAAAACCTTGAGAGCTTTACAAATGAGTTTACACTTTAATTTGATTATAGTCACTGAAATGTATCTTTTTGTTAGATATTAAAGAAATTGCAAACTCTTTTAAACATCATGATCTTTGAACAATACTTTATGGTTTTAAAAATCCTAAATCCTATTAATACTAAATCCTTAATCCTAGGTTCATAAAATCATATAATGCGTTAAATATTAATTATTTAGATCCACATATGAAGCTTGAAATTTTATCTTTTGATTATGAACAATGAGCACCAATCTTAGAAAATAATGATGCCATAATTCATTAAATTTGGACTATACAAAGTCTAATGTCATGTTCAATAAAATGTAGACTATTTCTTAGTTTAATTATAGACAAAATATATAAAGTTAACCATTTAGAGATGAAGGACATACACATTTTGATATTCTATATAGAACTTTCAAGGTTTTGTACAAATGTACCAAATTACAAATCATGTTTTTAATGAATCTTTATAATATGTACATATTGGACAGATTTTAGTTCCAAATACATTCAAAATTGTTAAAATAATTGAGCACCAAATTTGTACACAATCAATTCATTGTCATTGTTATCAATAAAAATGACACTCATTCAATTTGAGTGATGCCATATTTAACTTAATCTACAATATTTATGCAATTGAAACCAATATTTGCAAACAATAAATTGAATACAAAAATTCCTTTGTTTTCTTTGCAAAAATCCCAACGAATACATGCAATAGAAAGAGAGAATCATCAACTCCCAATGTATGTTTAGAGTTTATTTCTAGACTGCTTTTTATTATAAGGACTGCTATTTCAAAGTAGACTCTAGATTTTTCAATTTAATTAAATGTAGCCTAAATATTAGAAATACAAAAAATCTAACTACTTTGTAATTTTTTTGACATTACAATATTTAGAGAATACTTTACTAGTCACCTATTGTAAGGAAAGCACTTCTAATATTTGTTCCATTTTTACCACATTTCCATTTCTATACTTTTGAATGGAACAAGACTTGTGGAACCCAGAGAATAATGTAAAAAACAATATTATATATCTACATCAAAGAACTTGTTCTCGCAACATGTAGATGGGGATTATTCTTAGGAATTGAATAATATTGTTTGTAAAATTCGGGAGATTACTATCATTTATCTATTGGAACCGCATGCATTAAGAAGGTATCTACTAATGGGGGCTGTTACATATTTAGAATACTTCAAGTATATTCTAGATTTTTACAAAATATTCATGGCATATTCTAAATAGATTTTCAAATGATCACTTGTGACTAAAACTCAAAATAATAACAATATCTAACAACAACACACTGTAAAAGCTAGAAGTGCAATTACGGGACTTCAAAGTACAATTTGTTCCATAGATGTCGTCATCTAGGAGTTGAAGTTTCTTGAAGATATAATAGACTTTGACCATGATACAACTGAGATCCTGGAATAGAAACAACTCCTTCCAATGATAAAATATCTTGTTTTCATTTGAAAGCAATCGGTGCCTTTGTGGCATTTCATTTCAATATTATATGTTATAGAATGTAGAGCTCGTGCCAAGTTCAACCAATTATCCATCATTGTTTCTATTTGGAAGTCCTATGTGAGAGTTTCCTACAATACAGGTACAGGCCAAATCAAATATAGAAGTAGTTTGGAATTTCGCAGTTTTGTAACCATCATAGAACATTCTTGTTATTGTGAGGAAGATGATAAATTAAGTATTTGTATATAGTGTGCAAAAAAAACTTGGATTCTTTATTCTAAAAGAGATATCTTACAATCTTTAAGGTCAAAATTTTTTTAATTTATTACACACGTTTTCATGCAAGTTAGGTATAAGATCCTATAGTTAAATGTCCAAAAATAATTACTTTCAAATCTTTTTACTCTTTGCAATAGAAATGAGTGTTTTGAGTGTTTTTTGGTAAAAGTAAGGCCTTTGTAATCTTGGAGGTAATGTCCAAATCTTTTTTTTAATTATTGCATTTGTTTATTTACATCTATTAATAAGTGCATTATTTTCACTGATTTCATCTAATTGGTAATAATTGCAAGTTTCATATTAAAGACTATAACATTGTTTGACACCCATCATTGAAGCTATGGTCTCATTCAAATCTCAATAAATATGAACTTGAATTATAAAAAATAAAAATCAAGCAAATCCAAGTCAAAGTCAAAACTAAATGGAAACTACAACAAACCATCGAACAAGGAGTTTTTAGGGTGACTCAACTTTGTGCTATTCATTTCACATGCCACTTAGTAGTTGTGCATAGTCATTTGGTTGTTGCTTAACCCCTAAATGTCCAAGGCATCAAATTTGGGTGTCAACAATACTTTGAAGTTAAATAAGACCTGACCAATTTTCTATTTTTAATAGATTCTTTTTGAAGTCTAATTTTAGCATCAAAAATCTGATCTTGAAAATAATTGATTATGATTTTCTATTCAAGATTTTGTACAAGGGTATCCATTGCAATCTTGGCTTTCTATAGTGTTGAAGGCTTTGAAATTGAGCCTCAAATACATTAGATCTTGGAGAAAAAATCCCATTAGAAACTCATTTGATAAAAGCGTAGAATAGATTTTGAAAACCATAAAGTGATTGTGGTCATGCATATTAGGCTCTATAACTTCATATTTTTGTAGTAACCAACATTTTAGACTTAAGATGTGAAAAGAAGATTGAAACACTTTAAGAAATTTTAACACCTTCATGACCAAACATTACAATCTTTCAATCCATAATTGACATTGTTGTGTTTTCTTATCTTACGTGATTTCTAACATGTGTAGTTTAAATTTGTACAATTACAACTCAAAAAAATTGATGAAACTTACCAAAATAATAGTTTTTTTAAAATTTAAAGCAAACTCTCAAAAGTTCAAAAGAGGCCTTAGGCATTTAGGGGTTAAGCCTAGTCATTTAATTCAATTTTTTTAATAGGTATCCTAGTTATTTTCCTTATTTTATTCAATTAAATAGCTGACAAATAAATTACAAATAAAATTAGAACTTGGTATAGACATTCAGTTAAAGGCAATTCATCAATCCAAGCAAAATGCACTTTCAAGCAAAAGTGAAAAAAATAGCAATGATAATGAGCACATTAGCCCATTGACACAATATAGACAATATAGAAGAAATACCAAAATCAATAAGCCATCTCAAATAACAAACATCGAACATCACATATGAAATATGAATAAGCAATATTAAATAACAAAAATCAAACATCAAACATCACATATGAAATATCAATAAGCAATATTAAATATCAAACATCAAACATCAAATATCAATAAGCAATATCAAATAACCAAATATCAATGAACAATATCAAATGCTAATATCTAACTAAATAGAAGTAAGCCTCGAATTCCTGTAATACAATTGCTGCCAACCCTCACTATAAGAAACTCATGTTTTAGATGACAGATTTTAAATTACATCTAATGTAGTAACTTGTGTTTTTATGTCAGCAATGATGTCCACCATAACATCAAGATGTTATGGCGGACATCATTGCTAACATAAAAACACAAGTTACTACATTAGATGTAACTTAAAATCTGTCATCTAAAACATGAGTTTCTTATAGTGCCTTACACAAAAAACCCACACAAAGAAGTAAATGAGGGAGGTTACAACAAGACAATGTTCAAAACAAAATATGACACAAATATAAGATAAAGCTCAAGTTTAATCTGGGTGAGGGTAGAAATAAAAGGCACCACACCCTTAATAGTGCTGCAGGTTGTAATGCAACACGGTTTCCTTGTTTGGAGCTGTCGTGCATCACGTAGCTTTCCTGCCACACTTCTTCAACAAATGCGCCATCCGATAACGTCTTCTGCATTCCAGCGTCATCCTCCGAGAAATACTGTAACGAGTTGCAAAAACCAGACGCTATTCGAGCCCAAGCAATTGGAACACCCACAAAGCAAAAACAACCGACATCCACTCTCCCAAAGAATTCCATCACAGATCACGCGTGCATGCAAGGGTTTGGGCAGCACAAGGGTTACAAGGGTTTAGGGTTTAGGGTTTGGCCAGCACAAGGGTTTTGCAAATTTTCAAAATTTATTGTGAGAGTAGTTGAAACACGAATATAAGACCCCAGCCTGCCCCCAAACTGCCTGCAACCTAGACAAAAAATGTAAGCCCCCCCAAAACTACCTGCCGGTCCTAGTATCCCTCCTGAAAACTGCCTACCGAAACTGCTTGCCAAAACTGCTTGCCGAAATTGCCTGCCGAAACTACCGATCCTAATGTACCTCTGATCGTCATGAGTAGAAATGTAAAACTGCCAAACCTATCAACAAAGAAAATCCTCAATTGAACCTTCATTCACAGGAGCCGATGACTCCTTCATATCAATAAGTTGCAACTGCAACTTCCCCAGTAGTGCCACATTCCGAAAACGTTGGCAATAGTCGTCGTCAAGAAGCGAAGCAAAGTAATTAATAGCCATTTGTCTCTCATTGTGACTCGTTAGGTCACTAAATGGATGAGCTAAAGCGTTTCTTGCCGGCCTAGTGCCCGATGCCACAGCCCATTCCTGCACAGTCACTTGGAAATTCTCTTCTTTCCCCATAAAGTCAAATGCCGCTTCAACCTGGGCATCCACGTCCACATTCTCATTGGCACATTTCTCCTTCAAAGCAGCGAAACTTTCTTCTAGTACTTCCTTAAACACAGATCTCCCCAAATCAATCCGACTCTCCAACTCTTCTCTTTGTGACTTTGTCATTTCAGTCCCCTCCACATTGAAGAGATGAACCAAAGCCAAGGCAAATATGCCAAAAGTGCACTCCCGGGGATGGCTAATATGATGCTTGAGACTCTTGGCAGAAAAGAAAATCGCTGCCCTGTACAAGTAAAAAAAGATATGAGCCATTTAATCAAAAGACATAGGAAACCATGGGAAAAGAAAAAATCAAACAATCACCCAAAAGTCATGGGAAAAGTTGCAACCAAACTTACTTCAATTTCCGCACAGTCTGTCTGTAAGTTGGCATCCCAAACAAACTTTGAAGCACTTCGGTGAAATCTGCCTCAAGAATCTTGAATGCCTCACAGAACAATACGCTCCGAGTGTACATGTTGATGAATTTGTCCCGCAAGAGGTACTTCTCCCACGGAATGGGTTGGCTAACATGTGGAGCCACAATGGCAACACGGTTTTCCACCTCTTCATCCCCTAGAGTCCTAATAGTCTGTGAAAGACAGACTAGTGGGGTCTCTAGCGGGACATGAGGAAAACCGTGCAGCACTTCACAGTCCTCTAGCACCATCTCAAGAGCACATTCAGCGGCCCGCTTCAATTTCTTTATCAAGGGTGCCTCAGGGCCAACCTCCATCGCAGCTGCCAGAATTAGACACACCTACAAACAATTAAAAAATAACAGTTTAGAAAGCTTCACACCCTACAAAGTAAATCCTATTCAATTTTTTTTGATACTGTAAACTCACTAACTCTTCAAAAGATCCCAGTTCAAAGGAAGAGGTGGGTTTTACAGGAAGCAATAGGTGTTCTGGTTGGTCAGCTCTAAATCTCATGCAGGTCACACCCCTCTCTGTCGATCCAAATAGTCATTGCTATACACAATGAACATACATAAAGGTTATAAATATAGACAGACATATAAAGGAAACACACATAGTGCAGTATTCAAAGATTGTACAATTTCCTCCAACAGAACCTGCATAAAAGCATGGCATTTCACTTCTTGTGGGTCAAACGGCGCACCTACGTTTGCTTGGAGTAACTAGATGATGAGGGCACCCGCTTGGTTCGAAACATCATGTAACCCACAGGGCCCAAGATCATAATCACTACTCCTATAATATACCGCGCCGGCTCCGGTGGCGCAACTTCTAAGAGGTGCCGAAGCTGATCAACAATTTCAGAACATGTAACTAAGTTAAAATTGCAGTATAACAACCACCTTTAATCTTACAAGCTTGAGAATTCATCATGAACTTAAATCACCATGAATTCTAATGTCAGGATCAGAAAATGTGGAAGCTACTACCGTAATGTAAAATGTTCAATAGTACCAGAAAGACTCCACTGAGCTAGGCCTAGAGGAAAAGAGAACCAGACAGAACCAATAGGAGGAGGGATACCGCCAGACGACAACAATTAAAGTAATACATAGTAAATAAGATGACAAGAAAATTGTTAGGAAGGACATTCACTTGAATAGTGGACTCAGACACGCACAAACCACAAATATCAGCATGAAGCTTTCTATAAAGAAAGTCCTCAGCATCGAGAAATTTTGGTCATCACCGCCCTATAAATTAAGCTGTTGCATTGGAGCCAGTTTCCGGTGTAAGCAACCGATTGAAACCAATGCTGTAATTGTGAAATTGTGTACCTCATAGATCTAAACGTATTTAACCGTCCCCACCAAAAATGCTCTCAAAATCGGAAAAAAATTGAAAATGAGCAATCTCTATTAAAATTCCTCATTCCGTAATCTTTAAAATTTCACAGAACAATGTCTCAGCTGAATCAGATCCACAATCGCAGCCTCATACATGTAATCTAAACAACAATATAATAAAACCGACAAATTAGGACAAAGCGCAGTTACCTACTTAATGACTTCCTTCTATTTTCAATACTGATAAACGGATCTGTAACCGATTATCGTTAAGAGGCAGATCAAGAAACCCTAAACTGAACTGACACACATATTTCTTGCGCATACAATGAAGGAAACAGGCTATCTTTCAGATTATTCTTTCATTCTGTTTAGAGATACCTCTTTACTAAAGGTCCAATAATCGTACAAAAGGCGTAGATAGAAAAACCCTAACATGCAATCCAAAAAACTTCCTACCCCCCATCCCGTAAAGTTCATCAACCAGGCTTCCAGGATCGTCATTTCATTCATTTCAGTGCTCTCTATTTCAACAATCTTCTCTCTCAAAGATTTAGTAGGAAACTAACATCATAAAAGACGCAGCTCAAGAACCCCTAACATACACTGAAAACACACAATACCAAATATGTCTACTATAAAACGAAGAATAATCATTTAGTCTCTTCCTTACAATTACATTCAGACACTATTGGACGACACGTCCTTACCGCTCAGGATAAAATGACTTGAAACCACAACAACAGATATTAGGCCCGCGCACATGCAGTCCCCACCCCGCAAGCTCCAGCTCGACCCCGGCCAACGCGCTGTGGTCTTTCTCCCACGGCGCCTAGTCGCTTGAGGGAAAAAAACCTCGGAAATCACTTCCTGTGGCTGCGGAGAGAGACGAAGGGGAGAGGCGTGGTGCCATCCGCGGTTCGACAGGCTTGCTTTTGGCTCCTCTCGATTCACCCTACGGGCAAAACTGTGGGGTAAACAAACGGTGAGGGCTTAGACCCCACGTTTGGTGAGCTCTCCGCCGTGAGGGCTGGGTCGAGCTAATCCGCACTTCTGCGCCCTCACATTCGACGTCGCACGCCCTCCGTTGGCCTCATGTGCGCGGGCCTATTTTATTTCTTTGACAAATTGCAAATTTGTTATGAATTTTGAAGTGTACACCTAGGATCTGGGTCACTCCAAATTTTCCAAAAATTTACCTTGAAAGATAATGGAATTGATCTTTACAATTTGTCAACCATTATATAACATTTGGGTTTTCAATTTGGGTACTATAGAAGAAGTTGGTAGAAGGTGAACTAACAATATCGCCAAACAACATCGCCAATAACATTCTATTATAAGAATACATTGAATTATGCTAATAAAGAGTGATTACCCGTACACTAGTAATTAGTGTATTGTATTCTTTAAAAGTTCTTGATTATTTCAATTAAACTTGTAGTCACTTAAAAAAATAACCATTTAATATAATTACAAAAAGGCCTTTTGTGAACTCTATTTGATTGGTAGTTATCAAAATCCAAAATTTTGAGTAGCTTCATTAATTTTTTAGTAATATACAATGTTTAAATTCTAACAAAAGAAGTTAGATTAAATATGGACACAAAAAAAACATTAATAATGAACACTACTTATCATTTAAAAGATTATAATATTTCAACATGAAGATTTTTTAAAATTAAACAAAAATTTAAAGTCTATCAATGCTTTTTTCACATGCAAAATTTTAGGAATTGGTGGGGAAAAAAATGATCAAGAGTTAAGGGCCAAAATGCATAATTCTAATAAATAAACAACTTCATCAATTAAATTCTACATTTGTTCATGTTTAAAGTAAATTCTAAGTTTTGTTGAAACCCTAGTGGGGTGCCATAAACCATATTAGTACAGGTTATTATTCCTAAACCAATATGAAATTTTTGGGTCAATTTTTTTATTTAGTCCCCCTATTCAATTCAAAAAAAAGACATGTATGTAGGACTTCTTGAATTTGAATTCTTAGAATTATTTCCAACTTCTACATTACTTTTTCAATACATTATAGTATGCAAATTTCTATGACTTTTGAGATTTTTGGTCTTTAAAAAACAACGATTTTGGTTCAATCTTTTAAAAAATAGTTTGGATTCACTTAAGAATAAAAGGGCATAGAATGTAATTTTCTATATTTCATTTAGTTGCATTTTAAAAGAAAAAAATGTGAAAGAAAAAAATTCTTGGATTAAAAACAAGTTAATTTCAAGATAAATTAAGATAAATTAAATTTAAATTCACTTAAAATTAAAGAATAGCTTGTTTTACTTTATAATAAAAGAGCATAAAATATAATTCAATAAAGAATTTGAGATCCAAACCTAGAGAATTTGGAACCCAAACTTGAAGAGTTGGGCACCTAAACTTGAAAAATTGGGCACCCAAACTAGAGAACCTCAATATGGGTGTGACTATTGTGCCTCCAATCCTTGGATTAGAAGGTTTTAACCATGCACAAGCTCAAAAATTGTCCACTTCATCAAATGTACATTACTATAAAATAATAAGGTTTAGAACTTATAAAAAAAACTTCTAAGATAAGAAAATAATTTGTGTTCTTTGGAATTTTTTTCTAATTTTAAAATAAAAATAATATTCAAAATAAAAATAATTAAATATGTAATATAAAAAACATGTATAATTAGTTATGTATGTAGTAAATTTTTCTAAAATGATAATATTAATTTATTAGAATTTAGAATATTTATTAATAATAATAGATTATAAAAAAATTTAATCTATAATATAAATTATTAAAATGTGAAGGTTTATTTATTGTACCTAGAATTTCAATATTTGAGAATTATAGGATAAAAATCTTGCATCTTTATAGAGCAGATTGAATATAAAAATATGAAATAGACCAAATGCTTTTTTATGCTATGATTTCAAGATATATATATACATACATATAGATATATATATATACTATATATTTAAAAAATACACATTGAATTTGCAATAAATTATTCAATTTCTAATTTTTTGTACAATATTAAGTTACAATACCAAATATGCATATAGTGAATAAAAAAGGGTAACAATAAAGAATATAATATATGAACATTCCAAGGCTAATTATCTCATATTTACGAAGCACCCAACACAATCCAAGGCCTTTTACGATATTGGACTTTTAAAAGTTGCACCCTAATATAAATTTCATTGATCTATTTAATTTAATTTTTTAGGTGCATATAAAACAAGAAATTATAAACTCAAATATGTAAACCTTGAAAGAATATTGCAAGCTGATGGGGACATTTTGGAAGTAAAACTTTAATTTCTCAAGTAATTTGTTATTTCAAATGCTTGTAACCTTAATTACAAAATTCTTGGAATCATTCCAACTTCTACATTTTTTTCAACACACCTTGGTATGCAAATTTCAAAAACTTTTGGAATTTTGATCTTTTAAAATACAATAGTTTTGGTTCAATTTTTATTTGGTTTTCCTATTCAAATAGACTTTTATGTAGGGCTTCTTGAATTTGAATTTTTGGTATTATTTCTAACTTCTATATTTAATTATTTAATAGTTGTTGGTATATTTTGTTTTAAAACTTTAAGATTCATGAGCATATTACAGTTCAATAAGTTATTTTTTATATGGACAATGTGATTTCTTAAAAATGAGCTAATTCAATCAACAGTTTTAAAAAACCCAAATCACATGAGTCATGACGTCCCTAAGATAAAAGCACAAGAGAACCTAAAATAAAAATAAATTCATATATATTAGATGTAAAAAATATTAAGATACTACATTGTAATATTCAAAAAATTATTTGCTAGTATAAACCTCAAACACAAAGATGGGATCATCAACATATACAACACAAGCAAAGGGATGGATGGTACCCCTAACAACTATATTTCAAAAGGATAAGCATTATGTTCATGTTTGTCAATTTCTAACAAAACATAGTTGATTATACTCCATAATATTGAAATTGTCATTTTTCATGCAACAAATAACTTGATTGCCTTCATTGTACAAGGAAACTTTAGGATCCTCGACCAACTAGCACATTATTCCCCAAGCGATCAATTGGTGGAGATCCTCTATACGTGAAGGTACAAAATCTATAATTTTTTTTTAATGTTTTTTCCAACTTGCAATGCATGAATTTACTATCAACACAGAAAGGCCATATTTGTTAACTTGAGACAATCCTATTTAATGTTGCGAGTTTCTATTTCAAAGGTAGTTCTTGAAGTAAAAGATAACCTATAAGGGGAATTTACATAATAACTATAGTTCAAACTCAAAAATACTAATAACACTAATAAAAAACAAAATGAAGATAAGACACGATGAGAGATAATCTTCCAAGAGATTAAATAAGATGTATTTATAATTATATGTGGGAAATTTTTTTACATTATAGAATACAAAACTAATTGAGGACTTCTTTTTCTAAAAGAATGGAACATTTATTGTACATAAACCATTGTGCATTACTCTATACACTTCTTTGTTTGCTATTTATAGTAACAAATAAAACTATTTATAGTAAATATAAGATCCACAATCAATAGTCTCTTTCAAATGCATTAATTGCTTTTGTGTGTCAAAGAGTTTCTTGCTTCTTTTAATGCCTTCTCTTTGATCCTTCCTCTAAGAATATCTTTGTGCTAGGATGGCCTATACACTCCACCCCAACTAATAGAATCACCCATTGATAGTGACTTACTCTTCTTCAACTTTTGTTTTTGCATGCTTTGAAGCATGTCCGAATGTGGCAATTGAGGAGGAGACTTTGTCTGCCTCCTCAAGGCATTGTTTCTAAACACATGATTGCTATCTAATCAAGAAGAACTCATAGAACGATGGTTGTTACAAAGAACCCTACATCATATAATAAGCCTACTTGAGGTCATTGACCCCTTTTCAACAACCTATATTAGAATTGACCTATTATCCTTGAGACAAGGATAGCCATCAATAGAGGATGAAATTGATTGAGCTTTTGTAACACAGTCTAGTGGTGTGGACACAATAGTATTTAGATTTGCATACAATTTCCTATGTAGTGTGGATTTAGCATGCCCAGTTTATAAATCCCTATGTTAACGCCTAGGTGTGGGTGTCATTTGTTTTAGTGGTGAGGGCAAGCAAATAGGTGTCCTTACTCCTTAGCGGCCCTTGGCTTGGAAGGTTGTCTACAATTCCTTCTTTTACATCAGCTTTAGAATGATCTATAGCTGTAGATGCGGCATCCATGTTGGAGCACATCACATACGGCCTAAAAAAGGAAGACAGTAAGCAACTCCCCTCCACTACATCTGACATCTTTGATAAAGATGCCTAATTCCACCATGTTTCCTTGGAGCAATAGTTATACCACAATAAACTTAAATTTCATCACCATATGTAACAAAAGAAATCCACAAAATATTAAAAATAAATTAAATTTTTGTTTTTATAGAAAGATTGTATTTCCTTCTTTTATGGAAAGCTATAATTTATTCCATTTTGATTTTGATATGAAAGTTTTAAAGCATCTTGTTTTGGTGGCAACCAAAGCATTTTCTAAAAAAATCATATTGGGTTCATTTTTAAGCTCAATTTTCATGGTTTTCCAAAATAAAAAATTCATCATCATTATTATTAATTGCTAGAAGGATGTATCAATTGGAATCAACATACCCTAATTCTAATTCCATATTTAAGCTATTGATGGTTTACTTTTTTCCTCTACAAATTTTAAAAGATTAAAAATCATGCTATTTTTTGGAAGGGTTCCTAAACTATAAAATTAGTTTGTTTTTTTAAAATGATTTTGATTCAAAATATATAGTGCAAGAACTTCAAGTTTTGAAAACTTGAATTTCAACAAACTACTTTGTTATGGTATTTAAATACCATATTGTTTTCACTTTGAATACATTTATCTTATATTCTATGCAACCAAAACTTCTAAAATTTATATCACAATTGCATAATAATCTATTGCAAGGTCCTTTGGTTAAATATGCAAAAAAATGCCCTTTTGAATTTTTTTTACACACTAGAATTGGCAATTTTGAGCAAATTTCAAAATTGACCTTGGGACTTGAGGGATTTGAAGATAATAAGAGGTTTCTATCAATCAATTCATTTATGAAAGTTATAAAGAAATACCTTAAGTAAAAAATTTGAAAACTTAGAAGATAGTTAATGTCTAATTTTCCTCAAAAAACTTTCAAAAATACCATTTCTACTACATTTGGCCAAGAAAACCAAATAATGAATTTTGTAGAAGTCTAACAATTAAATCTTGAAATGCATTTACATAAAATCAAGCTACAAGAAGTTTGAGAAGTTTGACCTCTTATGATGCAAGTTGTTACCATTTGAAGCAAAAAGAAAGTCTTTTTGGCTTGTATGTAAGAATTTCATATTACTTTTATCTTTGTTTATGCAAATTTTGTGTACTATGAATTCTAAATTTTGAAATTTGTCATGCTAAAGATTATATTAGGCATATTTCCACAAACTATATATGTAATCAAGACTTCTAATGCATTTTTTAAAAAAATACAACATTTGCAAGAATATGCTACAAATTAGCAATTCTATAGTAAACATCATATTCATTAATTTGGGAGATTGGGGTCCTTCCAAAATAATATTAAGCATTTGTAGTTGTAGAACTTGAAGTGGAGTTGAATTTAATTTAAATTGGAATAAATACAATTTTGTAGGAGGCAATTGAAATTTCCATTAAAATGACAGTTTATGGTAACAAATTTACAACTCTACAATGCATACTTTATCTTTTATTAAATACCAAGTCACAAGCTAAAGACTTGTTGTAATAGGTTACATATCTTACCAAGTGGTTAACTTCAAGTTTGAATTTCGTTGAACTTATATGAGTTGTTTGTTAGAGTATGGAAACTCTAATTCTGGAAAGATAGAATAGAATAGAGAGTAGGAGAATAGAAATTTTTTGTTTTTGTTAGTAAGCTGTAACAGCTTAGGTCCAAAATAGGTCAGTTTTAGAATAAATAAGTTTACAAAATGTCCAATGTTTTCTAAATTACTATAGGTTCGGAATTCAAAATCCGGAAGAAGGACAGATTCACGGATGCCTATAATTTAGGAATCTAGCCTACGATGGCTAGGGAATGTTTTACGGGAACATTACCCTAATTTCAAGATCTTTCCAAATATTTAGAGCCAAGAGGTACTTAAGGGCACATGCGTGCTCATTTCTCTTCTTCTTGAGTTGGTTGAACTCCTCATGCTATTAGTTGAGAGAAAGAGCCGTGAGATAACGATCACGACTCGAGTAGAGAGAGGTGAGGCCGGTACGTCCTGAATTTGGATTAGCTTTCTTTTGTGTTCATGGCGGAAAAATAGTCAGTCACGGCTACCCAAATGATTAGTCCAATCATACTTGCCGATCCAGTTTTGCGTCAAGAGTTAGAGGAGGATCTCAAGAAGATAGGTTGTATCGGATTACTTGAGTATCTGTAGAACCTCCAAAATGACAATCTAATTCAGGAGCTCATCACCAGACTGTCGAACCAGTACGAGTTGACAATGAGGGATTAAACTAGATCGTGGACAGATGATGCATAGGCAGGTGTCTATAGTTTCTGGAAATCGGGAGCTAGATTAGCGTCGTAGGTAGATAAATTCTGCGCGGGGAAGTTTCAAAGTCCATCTAATGCAAAGGAAGGGTATGCCATTAGTAAGTGTGTTAATGAGAGGCATAAACAGATATTAGAGTTCTTGATCCCGAATCTTTATCTGGAAAAGCCTACCCAAGTCACAGTGGCAAACACTATATTTGGAGTGATGGAAGGAAGGTTTGTGCGTTGGAGCAAAGTGATTACAGAAGTGGTAACGAAGCTGGCGGATCATGTGGCCAAAAGCAAATAAAGCCTGTTTAGTCTGTATCTATACCACCTTCATTACCATTAAGAGGTGCTGACACCGAAAGAAATCGTGACGTACAATACCGAAATACAACTCCTCAAATAAAACCTCATCGATGAGTTGAAGCAAGATCAGCGAATGTTCGAAGAGGAAGAACTGAAAGTAGAAGCGCATGGACGTCGGGTAGGAAGACAAAAATTGATGGATCCAACTGTTTGAGGGAAACTGCCGAGTTCAAAACCGACAAACCTTAATTACCCAAAATCTGAGAGAGAAGAAGCTTGTCGATTCGGAATTCTTTGACGCCGGATTCTAGTGGATGGAGAAGGCCCGGAGCTTATATGACAACACCATGGCGTTCATCCGGGAGATTGCAAACGAGCTTAGAGTGGAACCAAGCGATATCCTGGTGGAAATCAAGTGAAGACCTAGTTCGGACATGTTGAAGGAGACGGAAGAGCGAATCTGGAGCCTGAAGAGTAAACAAGATGATCTCCAAACATGAGCAAATTGGGCAGAAGGGAAAAGTTCATTGGCAAGAAACAATGAAAAGGAGGCACTTCAGCTTGTCCAGAACTTGAGCGCACTGGTTAAGTAGCTAGTAGATTCCGTAAATAAGACTGCTCTCTATAAGGCTCAGTTGGTTGTAGGAGGCCATATAGCCAAATCAAAGGTCGTCATGATCTTCATGGAATTTGAAGAGCGCATGGAGAGAGTGTTGAAGCAAATGCAAACTTTGGTGGAGCGGATGGATCTGGATCAAGCTTTGGAATTCACCAAGTTTCCGAATGTGCCCACCAACATGTTTATGCAGACTCTAGTTAAACAGACCGGAAGTACTCAGTTCCAATCACCATCCACGGGATTGGGGTCCTTGTTGAAGCAACCGATAAGATCAATGTTGAGCCAAGGACAAACATCAATTCGGAGCGCAATCCCAATACCTAAGTAGAGGAAAGAACAGAACGTTGTGACACGACCCAGGATTCCCAATCTGATTAGGGTTCCGGTAACTCATCCGACACGTTCCAAATCATTGAATAGACCCGAATCAAGAGTCCGGGGTAACCTCACTACGGTATTAGGAGTTGTTCCAAATCCAACTCGGACGCATCTGGAAGACTTTGAGCATATGTAGTAGGAACTTTCACCGGAACACCCTCTACCAGAACAATAGTACAAGACATCTCGTAGATTGACCTGCAAGAAGATTCTCTTATGGAAAAGAAGGAAGGAAAAAAGAAGACTGAAGAGAAGGAAGAGATTACGGAGTCAGAGTCGGAACTTGGAAGAATTCTAGACGGAATCTAGATTGGAATTGGATCAGGACCTTCCGCATCTAAAATGAACGATCCAGACTTGAGCTGCAATAAATGTATGTGACGCCAATGGCGAAAGCAAAAAAGAGGATGCCAACGTTACAGGCTGGTAGCAGCTCGAAGAAGTAGAAGAAAACAAATAGGTAGGTAGGCGATTAGTTAGAATTAGAATTTTGTTTTTATCCGGGTTTTCCGTGAGTAGGATCTAGATTCCGGATTTCCAGGGCAACTTGATGTTGACTTGTAAGTTGCCTTGATAGGATTTTATATGGTCATTTGGATTTTGGAGGTTCCACTTTTTGCTTTTTGTAGTTGGTTTTAAGGCGAATGAAGGGTAGTTTTCCTTCATTCCCTCCTAGCGTGCTTTTATGTTGGATTTTTTATCTTTTCTTTAATCTGATGCCACTAAGTGGATTCTTAGGCACAAGGCGTGTGTACCGAGTTGTGTTTGCGTTGATGCTTTATTAGAATAACGAGGAATAAGATAAACTAGAGCCAGAGGAAGAATCCAAATAGAAGGGAATTTTACGTCAGAGTATGAGGATAGTATTGTTGAGGAAGTTTAGTTGGTGGGTGTAAACTTGTGCCTTTACTACCTTTAATTTACTAGAACAATAATCCGCCAAGAGTAGAGTGAATAGTAATTCAGAATCTCGATTGATTTCATGCGGAGTTGAATTGCCTTCGTCAAACCTCCATTCTCTGGAAGGTCTCCCAAATTACAGACTTAATTGAGTAACCCCGAGATGCCAACCTGTTGATTCCAGATTTTCTCTTATCTGTCGTTGTAGTGGAGGAGGGTTGAACGGATTCTGAGTGACCTGCTTTCTAGATAGCCGAGATAGGCCATCCGGAAAGTTGTGAGGATCCAGAAATATTCCTATATTGCAACTAATTTTCATATTGCTTATGTGTGTGTTTTTGTCAATTAGTCTAAATATGAGTGGTGAAGTCTCTAGCCCTCAAAAGATCAAACAGTGGACCCCCTGAAGGTGAAACAGGGGTATACAAAACCATAGAGTTGAGAAGTCAGAAGTTGGAATCCAAATGAGGATGGATTGAGACCAGAATCTGGAAGGTATTTGGAATCCGAAAAGAAGGGCTAGACAAGTTGTTTTGGGTGTTTTTGTGGGAAAAGAAGTGATCTAGATATCTTTAGCTTATAGTAATATAGTAGAGTCTTCTGGAACGATATTTCGTATCATTTTACCACATTATTTGTGTGTAAAGTTGCTTTCAACTAGACTGCGTGTACGGCATTGTTGATACAAATATGTGACTTGGTACTGAATTACTATCTATAGTTTATACGATAATATTTTTTTGTTTATGTGAGCGCTCGATTCCTACCTTTAGAACAAGGCAAGCACTAGCAGGTTCTTTCTAATTTCTACCTATGGTGTCTAAGTGTAAGTCCATTGTGCCTTCCAAGCAATGGACTCATTTCTAACCCTACTCCTACTTTTGGGTGATTCCCATTTGTATCTACCTTTGTTGGTTGGTTGATTTAATTTAACTTGGGAATTTCTACTTGTTCTACCTTTCACTCTTGTTCTAACTTCTAATTCCTATTTCTATCTTAGCTATCTCTCTTCTAATTCCTGACCTATCTTATTTAATTATTTTCTACTTCTAGTTTATTACTAATCAAATTCCTACTCTACTTGTATCTTATAATTATATTTATGCATACGACTCTACTTGTAAATATCCTTGTATCTATACTTAATCCATATTTAAGTAATTATGGACAATTATGCAAAATATGGACAAATTCAAAGTCCAAAATGACCTTAAAAAAGAAATGAACATGATTAATATGATGGAAAAGTGTCGGCAGCCCATCCATTCCTTGTTAAACTGAAGTGCCTATCTGACGAAATGGATTCATGAAGGACAATTTGATTTGAAAAGAAACTAAAATTAGTAAAATAATTCATTTACAAATGTGACATTGTAATACCGAAAGAGATGCCTATAATCGTGAACCCAAAACCAAGGCAGATCCCCAAATGAATCCTTTGACTTGAATCATTTGATTTCCAAATGCTGACCAAAAGACAATACAAGTCCCTTAACTTGCATAAGCTGGTAGCCAATAAGAAAGACTAGAATAACGTGTCCAATCATAAATAGACATACCAGTGAACATAAAAGAGAACAATCACCTTTTTATGAGCGCAGTATAGAATCAGTTGGAAAATCGTCCCCAAAAGAGCTTGATTTGAATTAGAATAGAAGAAGTACAAATTCGGAGTCCAACATGAGGAGCAGACGTTTGCCGACAGCGAATAAAAATATCCTCTCCAAGATTTCACTACTCATATACGCTAATTGTGTCAGTGGGCAACCGATACATATGATAAACGACAAATGTCCAGACTGAATAGATATCAGACATGAATGTACTCGCTTTCTAACCCAAAACGAGATTAAGTAATGTGGACATTCAAGTAGAGTCTTTCCAAAACAAGATTAACTTGGTAAATGAATAGTACAGTGAAGATGTAGCATTAATTGTTGTTATCGGCTGATAGCCAACACCAGAACCTCAGTACTAGTTCCCTATAGTAGAGGAATAGTGTAACAAATATAAACTATTCTATCGGTTGGCAACTGACTAAAGCCAGAAACAACTCTTATTACTAATCATTTCCTTGATTGTTTGTTTAACTGCGCCCGCGGCTTTCTATGAGCCCCATAAATAGCACCTAGGTCTCAGAATCCAAATTTTTTCTCGTTTTGCTTATTTTTATAAGTAATTATTGCAAAAAAGACATAAAAAGAGTGTTCACACTGTAATTGGTAGAAGTCCCTATTAGAACAGTGTAGTTTTGTATGAAGCATGAAAATGCTTAAAATGTTATTGAGTATTCAAATTTATGGCTAATTGGAATGAATATATAAAGTCTGATTATGGATTTTGACGGAATAGGTCTGATTACAATTCCAATAGCCATTCACCAAATTAGGGATGAAATTGAATCACAGCAATTGACCATGAATGGAAGATGAAATTGGAGGATGAATCTAGAAGTATCTTTTACATGACAGGATCTCTATTGAAGGGCTTTTGTTGGAAGTTTCATTCAATTTCCAAAATTAGCAGAAATTACTTAAATAGGAAACATTGCCAATGTTATAGAAATCATTCCAAAAGTAACAGTAGTTGAAATATAGAAGTATTTATAGCATGAAGACATGACTGGAAGATGAAATTGGTTGAGTCAATTTGCTTACATTCCCCAAATTGGAAATGATTCCTCCCCAAAGGAATTAAAATGAAGAAGAATTTATTTCTCATTTACACAGTGCAAGTTGGACTTGGAACTTTGCAGGAAGGATTAGGGGACTTTGTGTAAGTTGCCCAAAAAGTTTGAGAATTTTTAAAATCATACAACATGACTCCATGGGAAGTCAACCAATTTATCGGGGTTGGAAAAAATCATATAAAATTCCTTTGGTAATGGTAAAATCCCACTAAAAATTAGGATAGAGTGTTTCAACATAAATAAGAGCCTAATCAAGTTTCACGACATTCCAACAACAGTAACTACCCGAACCGGTGGCACCAACAAAATTTAACAGAATTCCAAAAACGTTCCGTAGTTGACTAGCAAATGAGGAGCATATGGAGGCCAAATTAAGACATCTGGGACTCTTTCCTCACATATCCAAATCTACCAAACAACCCTAGCTAGTCAAAATTATCAAAACCCACAAACTCCAAAAGTTAGAATTTCCACCTTTTTCATTAGGTTAAAAAATGTTGTCTTCTATGAAGAAAATAGGCTAGGAAGTAGGGTCGAGGGGGTCCCTAGGCTAATTTGGGCCTTCTAGAACTAGTGGCGCAGTTCATTTTGCATTTGGAGATTTTCTCCAAAAGTAATAGGACATTCAATAGTAGGGTAGAATTAGGCATTGTAGTTGTGATTTTTAATAGATTTTAGTTTACTTAGGTATTTTTCCTTGTAGAAGGAGGTAAATGGGAGCCCCAAAACATATAAAAGGGCTTCCACCAACTCCCTTTGCACCCTTTTTTCTTTCATTCTAAGTTAGTTTTGTGTCTTTGGTCGCTCGGAACTGAATCTCTTTAGTGGTTTGAGACCCACCAACACAAAGCAAACCCCCTTTCTTTCATTTGGTTGAAGCCTTACGTAGCTACGTTATTTGAGTTTTGGATATTTTGCCAAAACTCTTTGTTGTTTTTGCTTCCAAGCCTTTTGCTTGTGTTTCAATGCTTCTTGCATGTTTCTTAAGCCTATTTCAAAAGACGTGGGGGTCCTGTTATGAACTGGGACAACGGACACGGTTTTCCCTGGTTCGTTGTCGACATTCCGTTTGCGAGGCAACTAACGAGCGGCAAACCGGGATGCTTCCCGAATACTAAGGTATCGACTGAACGAGAGGAAAGAGAATCTGAGATACAAGAGACTTCACACGTAAACGAGATCCTCGGGGTTCATATTATTACAAGAGATTGCGTAGAGTTTAATCCTTCCACAAGAATACTTAAGCATGATCGGAAGAGAGAGAGATTGTTCCTAACGTCCCGTAACTGCCACCCGAGCTAACTATAAACTCCCTAAGGTCTCAGTTAACCTGGATGTAACCCAACTGTTACTACGAAGTCGTAACATTACCCCCCTTCTAGATCGGAGCGTTGGGATGACGAAAATGAAATTCCTTGACCGCATCTGGCGCGTTTTGCAGATTCACCGCGGGCTCCCACGAGTTCTGTTCAGGGCCGTATCCTGTCCAGGAAACAAAGTATTGGAGCTTCTGCCAGCGTCCGAATCTCCTGGAGTCTAGAACCTCATCGACTTCCCATTCAACTTCACCGTCCGGGGTTTCGATGGGTGGTGGCAGCTTCTGTTGTCGACCTGGAATGGTGTCAGCACGATACTTCTCCAGCAGGGATACATGGAAGACGTCATGGATGCGCAGTGTCTTTGGTAATTTCAGACGGTATACCACATCAGAAAGTTTAGCAATAATTTGGTATGGGCCCAAATACTTGGACGTTAATTTCCGTGACGGGACGGATGTAGCGATATTGTCGTGCCGTAAGAGTACCTTGTCACCCACTTCGAATAATTGATGCAAATGAGATGTCTGGTCATATTTCCGTTTAGCTTGATCGCCAGCGATGCTTAGCATAGTCTTGATCTCCTCATGAATCTCCTGCAAATATCAAACTCGATCTTCAGCAGCAGGGACCATTGTCGTCGATGGAGTCACGAATGATAATAAAGGATTGTAACCATAGGTCGCATAAAATGGTGACATCCCTGTTGCTGAGTGTATAGCATTATTGTAAGCGAATTCCACAATGGGCAATAAATCGGACCAATCATCCTGTTGCCTCGTGGTGAACATGCGAAGGAATTGCTCCAGCACCTGATTGACTCGCTCTGTCTGCCCGTCGGATTGGGGATGAAATGCTATTGTTGGGGCAGGTCGAATGCGCAAAAGTTCATACAATCTCCTTGTGAACTTCGAAACAAAAATCGACCCTCGGTCTGAGATGATTTCGTTGGGGAGGCCATGATGCTTCCACACATGGTGAAGATATAACCTTGCAGTCCCACTGGAGTCAATGTGCTCGTTAGTCGATATAAAATGGGCAAGCTTAGTGTTCTTGTCAACGACAACCATAATGGAGTCGTAGCCACTGCTATCAGGTAACTTGACGATGAAATCAGCAGATACTCTTTTCTAAGGTGCTTGAGCAGCGGGAATGGGTTGCAGCAATTCGTATGGTGCATGACGTGAGGGCTTAGATCGCTGGCACATGTCGCAACCATTGACGTACCTGTGGACGTACCTTCTCAGCGTTGGCCAATAAAAACTCCTGGCTACCAAGTCAAGAGTCTTCGCTCACCCTTGATGTCCTGCGGTTGGAGCATCGTGGCGGGACCTGAGAATTTGCCGCCGTAGTTCTTCATCATCAAGAACAAAAACTGCTCCTTGGTACCGAAGAATGCCGTTGGTGAAATCGTACAAGCTGAATCGCCGGCGAATATCTGCTGGGGCCCGGTGTGCTCCATTATTGAAATATGCTATTATCGGTTGCATGATTGAATCAGCTTGCGTCCCCCTCCGAATATGGTCCAAAATTGCTTCATCTGTCCAGACAGGTTCACACGATTCCAGTGTAGCTAACTTTAATAATGGTCGAGGTTCCTTTGGCTCATTTTCTACAACGTCGACCCGCCTGGAAAGAACATCAGCTCGTATATTTTGGGATCCTGGCCGATGCTGAATGACGAAATCGAAGGCAGATAACAACTCAGACCAACGGGCCTGGCGCCGATTCAGGTGTTTCGAGGTTAGGAAATATTCGAGATTTTTATGATCTGAAATTACCTTGACTTCATGCGGCGACCCCTCCAGGTAAACACGCCAATCCTGAAATGCATGAATTATACTTAGAAGCTCCTTGTCGTATATGTCGTAGTTTTGCTCCGATGAAGACATTTTCGAACTCCGGTAGGCGCATGGGTGTAGGTGACCATCATCTGCATGTTGAGAGAGAATCCCGCTAGTCGCCGTGTCAGAGGCATCTGTCTCAATAATAAAAGGGCGTTGAAAATCCGGGTGCATTAATACTGGTGCTTGCCAAAATCGACGTCTTAGCTCATTGAAAGACTCATCAACTTGACAAATCCAATGAAATACTTGATCTTTATGTGTTAGAGCTGTGAGTGGTCCTGAGATGCGGGAATAATCTCATATAAATCGACGATAAAAATTTGCGAATCCCAAGAATGACTGCACTTCTTTCATGTTTTTTGGAATCAGCCAGTCTTTAATAGTTTGTACTTTATCGTCACACATCTTTAATCCTTGAGATGAAACTATCATACCTAAAAATTCCATTGAGGTACGATGGAATTGACATTTGGAAGTTTTTACAAAAAGGCCGTGTTCTTTTAATCGTTGAAGGACGTCCCGTACCACCTGTCGATGTTCCTCAATATTCTTTGAAAAAATTAGGATATCGTCTAAATAAATAACCACAGAAATGTCTAGAAGATCTCCAAATATATTCTGCATGTGTGATTGAAATTGCGCCGGAGCGTTGGTTAGCCCAAATGGCATCACCAAATATTCAAACAACCCATAACGGGTCTTGAAGGCTGTCTTAAACTCATGTCCTGGTGCCATACGTATTCGGTGGTAAGCTTGCCTTACATCCAATTTGGTAAATATGCATGCTCCGACCAGTCGATCAGTAAGTTCGGGAATGAGAGGTAGTGGGTAACGGTTCCGAATTGTGACTTTGTTAAGGTTCCGATAATCAATGCACACCCGGATCGACCCATCTTTCTTCCTTGCAAACACTATGGGGGCGGAAACCGGGGACTTGGATCTTCGAATCCATCCTTTTCCTAGATTTTCCTCCAAGTACCCTCGGAGCTCTTCCAACTCTGCTGGAGACATAGGTCTTAAGCCTGTATTCCGTGGTTCTTGACCTTCCTTGAATTCGATTTTCATGTCGGCTATTCCGTTTTGAGGTAACTCATTCGAGGACTTCTCTCGCTGAAAGCCTCATACAAGTCATGATATTCACTTAGGACGGAAACCATGTCCTCAGGAATTCCATTGACCCCATTATCCTCCACCTCTGATATCGTTAAGGTATATACCTCCGCGTCCTTTGCCGACAATCTGAAAGCAGTAGCCGATACAATGGCATGTTTTGGGGCTACCAGCTTTTTCGGGGTTACGGGTAGTCTCGCAACAACAGCCAACCCGGTTTCTTCGAGAGAGACCCCACCATCGCAGCCCCAACGTTGGCCACCGCGCAGCTCCGTCGTTGTCCTGCTAGCGACCGATCCAGTCACTGAGTCGCGACCTGGAATGGAGCCTTGAATGCAGCGGTTTCGGCAGTAAGCCGAATCAAAAATAACCTTCTTCTCCGACCAGCGAATGGTGGGGTCGTGACGAACCAACCAGAGAGTTCCCAAAATGCAAGGATACCTCCCTGTGTTGGTGAGATCGGCCACCAGTATTTCCTTGTGACCTGCGACAGTCAAGGTTACCGTAGCTTCATGGGTAATAAGCCCGGAATTGATGGTTCTTCCGTCAATTACCCGCACCTCTCGAGGAACTTTCTTCCGTTGAATTGTAGCCTGACATTCACGGGCAAAATTGGGGTGCATAAACACCCCCATGGCTCCAGAATCTACTAACGGTTTGACTTCCAATGAATTGATGCAATTGGCCAGAGTTAGGTGAGCTCCAGGGTCCACCGTAGCTCGAAGGTACAATGGATCTGACACCCCATTCATTTGGCCCTCTTTGCCCGGGTACTGAGCCCGCTCATTCAGTCCCGGGATGTCTCTTTTCCCGACTCTCCATGATTTATTTTCACCGTCTCTAGCGCTGCTAATGATAAAGGTTTTGAAGGATTGACTGGACACTTTAGTCGAACGTGACCGACCTGGCCACAACCCCAGCACCTCTCTTGTTGTTGGTACTCTAATCGTTCTGCTGCAATTTTAGCCAGTGCGGGGGTCACTCTAACGGCATCTAATTCCATAGGTACCGGTCCGGACGCTTCCGAGGAAGTTTGGAATCTCCCGTTATACTCCCTCGGGCCTGGTGATTATAATTTAGGACTAGTGCGGGAAATTTGATGTGACACAGAGGAGGAGCTCTGGGGTCTCCGAGTTTGTTGCTGAGTCCACAATCATTCATCGATCCTTGACGCCATAGCGATCCATTCCTGGAGTCCCCGCGGTTGTGTCTCCGCTGTAGCCACAGAATCAAGGATCTCATCCTTGAGGCCCCCCCGAAATCGAGCAACCAAACTCGATTCATTCCAATCGACTTGGGCAACATGCTCGTTGAAATTAGAGATATACGCTACCACTGAACCTAATTGTTTGATCTTTCCAAGGCGATCTTCCGCATTCCCCCGCCGATCGATATACCCATAGACCGCAATAACAGCCTCCCGAAAAGCATTATAATCTGTTAATAGCTCATGCCGGCGGCCCTCATCAAGAGCTTGCAAGAGCGGCATTGCCCAATTCTGTGCAGCTCCCCCCATGTAAGAGAGGGCATAAGCCACCTTATCCTCGTCATACCTGTAAGTCCGAGGTTTATCCCGAAACACAAGACGAAGCTGGGCAAACCAGCGGTACACCTCTCCTCCCCTTTTTCCCACGAACTTCTCGGGCTGAGCCACCTTAGACTCCCTTTCCCCAGGCCCAGTCTCATCATATTTCCCTGAGTGAGGCCGATCCTGGGCAATTGTTTGAGAAAAAGTAGGCGGTGGAATTTGAGTGGGCACCACCGTTGCTTGCTCTGTGATCTGCTGCACAATATGTGGAAGCGCAGATTGAAACACGGTTTGAATTTGTTGCCTGATAAAATCGGCGCCCGAGGAGTTGGTTCCACTTCTGATATCCCTCGATCCATGCAGTACACTCACTTTCCTGGAGCGTGGACAAAACTGCACGCAATCTAATGTTACGAACTGGGACAACGGACACAGTTTTCCCTGGTTCGTTGTCGACGCTCCGTTTGCGAGGCAACTAACGAGCGGCAGACCAGGATGCTTCCCGAATACTAAGGTATCGACTGAACGAGAGGAAAGAGAATCTGAGATACAAGAGACTTCACACGTAAACAGGATCCTCGGGTTTCATATTATTACAAGAGATTGCGTAGAGTTTAATCCTTCCACAAGAATACTTAAGCATGATCGGAAGAGAGAGAGACTGTTCCTAACGTCCCGTAACTGCCACCCGAGCTAACTATAAACTCCCTAAGGTCTCAGTTAACCCGGATGTAACCCAACTGTTACTACGGAGTTGTAACAGGTCCCTTTGGAACACGCTTGCTTATTCTATGTGTAAGAGCTTTTTTGTATGTAGTTTATGCTAACTAAGTCTCTCTACTTAGCTTATGTGTGGGACTTCCAGCTTTTGAGAACATCCCTTGAAGTTTGATTGAGGAATTGTAGTTCCAAGTTGGTCTCTAAGTGTGAGTTGAAGAGTGGTCATTATTTCAAGAGACTTAGGTTGGAACCAAACTCTTCCTTAATTTTGGGGTTAATTGCCTCCATACAGCAAAGCTTTCATCCCCCTTATCTTTTATTTTGCTTGCCATTCCAATTTATTTTGATCAAGAGGGCCCCCAAGAGACCCTGAAACTTAAGGTGACGTATTGACTATTTGCTACTAAAATTTGAAAAAAATTTAGCCACAAACATACAATTAATGAGTAGCAAAATTTAAATTATTAGGCCACACAATTTTGGATAGATCCAAAATTAGTATTTGGAAACATCTTAGACTAAATTCTAAATTGCAATCACATGCACTTTTGAATTTGGTTGACAAAAAAACCCAAAAAAAACCTTGAAGAATTGAAGCAATAGAAATATAGCAAAGATTGACCTAATTAAAGACATGAAATATTTTTTTAAACATTTTTGAGTTCTAAATGGCTATCTCATAGGAGATTTGCAAAATATTCATTAATGTAAGGTTTGAAGAATCCTTCAACATTAATCAATACATATGGAGGATGAGCAATGAATTTTGAATCATAACATTCACCTATGTTTTTAAGATCTCAAGTATAATATTAATGACATTTAAAGTTTGCAACATTAATTACAAACTTGATCTAACACTAGATGGCAACAACACTTCTAATGTTACCAACACTAAATGGCAACTAAATTTTCACTAAGAAACTTAGATTAGGATTAAAATAGTTCACCCTGCTCTAAATCTAATACAAATACTAATTGTCAACTAAATGAAAAATAAAGTGAGTTATATAATAGTGTAAGTAACAATAAAGGTAGTATATAACTAAATTTCATTATTAGTGTAGTAATAATTATGTTCTCAAAATTGTAAAAATTTGTTGAATCACATTAAATTAAAAAAATCAACACCTTTTAGGACAAATGTATGAAACTCCAAGCTAAAGGTCAATCTAACTTTGTAGAACTTTGTACACTTGAATGACATAAGACTTATAATTTCAATTTCAATTGACAAAATTTAACTATATAGGTGATTGATAAGCATAAGAGGATTTTTGACCAGTTTAGAAGACTACGAGTTTCCAAACAGTGGGAATGCATTGGGAACTTTGGGAACACTATGCTGATGTGGTCAAGCAACTGCTACATCAGAAATTAATAATTAATTAATTTAATTAATTAATTATTAAATTTTTAAAAAAAAAATTGGAATTTAAAAAAAATCATCTTCTTTCTTTTTAATATATTCTGAAGTTTTTTGGAAAAAAAAATTTAATTTTTGTTTTCAAAATTCAAAAATTTAGACCAGTAGGGGGCTGGTCTACAACAGTGGAAATAGTTTCAAGGAACAACCTTGAAACGATCTTCTGGAGGCCCAAAAATTCTCTTATGAGGATTGCCAAAGCTCATTCACATTGCAAGACAAAGCCAATAAGAATCCAATTTGGTGAATCCAACTCATCTATAGAAATTATTATAAAAACTTAGTCTCTAAAATTGAACCCTAATATTGAATACAGAGCACTCAATTGCCAAAACTTATTCAACTAGTTGAAATCCCTATTATTTGCCCTAATTGCACTATCTTGAATTTTAATGTAGTAAAAATTGTGAGGATATGTTGCATTATGACTATTTAAGTGTGGAATTGGATTGAATACTCATGATTTTAAAGCTTCAAGAAATACCGCCAAGCATTTTAAATACATAACAAAAGGTTCATTCATTATTTGACAATTTGAAAGGCTGCTTTTGGATTACTATTGCAATCATGTAGGAAGTCTCATGAATCACTTTAGAATCCAAATGAACAACACTAGTCCCCACTAGTTTGGGAATTCGCGGTCTTCTAAAACAACTAAGAATCCTCTTATGCAAGTCTTCATGTTTTAAACAATGTACAAGAAAATTCATATAACTACTTTAAAAATAATTTTATACTCTATAGAAGAACCAAATGGCATGTTTTTCATTTACAATACTTACATTTGCTTAAGTGTTAACGGCATGACTAATGTTGCATGCATGATTGCAACTACATTTCATAAATGTCATCATTTCTATCACCCTTTGAAAATTATTTGGACATACTAAATGATTGTCCATTTTTCATTTTTGCAATAATAGACTTAGTCAAAAAAATTACAACATTATTACTATTGATCAAATTCTTACAATTAACAATTAATTCCTCCACATCTATACATGATGTTCAAAAATTCTTGTATAGTAATTGCTATTAAAATATTAAAAAATAAGACCTTCAAATTATCCAACAAATTTGGGAGTTATTCTTTCATTTTTGGATTTTTATGATGTTTTTTCCTATTTACTTTGTAGTTGGCAATTACTAGCCATATACATTAGAGTTTGGCTACTCTATTGTTATTGTTGTGCAAAACGGCTACAAATTATTTACTTATTGGAGTACCAAAAAAGTTTGTGAATTCACTTAATTTAAATATGTCAAACATTCAAAAGCATTATAGGTTTTAAAAAGGAGGAAAAACTACATGTGCAAGGTTATAGATTTGAATATAATAATGATAACTAAAATTTGATGTTTAAATAAAGCCCTTGTAATATACTAAAAGTTATCTTTCTAAGTCTTCATTTGAAAATAAAAGTCCATAGTTGCAACTTTAATTTGCAAGATGGTCTATATATAAATTGTACATAATATACCTTGTACAATTTTTTTTATGTACCAATTTTTTGATGTTTTTTTATAAATAACTATGTATATATATTTGTATTTATATGTATGTGTACATACATACATACATACATACATGCGTGCATGCGCACCCCCAAATATATTTAAAATTTATTAAATGAAATGTTGTTTACTATTGTTATTTAAATCTCAAATGCACTAGGAGGTCTAGATCTAAATTAGGCATAATAACTTCTAACTAATTTTGATTGAAACACATTTTGTATGAAATTTTGTTGTCTAATTTTATGTAGTTTTCATTCCTAATGCTTTTTTTGATTGCTTATATAATGATTTACTTCATTTCTTAGATATATAATCATTTATATTAATCATTTTTAAACTACAAATTTTAAATCATTTAGGAACAAGAAAGTTTACTATTAAGATAAATTATTATAAGTTGAAAGAGTTTGTTTTAAATTTTTTTTACAATATAGTAAGATTCTATGAATTCATGAAATCAAATAGAACATTGTCATTAGAAGGGATTTGAGGGCAAGGGAAACCCGTTTTAAAGCTATTCCCTAGGTTGTTCACTGTGCTATTTAAAAACTATAAATCAACACTATTGGCTGAAATTTTTTTAATTTTTGAAATAATTTTTTTGAAATTCTGAGAAGTTTTGATAAACCTAAATTTTTTTTTAAAATTTTGAAAAATAATTAAAATTTTATGATGTGGCATTCTTTTAGCCATGTCAGACTGCTTGTGTGGCACGTTTCCACAATTTGGAAATTCAAAATAACTCATAGGCTTCCAATGTCCTCAAATCTCTCCAATGAATTAAACTCATATATACAAATTTTATTATAATCCAATGAAAAAATAAATTGTTTAAGAGGATGCACATGTAATGAACATATAAAAAATCAAAATGGTTATTTAGAATCCTACATGCATTAAATTTATTGTAAATCTATTAGAATGTTTCATTTTAATGCTTATAAAGTTTTAGATCCATATTTATAAACATTGATGAAATTCAAGCATTTAGATAAATAGTTTACAAATAGTTTGCAAATAAAATGAAGAGTTTTTCATAGTAAAGATATTCATTATTATTATTTTATTTATTTTCAAACTATACAAAATATAAATGTTATTCAAAAATTAAATCTTTCGTTTAAAAACTAAATTTAATTAATACTTCATTATTAGTTTTATATATATTAAAATTCAATGGCTCCTCCAATTAAAAAAGTAGTTCAAAAGATAGCACATGTAGCTCATGGACATGATTTTGTCCACACCAAAATTGTACCAAAAGAATTGGTATGTGCAATAGTTTCAGGCATTGTATGTGCTATACCTTGGAAGATGCTCCATCTCAATGAGCGACGTAAAATAGAAGAATTTTATTCAAGATTAGAAGCAGGAGAAATCACTGTAATTGCAGATGAATAATTATGGTACATATATTAACAAAACTAAGCAAGTTGTAATAAAGTACAAACAATATTTGGATGCAAATGCATTTGCTGGATTAGAAAATAAAATATATTCAATAAAAACTATAAGTATAATTTGACAATTTAACTTGCAACATAAATGATTAATTTTTTTGTTTTAATTTTTTTGATCTTTTTTAAATTCAATAAAATTCAATAAAATTCAATAAAATTTAATAAAATAATATAAACTAAATTAGATGAAAGAAAATAAAAAATTTTGACATCTTTTTTAGTGATATTTTCTGCTGTAGTTGCTATACAAATATGATAATAAATTTTTATCAAATGAAAAGCATATTATTGAGATTTTTGTAGAGATATAAAAAATTTGAGCTCTTGAAACTGATTTGAGTAGCGTTCCTAAATTTGCTTCATATTATTTTTTCAACATTTCATATCAATTTCTAAAATCACTAATGACCATAGAAAAAAAACATATTATATAGAACATTGATGTATTGATATTCAAATTGAAATTCTATTACATATCATCATCATATTTTTTTAAAAGCAACTTATTTAGGATCTCAGCTTAAAGAGTAGAAAAAATTTCCATTCCTTAAACCTTTTAGGTCATTTGTCATTTTGGAAGCATTTTACAAGAAAGTACTTATTCATTCATGATAAATTGGTATACAATTAGAAAATAAGTTTCAAATTTTCTTTTATATACATGTATTGTGGAAACTGAAATTTAACTATTGTATTTTCATATGCTAAATACAATACAAGAGATCAAAAGATTGCAATTTTCAAAAGCATGTTTTGAATTCATTTAACCCCTCAATGCTATGAAGGGGCTCAAAAGTGGCTTCACATAGTCTAAAAGTCCAATTCAAAGTGTTGTAACTTTTGCATTCAATGTCCAAATTCAATAAAATTTGTAGAAAAAGTTGTGTATCCTAGTTTGGTTTGTGTCCTAAAATTTTTAGATCAATCTAAAATATATTGATTTTTTGGAAGCCAATCAAAGTTCACAAGTTCAATTTGAGTTCATCAAATGTTTGGGGGGCTTGTTTCTTCTTCATATGGTGTCCATTTCTAATCATTTTTCAAAAAAAAAGTTGCACATTGTAGTCTATTTGGTTTAGATAAAATTTCATATCAATCCAAGAAGTTATAGGTGACTAAGAAGCATTTTAGTAGGAGGTTCAGCCATAGATGTGTATTTTCCACTCTTTTTTTGCTATTTTTTGATGTTTTAAAGTCTTTTTACAAACACATTGAGTCAAATAAATGAATTTTTTTCACCAATGTGTTTATATGATGGTTTCAAAGGACTTTTTAGTTTGAAGTTTTTTCATTTGAGTAGGTTTAGAAATCAAATTTCACCTCCAAATGTGATTTTAGGAAAGTTTCATCATCTTTTTCAACACTAAAGTATTGTAATCTTGCAACCTATGCAATCAAATGACTCTAAATTTGTTCCCCATTATCTACAACCTGCACATTACAAGATTGTACAATTGAGATTTTCATATCTTATTGAGTATTTAAAATTGTAAGTTTATAAGGCTTGTGTTTTTAAACCCAAAAAAGCTTTAAGCTTTGAGGGATTAAAATATTGTCTTTTAATTCTTTGAAAATTCATAAGCACATTGCAATAAAAAAAATTTGAAGGCACAACACACTTAAGTTCTAAAATTAACAAAAAAGACATGGTATCCAATTTATATATATATATATATTGGGATTTAATTTGTGTATATGAAACTAATAGAGAAACAATTAAATTTTGTGAAGTAATTTTTTGATTTTGAATTGAAAGTGATAAATTCGAACCTTTACACCCTCAAAAGTAATGAAGTTTAGGATAGTTCACCAAGTTGTATATCAATTCCTAATTGCTAGTTGGAGATCTAATTCTAGAATTACATTGACTTACCTTTAGTATTGATGTAAGGGAGCTACCTAAATACATCCAAAGAAGTAATTCAACATGGTTCCCATTATTATTTTCATTTTTGGAAAAGGGTTTTTGTTGGTAGTCAAAAGGAAATTCTAGATTCTCTTAGGGTGCATGTTTTTGAACACTCTATGGGTAAACTATACATTCTTTAAGTGCTGAAAATTGGATGTACCCAAATGCAACCCTATGTTCTCACGAATAAAATCTGTACATTGTTAGGTGAGAATTTTTAGAGGTTGCTTTTAGAAAGGGGTCACTTTTAGGTGATGTTCCCTCACTTCATAATTCACAAGTATGGTAGACATTGATATTCACATTGGGTACTGAGAGATAGCGAGTTGGAAATAATCTGATTCCTCAACGAGGCATCTTTATTATGAAAGGAATGTAAATTAAAAGTATTCTCATAAATTCCAATTTATTTTGATAGAAATGTCTGTTGTCTTGCTGTAGAAAATCGTTGATTGAGCACTACATGGGTCATTATAAATTAAGAAGTAATCACCATTCTTATGTTCTATATTAGCAAAACTGGCTCTACTGATGTCAACTACGTACTGGAAAAAATTCGCCCATTTTGAATCATAAAACTTGGGCGTGGTCAGCCGAATCACAAACGAAGGTCGCGGTGACAAGTTGCTTTGCAAGATCAGGTTGAGCATGGAGGTACTTGGCACGCACAAACTCTTCTGCTTCCCTTGCAGAATCTGTCGCAGAAATGTTAGAAAATCTCCACATAGATTTGGAAGTTTAAAGCTGGGATTTTAGAGGATTGTGTTATCCAGGATGGCCAAAAGCATGACTAAGACTGCTATTCCACCTAAGACGCAAACATTAGTGTAATGCACCAAATGTATATAAACTTCTTCCTTCAATGTTAAATCATACATACTATACGCCTACATGTTCTCATATTACAAGTCGAAGTTGGAATTGATGAAAGGTGGACTCAACCTGCCGCAACGAGTGCCACACAACACCCTCGAAAGCCAGCTCCACTAAAGCGAGCACCATACACTCCTGGAGCCTGTGCAAGAATCTCACGTAGTTGCACCAATGGTTCGCAACCTGAAATACATGAGGTCGCAATTAGAGATCTAAAGTACAAATTCAAATACTATCGATAATCTTTCATGCACAACATTTCCACCTTTAAAGAATATATATGAGAAACGAGAAAATCACTTAACTACTAGAAGTGGTGCATGATCTAATACAAGATAGTTGAAAAATATACGATTGCTATTGGACTGCACTAAGATATATGCACCACAAATGCTCATGCACTTCTTAAGCAATCACCGACGACTATGATTGTCGTTGCTAATGTACTAGTTTTGGAGACAACAGGTAACCTACATGAAGTAATCACTTACCACATTCATAATTATAAATAGAACTCAAGCCTGACTGTGACATCAACCGACCAAATTCAGCTAGGTTTCCGTACGACCAAGCTTCAATCCCTGCCCCCAAGACAAGTAAAGCATCAGTAAACGACCAAGGAGCAAGAGGTTATCTGTAGGAAAGTAGTCATCGTCAACATGGCCTCCGAAACGCAGGAGGCTATCCTATGTACAGTACAGTATATGAATAACACACGCAGGAGCTACCAATATGTCGCTTGGAATCCGTCAATAAACAAATGCAATGCGATGTACATCAACGTTTCTAAGTAAAATGCAGAACAAACCCACCTGCAAACACCCGATCATTCTCAGAAAAGAAGTGTTCAGCTCTTTTCGCAAGGTCTCCTTTCAACAAGCCCTATGGTACAGATGCATACACTGTTTAGTAGGCTCCTAACAAGTGTATACCAGAAGATAAGATCACAAGAGAATTTCAAGTGGGAATAAAAATTGAACAAATGCGTGAAACATAAGGCGCACGACCTTGTGATCACTATGGACCGGTATTATGGATTGGTCTTGAGGATCTTACTTTATGAGCTTCATACTCGTCTGAAGCAACTGCAATAGGAAACATGAAAGATCATTAAATGTAATAAAGGATGTTTTGCACTAATTTTTTCCACTTTTAGTCCCGCATTCACTAGCAGATTTGAACCCAAGAGAGGTGTTCTCTGTCCAGCACAAATTCCTCACTGTTGAGCTATCTGAAATGCAAGGTTTCCTTCTTGCTGTCATATGCAACCTCGTACCTCTCACATAGGAGGCAGAAAAAAGGTTCGTTTCTAAAGAAGACAAGAATACCGACGTCTACATAAACACAGATGTGACTAACATATATACAGGAACTTACAATCAGGCTCTTCAAGAAAAATCAGAACTGTTGAAGAATCCTTACCGTTGCATAAGAGAGGATCACTGGAATTTTTGTCGGCAGCTCTGGAGTACACACACTTGAGTTACTTGAGCACAATAGATACAGACGAAACCAAATCTACCTATAGAAACTCTATCTCGGTTCATATACTACAATGGAGAAGTTCAATCATATTTAATGGAACTGATAGTATAAGTAACGAACTTGCATGCGACAGGATAAACAATTAACGGCCAGAAACCCAAAGTTATATGTGGCATGGTCTCTGTTGGCGGAAGGTAAGAATACATGGCATATCAATCGATGTATACTTCTTTAAAGATTATGTACGACTCTGCAATGTCAGTGAAGTACCTGAGCAAAATTTTTGCGGCTTCTTGACACTCTGATACTCGTAAGTTGTATCCTGGTTTGCTAGCAAGAGCATGCTGTAAGCCAGAGAAAGCCAGAAGAATCTTGAAATTGCCTTCGTTTTGTCCATACCATGGTGGTTTTATCGCCTCATACTCCCGACTCTGACCATCAGCAAGATTTTGTCATGGCAGTGGGAGGAATCACTATCAAAATTTATATTACGTTCAGAGTATCTGACTTGAAGCCCTAAAGCCTCAAGTAGTAGAAACACGACTGAACCACTATGGAATCTAGAGAAGAGTAATCACCGGAAAATCAAACGGACGTGAAAGCAATAGAGGAGAACAAAAAACCTTGCAATGAATAGCTGTCAGACAGTGCCGCTGAGACAACAAGATTGCAGACTGGTCCAATATTCCATTCTTCAGACCCAGATACCCATTCTCAATTAATCTGCTTCACGTGACTCTTGGTTAGTAAATTAACTTATTCCCTTCGCTGCTAAACTGAGTGTCAATTTCATGTTTAGATATGAGCAATAAGTTTTCAGATAAGTGTCGTGCTTTTTATTTCAGCAGATGACCAACAACCTGTCCAGCTCAACATTCTCCGATGCAGAAACCTTCAATCCGTTAGCATTCTCTAGTGCGAGTAGGAAGGCAACTCCAACCTGAAATACACAATTCACTGCTATCAATTAATATAAAGCCACGGCCTCTTTGGATCCATCTTCTTTTCGTATTACAATTATATGATGTTATTCAACTGTACAAAACAACGACACGAACAGATGGAAGCAAGCAAACCATGATAATTGCGGTGTGGAGATGAGTAATGACTTACGACTTACCGCAGCTGAGGAGCTGACACCACATCCTTCGAACCCCTCAGAACCTTCCATGAAACCTACTATCCCCTGCACATATGCCGATGCATTGATATGTAAGCAAAGAATCCCACAGAAGAAACTTCAAACATGTCGTTATTTCTCTCCAGAGTGGTAAGATGGATCAGCAGCATGCCCAGGAGGTAGTGACCCTAAACGTTTGAGGAGTAAGGACCACAACTAGCAATTTACTAAACAAAGTGTTCTTTACTCCTCTCAAACCCTAAACCCTAAAAAACCCGACACGGTCCTAAAGATTTTAGTAACGAACACTTTGGTGGTAATTAATTAGTAATTTTCCTAGTAAAGAACGCTTCATTAGTAATATTTCCTGTCGAACTTAATGACAGAAGATTTCAATCGGCGGGTAGTAATTGCCCATTGCAGTTTTAATAATAGGTCTAAAAGGCCTCTATTGCAAAGCCAGACATTGAAGCAACATTAAAAGGCTTCTAATTGTGAATAGCAAAATTTTTTCTTTGCCAAAACAAATATAAAAAATATTAGTAATTCCGCACTGGTCAGACCTGATGTAATTTGTATCCTTTCTTTTGAAGGGCAAGAACCGCACCACGAGAAAAGTTGCCCCAGAAGCCTTCTTCCTTAGTGGAGATCTCTACGTTCTTATCAGGAGTCCCATCATTATACTTTCTAGGGGGAACATTATCAACACTGCAACAACAAAGATCAGTATTTAAAAGTCTGTTAATGTTGCTACTTACATTCAATCATTATAGTATAAACTTCATAGGAAAACGGTTCACATTGGCAAACACACACAAATCTTAAGTAAAGCATTCGACTGATTATGCATGCTAACAGATGATCATGGAATTTCACACACCTGAATCGAACTTCTCCAGAAAATTGCCCTGACAGTAGGCGCATCTGTTATTCGCACACCCACACGGTCAGGCCTTTTTACACAAACATGTTCACCAACTGAGCCTTACATCATTCAGAAAATATATTACTGCTTGTAAAATTTGCGATAGTAGAAGGCAAGAGATGCATTCACACGTACGACAGAAAGTAAAAGATCCAATTACATGACAATCCAAATAAATGGAACACAGAATCGTCAGTCTTATGCTTCCATGCACAACCTGATGAATGAGTCCGAATGCATGAGAACAATCGAGTGCCTGAAGATGAGACTAAGGGTGTACTTACCTCTCGTGTACCAGAGGGTACGAATCCCAACAGAACACCTTGACTGATAGCCATGGCTGTCACTGAACCACCCTAACACCAACCAACATCCACATTGGCTCCAAGGTTACAGATAATAGTGACAAAATTTTACTCCGTTCTCCATTTTCTAGTTCAGTGAACTTTGAACTGTATGTAGCATTTTTCTGCGCTTACGATCAAGATCATTAAAAAGAAAACTGGAACAAACGCAGTCTAAGGCAATCAAAAAGAAGATATAAATGAAGAAACAAAAAGGTTGCATTTTCGGTAACAAGAACGGGTTCCACAGAGAAATTCGAAATACATTAACGCTCACAGTTCCTAGCTCTCATCAGAGATTGCAATCAAAAAAAGCAAGTCGCATAATGGACAAAATCTTACCTGGTGGTCAATGTGAGCTCCTAGGGGACAGATGCGATAGGGCGACACGGCAACTCTTACATCCTTGAATTCCGCCTCTGCCATGGCTACCACCTCCTTCTTCACCTTGGTCAACTTCATTAACATGCCAAGTGCGCAAGACAACTCAAGCTCAACATCAAAATCACCGAGCATTGCAGAAACTTCGATACAGAAAAAAGGAATATTTTCGTTCTCCGCTTACTAATTCAGCAACAATTTGAGCGATTTCAACGATTTCTAATCTTCATACGTGTACTTACAGCATAAAAACAGAATCCAAAAAAGACGCAATTGAAATTTTGTGAGAACAGGAATACTCTGTTTTCAAGCGCAGAAGTAATTCGATTCTAGCACTAAATTATCATACCTTGCACTCATCCAAAACCCCGAATATTCTAGCATGATTCTAAAACCGGCGTGCGAATCCAAGTTGAGAAACATCACAGACAAGCAGGTCAACTAAAGATGTGATCTGATTAAACCTAAACCTGATGCAATGGAATCTTGATCAGATCACCTGGCACTGCAAAATGAGAACTAGAAAATGTATAATCTATTCTTAATTCACGACGACGATTTCTCATACCAGGATTTTGCAACCGTGTTTTCTTACCTGTGAAGGAGAAGGCCACGGCGCCGGACTCCCGGCCATGGCAGCTCCAAATGCAATAGAAACGCCTTCTCCCAAACCAGAAAACTACAAGTCTCGCTCAAATGCAATGCCAGCGTGAATTTATACGCCTCTGGTATCACGCCATCGGAACACGAGCCTGCTTATCCTGGAACACACCAAACGCTCAGTCCGTGAAATCCCAATCCTCCGCGCAAGTCTGTGTCAAGCTCCGGCAAACAAGCACACGAAAAAGGGAAGGCGAGTGACACTCATCGGACGTGAGGAATGCAGTCTTCGTGATTTCTGACGAAGATGTGAGTTCGTTCGTCCACGATGAATTCAAGTCCGTCCGAGGGTAAAAAATTTCAAAATTTGAACTCCCAGCCACGGTGAAATCAATTGACCCCCGGGGAAAACACTGGAATGTTTATTTGCCATGCATGATAAAATTTGGAAATTCTGAATTCATATTTGGAATCAGAGGCTTCAAACCATAACCTTCCCTCTATGAAGGCCTCATCCATTGTAAACATCCAGATGGAGAACTAAAGTGTAATAAAGAACATTTGTTTTGTTATAAATTCTACTGCAATTTTCTGTTGTGACCCTGGCATTGGCTAACTAAGTAAACTTCCCCATCTGACAATTTTGACATGTATGACACAAATCAGTAGTTACTGATTTTGGTGTGGTATATTCCACACTATTTCATCTTATGGATGAAATGATGTGGAATATACTACATCAATATACCACATCATTCCGTCAAACCACAAGCAAGCTACAACATTGTTACTGAATGTTATGACTGCACTTGAGAGGTGAGGAAGTAGAAAACTGACGTGGTACAACATTAGGGATAAATTTTTTACATGGATAATTTTTTTAACATTTATCTTTGACTAGGGTCAATTCATTCTTGCTCCAAATGACAAACTCTATGATTGTGTAGTCAAACCTGAAAGTCCCTCACTCTATACAATTGATGTCCAATTTCATCTTGTGATATTTCTTTTCACTTCCAAAAGTGAATATAATCAATAACTCATTGAAGTCAATTGTATCCCTATAAACTTCAATCTTCAATGTAATCAACCATTTGAGTTACAAAACAAGAAATATGAAGGCTTAAAGATGAAAATTTATAAGGTAGGTACACCCAAAATGGAACTTGACCTTAAAGCCGATGTACAACGTGCATAGATTTTCAAAATCAGTCATGTATCCAGACTGTAGATGGCGCTTTCAGAAACACACTTTGACTGTTAATAATTTTTGCATACGGTATCCAAATCCACTGTTCTTTGGTGCGTTGGAACATGCTTTCACTCACCAACAAGACTGTAAAAAAATTTGAACAACATAATAACAGAAACTAGGCACATTAGAAAAACTGGCGCTTTTGGGTGTACCTACCTTACACATCTAAGACTTTGAGAGCAAATCATTATTGTTTAACAAGTTGAACATGATGATTAGGAGCTATTCCATTTGTAAATTCAAAAACATTAAATCAACAAGAAGCAGAGAAATTTACAAAAATATTGAAAGTGGACTTTTAAGTCTTTCAAACCCAAGACTATAGTTCTTCAATGGAATTACAGCAATAGGCACACTATAATAAAAGTAAAAATAAGAGCTTTGGTAACAAATTATGCTTGAAATAAAACCAAAAATCACAAAATCACAAATAAGCTTCGATAACCTTTCCAAGAGAGTTTCCAACATTTATTAAAATGACCAATTTTAGACATTAACCTAAAAACAAAATAAAATATTTGACAAAGCAACATACTTTAAATTCATTATAAACAAAACAATACTTAAGCATATTTTTAATATTAAATAAATAAACTTCAAATATCAATTATAAGCTTGGGCCAAATTTCCCTTAAAATTGTAAATAGAATGGAACTTGAAATCTACACCTCTCTATAATCTAAGAGATACTCCTACAATGTCTTTTTTCCATAATTAATGTATTAAATTTTTACTTTTTTTCTTTTACTTTATGTAAAAATACTATTTAGAGATGATATATTTGATGGGTAGTTTAGTTTCATTTTAATATACTAACAATGTTATTATTATTTAAATTATATATCATATATGTATGTACGTATGTGTGCTTTAACAAGAAACTTTAATTGTATAATTTCATTCAAGGAATTTCTTTGTTAGAGGAAGGTTATCACATAATATATATGGCTCTCCTTCTCCCTACAATGTAGGATGCATCTTGTTGTTCAAAGACTTAAACCATTTAAATATTTGTTTAAAGCAATACAAGCAAGTCCTTCCAAATCAATTAGTGCTTAAATATAAAGCAAAATCATTCTGGGAAGAAGAAGAAAATTGATCTTGATGCAATGGAAGTTGTTACAAATTCAAAAAGGTTTAAAACAAATGATTTAACTCTACACCTATGGAGAAAACTACCCAATGATTTAGTATTGAACATCTTGGCTCGACTTCCATTGCATCAACTCTTCCAAGCTCGCTTGATTTGCAAAGAGTGGGACTCATTTATTTCTTCTCATGAATTTCTATGCATATATACTGATAATGTTTGCAAATACTATTATCCAATCGTCATGGCTAGCCCTGTAAGTTATATACCAGAACTAAGCTCAATTCAACAACTTTATTCAATTCCTAAACAACTTTATGGATTTAATCAAAGAAGTGGCCGGTATGAACAATTTCCACCCCTTAAAATTTTTTCAAACCGAGAATATAAACTTGTAAGTGTTGCGGAAGGCATTTTGTGTTTTAGAGAGTTTTCAAACTTGTTTGTCTACAATCTTTTGATGCAAACATGTACAAAACTCCCACCAATCACAAATGGTTGCAGTATGCAAACAAATACTATAAGCATTTTGGTAGACTGCAACACCAACTCTTACCAAATAACTATGGTTGGATGGATATATAAAATAAAAATAAGCATTTTTTATAGTGTAGTTGCAATTTACAAATCAACAACAAGGGCTTGGAGGACTTCCTATGTAACAATTCCATTTCAATTGGACAAGTTAGGTTTGAAGATGGATTTTGAGAAGGCAATTGTTTTGAAGGACACTTTGTACTGCAAAATAATGAATGATATTCCAATTAAGAATTACCTCAAAATTGGACTAATGATCTATAATATGCAAGCTAAAATGTGGTATGATAGTCTATATTCAATTTGTGTAAATGATAAAGATTGTAAATTCTCGCAAGTAGTACAATGCAATGGTGACATATACATGGCCTTTATATCAACCAATATTTTAAATTATAGAAGACAAAGATTTTTCAAGAGTATAAAAGTCTTCAAGCTTGAGGCAATTACTAAATATGTTCTACTTAGTAATGAACACTCAAAAATTCAAGAAGTCAACAATGCATGGAAGCATGTTGCAAGTGAAGATATTCAAGATTTGAGTGTAGCATGTGGTCATTGTATTACAACTAATAACATTGTTTGCATTGGGTATAGAACCCAAATCTACTTCTCAATAGGCATACATTACATAGTGTATAATATAGAATCTTCTTGTTGGAGTAGGCTAGTACCCATGATGTGCAAATATTGCAATATATAAGGGTCCTATGAATTAAAATGACATAGAAGATGGCTATTCTAAAAAATATATTAAATTAACCTCTAAAAGACCATTGTCCCTATAGTGGACAAACTGGATTTTGGGTGGGTACCTTCACTTTCAATTTTTTTCATGATTTTTTGAAATAATTTTGAAGATAAAAAAACAATTGGATTTGTAGGAATATTGTTTTTTCCCAGTTGGTGCCCAAGAGCAAAATTTATGTCTAAATAAATTCAAAGTAAAGGCAATAGAGTGGTAAAAAATCATTTTTCATTTTCTTTTTTGTGAAATATTTTTTTCTTATAGATTGCATTCTATCTAGTAAATAAAAAGATTTGATTCATTTAATTTGAATAAGTTATATGAAGTTATGGAAAATCTTGTTTTTTGGACAATCTAAAAATTTTCTTAAGAAATAACTTTTAGGATTTATTTTTGAATTTAATTTCCAAAATTTAAAAAAAGAAGTTATATATGATTTAGTTTGCTTGATAGAACAATCTCATCATTGAAATTATTGTATTTTAAATCCATCTAAGATAAATTGATATATTTTAATTCCATCTAAAATAATTTAATAATTTAGATTGTCCTTCTTTCTTGTATCTAATTCTACTCGACAATTTCTCTTAGAATAAAAATTAAGTTCTTTTTTATTTCATTTTTTTTTCTAAAACTTTTAATTCAATTTCTCATCATAAAGATTTAGAACTGAAAACTTTGTTGTGTAATAATATTAAATCAAGAAGGTTCAAAGTCAAATAATTTAAACCTACAATTGAATTATTCGTAAAGTACACTAAATCGAGGTTTAAACCCACGAGTTTTGTGAAAAAGACGATTGAGTTAAAAAAGTCGAAATAAAAGTGGAAGTGGATATGAAACTTATTTTTCCATCAAAATGGTGCCTAAAAAAGTTTGGTCCCCACTTTTGAAGTTGTGTAACATAAGTATCTTGCAAAAAAGTTTGACGCTTCAACTATAGTTGCCTTCTCAACTTCAAAAAAGTCATGCCCCAAATGGGGGGGGGGGGGGGACTTTACAAATAATTCAAAGGTGCAAAAAAAACTTATTTTCATCACTTCAATTTATGTAATCAAATTTTTTGAAATTTTTTCCCCACATCCTCATGCTAGTTGAGTATAAGATTCTGTACTTAGATGTCTTAAAATAACAATTTTCAAATTTTTTACTCTTTGCAATATAAATAGAAGTTTTGATTTATTTTTGCCAAAAATGAAGGCCTTGATCTTTAAGGGTTAAAAAGACTAAAAAGTTAGTTGAAGACCAAATCGTATCAAATTAAATGTAGAAAATGTTAGATACATTTTTGTTAAAAATACTTCACAATATCTATGAAGAATTAAAATACCTATGCATAATTTTTTTGAATCCATACGAGAAGTTCCTTCCAATTAAGATAAAAGTTTATTTGCAATGTTTTATTTACTATGATTTAAAAAAAAATTAATTCATTATTGGTAATCTTTCAACCAAATATTATTCATTGATGTAATGAACCTACACTAAACACTCAATATTTTCATTCTACTTTGTGTATTCTATGGAAGGATCTACATTATTGATAGATCTATACATATATATAAAATCCTTGCTTTTAGCAACAATGAATTAAAAGTTTCCACTTCAAAATTATTCAATGATTTTATTCTTCCTTGAATAGCAAATGAGCCCCCAAGATATGAAGAAGTGAGTTTTAAGAATGTCATAGTAGATATGCCAATGACCACACTCATTTCACATAACATTCAGTAGCACTCTGCAGGGCTGCCTTCCCAAGGAGGGAATGGTGTGGAATATCCCACATCATTCCATCCAAAAGATGAAATGGTGTGGGATATTCCACACCAAATCAATAACTTTTATTTAGTAGCAAGGTAAAGCAGCAACGTGTCAGAGTTTCAACTTGAAATTCGTGGATGACTCTGCCTGCTTGGTAGAAAAGGCAGAGTCTCTTCTTGCTACTGAATGTTATGCATTTTCAAGACATTTTTTAAAATGTCATTAGCATGATTTTAGAATTAATTTTTAAGAGAATATGAAAGGTCATTGGAATGGCTTGTGAATTTGAAAAAAAATTCAAAACTTTCATATATATATATATATATATATTTGAAACAAATGGATAAATATAAATATTTTGACCTTTCTTCCTTTCAAGAGACATTGGTCTGTAGCTATTCTTGAAATTAGATTTATCCCTTGACTCAACAATGTGATCAACTTCATACAAATGTGAAGGGGTAAGCAATCTATTTAAAGAAAGATACTTACTGATATAAGCTAAGAAATATGCATTAATATGCAAAAAATGAACTTTCAAATGGGTGGTGCTCCCTGGATGATAGGGACTAGGGAGTGACCAAGGAACATTGGCTTAAAAAAATAAAATTGGGAGATCAACAAAACATAGGACTTCAATTAAATGATTTATTTATTTTAATTTAATATTAAAATAACTACAAAATTAAAAAATATTTAGATATGTTGTTGCATTGGTGTAACCATATTAGACTCCTATTTTTGAATTATTATTTTAACTATTATTTAGCTATTTTTTATATTTTTAAAATATTATTATATATTTTTTATTATATTTTTTATTATTATTTGATTTTTTTAATATTTATTTTAAACTACAAAGTATGTGACTAGATTCATCTTTGGAATTGATGATTTTGGAATATCATCATAAAGTAAAATTTGAGAGAATATTTTGGAATTGAAATGCAAATAAAAGTTGCAAAATTTGAATTTTAGATTCCATCCATACAATTAAATTCACAACCACTCTCACCAATATTTTTCAATAAATTTAGAAAGGAAAAACCCTAAATTCCTTCTAAATTCAATTACAAGCAAAATATTTTCATTTTTTGAGTGAATTTTTTGGAAATGTTTTTGAAATGAGGTTATCTTGATCTAGTGATTTTTCGGAATATTTGAAATCTTTGATTCTATAATCTCATTTTTTCAACTCTAGATTTGAACTTGAGTCAACGCAAATTTTGGCTTCATCAACCACTTGACATACTTCCACATTTGTAATTTTGGAAAAATGTGTACTATGGTAACAGAAAATAAAACCCTTAAATATGACAACTTTATAAAATACCTTTAAAAATTAGGATGACTTACACCCAAACTATAATGAAAAAGAAATTTCAATTTCAATGTAAACATTGCCCAAAAATTGAACTTCAAATCGCTTCAAGGTTAATATATCATTGATGATGAATAGTAACTATTGTTTGTCAATGGGGCAATGAATTCCATTTCGAGGGACTCCTCAAAGGGAAACAACCTTTTTGAGGGCTCAAATTTTTCCTAATGACCACTAGTACGTTCACATATACATATTAATTTATTAACTTGTTTCCAATTCTCTACTCATTGATAATCTATAGAAGCCTTTTTTATGCCCTTCTAATACCAAATACTATAGAGTCTCCCTTTTAGAACATCTATGTAGCTTTGAAAATACTCACATTGATTTGCGTGTAGTTCAATTTGTCATAAGAGGATTTCTAGGCTTGTGGAAGACTGTTTCAGGGCTGTTCTTTGAAACTATTTCCATTGCTGCAGACCAGCTCCATGTTGGTCTGAATTTTTGAATTTTGAAAAAAGAAATATAAAAAAAAGAATTCCAAAAAACTTCAAAATGTATTAAAAAGCAAGAAAATGATTCAAAAAAATATTTTAAAAATATTTTATAATTAATTAAAATAAATAATTAATTAATATTTTTTAATGTGGCAGTTGCTCGACCACATTAGCATAGTGTTCCTAGAGTTCCCAATGCGTTCCCAACGTTTTGAAACTCACAATCTTCTAAACGGCCAGAAATCCTCTTATGTCAATTTTAGTAGAATTGAATATGTAGGATTGCTTCTAGAAGATTAGGACAATTGCCTACTTTGAATTGGTCTCATTACACTATATTTTTGTACTTTGAATTGAGAGCAAGATTTTAATCCCTAAAGTTCTTTGACAGTGTTTCACCCAAAAACAATCAAAATTTTGATGGCAAGTTCCCGCCAAACTTATGAATGAAAATTTGGTGCATTTTACTATAAGATCTAGTATTATACTACTTTATTATGGTGTAGTAAAAAAATGGGAGGTTTTGACCGTACAGATTGCAAGATTATAGTGTTTGAAGTGGAAGAAGATGTTTTTTAGGGGCATCCAAATTTTAGGTAGCTCTATTTCGGGGAGGCTTTTGCACAAGATAATTTTATTTTTTTACTTGAATTTTTTTTTTTTGCTTTTCATGATAAAGTTAGGAACATGTTCAAAAAATTCCAATACAAAACTAGTTTGGAAAAAACTCTAATACAAAGCCTTTTTTCCAACAATTTATAACTTGCACATACATTAATTTCTTTAAAAAGTAAACAATGGAGTTCTAGATATGAAGAAGGCCTACAAGCTGGAAAAAAAACACTCAAATCGCCCAAAATATGTAGCTTTGACAACCTTGATCAATCTATGTTTTGAAACAAAGGTGGTGAAGTACAGGGCAGTTGGGGATATTGGATTTAGACCATGGAAAGACCACTGACATAGAATAACTGGTACATGTCCTTTGCCTATATTCTTCCTGCCACATGCAAGATTAATTTTCACATGCATGATGCTCCTCTCCTCCACAAAGAGAAAATATTGTTCCATCCAAAGACATGCTGTGAAGAAACTCCTGAATTTTTATTTATTTTTTAATAAATAAACAAAACAGTCCAACTTGCACCATTGCTATTAATGCTGGATTGCAATTAATTTTTTTAATTTTTAATTTTAATATTTTTAATTCAGCATTGCATTACTCTGTGATGTATTGGTCTGTTTTTGTATTTTAATTATGTATGAACTTCTAAAGTTTAGTGAAGTCATGGATCAATCGCCACTTGCCACCACCTCTTTAGACATTGATACAAATGTGTAGGACCAAAAAGATGTTAGTGAAGTATCCAGCCTAAACTTGGTCCAAAGCCCTGCCCACGACCCTTCCCAAGCACTTTTGGGCATGATACTATAATTTTTGCCTCAGTGTTAATTATCCTAACTGCGTTGCCCCCTATCCATTGAAAATGACATTTCTTCCTATAACTTTTCATGGGAAAATTCAAATGAAATAAAAATTGGTACAGTGGCAAGGCATTCCTCGTCCCCTCATCCTAAAAAAACTTCAAATAATGCAATGACTATTTCCATTCGCAGTGAGCTGCCCAAAATCACTATGTTGCCAAAAAACGCAACTTGGTCCTTTAGGGGTTAAGGTTTTTGCTTGTGGTGCTAATTTTTTTTAGGGATTTTATTATAGGTAGTCATTATAAAGAATGATGGCAATCAAAATTGTTGGAGTCAACATTCACTTCCGATTGCCGGTGAGTCTATTGCACTTGTGCAAGATGCATTTTGTCAATATGAAAAGGGAGTTTAGACTACGGGCTATCCTACTACAAATGCAAAGTATTGAAGGATATTGTAATTGTTTATCAGATTTGTTGGATTAAATTTTGAATGCATTGATTTGGATGTCCATCTATGTTTCCTTTTAGAATAGATTCAAGGCTTGACAACATGAAAATGTGCCCTAATGAATAGAAGAAGGGTTGGAAAGAACATTTCTTTGACAATTTCCAACATTTCCTCTAAATTTGTTCATGATTTTTGATTGGAGGTTTAAAATCTAAAAGGGATTTTAATGGGTGAAAGTTGGCTTCATTTCACAATTTTTATTGTTTGAAGTTTTTGAAAAAAGTTGTTTTACTATGTCCAAATGAAGTTTAAATTTCTACTTTAAACTATAGTTCCTACTTTTGACTTAACTCTTGAGTGGTTGAATTGACTTTTCCTAATTTACATATCCCAAATGGTTTGTTCTACCTCCTATTACCCTACTTGCATATATAGAGCTTGTCTTCTCATCACTTTTACACCAAGGTTAGTGGTATTGAAAGTTCAATTGTCAAATATATTGAATTACTTCAAATATTATGGTGCTAAATTTTCGAAAATAAAATTTTAAATCCTATCTACAAGATAGGTCTGTTGATGTGGCCCCCTTGCCTCCATGATGGTTCTTGCCTGTGTATAGTCTATGTGGAAGATTTTTGAATAATAACAATTTGACCAAATTAAGAAATAAATTCAACATTCTTGTGTTGATTATTGACCAAACTAAGTCATCCTAACCAACTATCATGACCACCATTGATATGGTGTCATTTTCGTGTTGGTTTAAACAACGTTTTTTCTTGCAATGCTATTTAAAGGTCAAATCACTAGTATAAACCCCCGTTTAATGTGACAAGGCCTAATTTTTCTTGACGGATTATGCTAGGAATCAAAAGTAACAACCCGTATTTTTATGTCAACAAAAACGTTCAACACAACATCAATGCTGAAATAAAAACATGAGTTGTTACATTTAATGCCTAGCAAAATCCGTCAAGAAAAATTAGGCCTTGTCACATTAAACGGGGGTTTATACTAGTGAATTCAACATAAATTAAATTGTTGTGGTAAAAAAGTGCCACATGTCATGTTGTAATTGGAGAGATGTGACATGGACCCTTGAGGATTTGACGATGAAATTCTCCCTTAGATCAGTACAACAAAAACAATAATTTGCAAAAGATTAGGGTAGCCAACCCATTCTTGATCAACCCCCATTTCCAAATTTTAGGTTGTTCTACTTTTGCATAGAGGAAGATGAATAGTAATCAATTATGGTGCCAAGTCCCAATATAGTTGTTCTACATGATAATTGGCTAGAAATCTCTCAATATTGCAACCAATCCTTGGTTGATTTTGTTTGTAATCCTTAGTTGAAACCAATATAGGTCAACTATATATCTGCAACTAAACATTCAACTTAATTATATTTTGAGAAAAAATTCTTGAAAAATTTTGGAATCCCTACAAACTTTATTTCCACTCTTGAGAAGTTTTTTTGGAGTTGAGAAATTTGTACTTTAGATATGCATGATTCCTTAAGTGGTTGGAAATGGGTTGTAAGCTTCTACACGCAAGGCCTTCAATTGTTGAGTCTTCACTAGTGCATCATTCTTGGTTTTCTTGTTCCTCTCAAGTTTTTCCCGAATGCTTTTCTACGAGTTTTCCCTGAAGTTAGGAATATTGTAGAAACCTCTTTCCCTTTTCAAGATTAGTAAGATTTGAAGTTTGCGAGAGTTGGTGTTGCCATCACTTAGTTTCTCAATCCTTTAAACTCCACCGTTTTTCAAACTCTTTTCAAGTCTTTTTGTTGTTGCCAAAAAACAGTACCCATTCTACTACTGCTTCGAAGTAAGTTACAGACTAGGGATCTGTAAATCAAGCCTTGTTATCTAAAATAATTGCCGGTTAGGACCTATTGAGCGGTTGGTAGGGAGGTTGGTACAAATTAGTGATTAGTTTTTATTTTTGATGATTTGGCCTACTTTGCAATTACCGGAGAAAATGTCAATCACTTTTTTTAAAGCTTAATTAATCAAGACATGCCACAACAATAAAAGTCTCTTGCATTTGAATCATAACATTATTTAACCTTTGTTAGGGGCCCCTTGTGCTCTTCTAAATGTAGACCCTCCAATGACAAAATCTTGTACACAACCAATCAAATGTTCCTCCTTTGATAGTCGAGAAGGGTGATTGCAAGAAACACTTGTCCTATTTTTTGTCCCCTTGACCTCCAACAGGTAGTTTTTTGCTCATAGCTTTTGCATAGTTTTTCCTATCAACTTGAAATTTGGAATGAAGGTGCATACAAAAGTTTTATATGTTTTGTAATTTTTTCAATTTTTTTAAAATTAGTTTACTATTTTTAAACTGCCCCCGATTGGCTGTCTACCTTGGCCATTTTGGGGGGTTTTAGTCCTATTTTTGACCCAAAAATGCAAATTTTGAGCTGAAAATTGGCATGCTTAGATATATAGTATAGTTACACAATCCCTAAAAAGGATTTTTGAAAATATTAAACTTTCCAACGTCCACATGTCGTCAAAGTGGCTGACTTTGTGCAAGTGTAGAGAATAGAATTTATTTTTTTCAAAGATGAAATTTGTTGGAAAAGAAAGACCTTTACTTGAAGAAAAAAAGAATTTTTTATTTGAATTTTTTGAATTTTTTTACTATTTTTACCAAATTAGTGAAAAAAGAGTTATTTTCATTGTATTTTCCATTGTCTATAACATTTAGAGAAAAAATTTCTTAGGTCTGAATTTCAAGAGACATAATATTCACATTGCTCTTCAAATTATACATATTTTTTTCAATTTAAAAAAAATTTATTTCAAAGGGTCACAGGACTCACAGGACTCATTGGTTTTGAGCCATTTTGAGCCAAAACCGGTAAGTGTTTCTTGCAACGACCCAGAAACAAAAAACTTGATTCAACCACTAAGATGATCAAAATTACAACTAAATCTTCCCCAAGTATATTGGGGAGGATTATACCTCTAGTTGGAGGAGATATCATACTTGGTAACTATGCTAGGATTATTTTAGGTCGATCCGCGTTCACTAAGATAATATTGCTTGGTAGGAGTAGAGTTTTCTCTTAGATTTCTCTTACTATTAGACCAATGAAGTTCCTACTTCATATCCACTCTCCTAAAAATTTGCACAAGGCAAGAAGTGAACCTTCTCAAACTTGATTTGCCACTTGTTAACCAATGGGAACATGCCACAATGACAAAACTCTCCTACATTGACATTACAGGCAAGTGATGACTCTTATCTATTATATTAAGGACAGATGGCCACAACCCTCTCACGACTCACGACCCAATGTCACAAAAATAGTCACATTTTCATCCAAAATGTATTTCATCCAATCCATTTTCTCCTAAGTTCAATCAATGTTACACTGCAACACATCTGTGCTAGTTAGAATAGAAGTGTGCATTACATTGTCAGGGAGGATTTCCGCGTTTGACTTATCCTCGCAGTAAGTTTTTCCGTTCACGTCTCCTCTTAATGCCTCCGTGGTATCTCTCGAAACTAAAATCCTTGACAACCGTTGTCTTCTTCGTCTGCCAATGGCGATACCAACTTTCCGAAAGCCGATCCTCTTGATTAGTTCGACTCTACTTAGCTTTGTAACTTGGTTTCTAAATGAAACTAGAATTGACGTTGTAGTTCAATCTTCAACAACATCAGCTTCAATCTTCACCTCTCTGCACAATCACGTTGAACCTGTGTTACATCCCGTGCTTCTCCAACTCCGCAGTCCGCATCCCACCTTCAATGTCTCCACTCCTACATTAGTCTTCACTGGAAGCATAGGATTGATTAATACTGACAGTTTCTTGTGGAAGGCAAATTTCGTTAAAATGGTGATATTCCAGTAGAATGGTGTGAACATTCCATTGAAATGGTGCAATCGCAATCCACTGAAGGAGGTCCATGGAAGATGGCGATCTTAGCATGTATGTTTGTGAGTGGAGGATGTAGAATGTAACTATATCACACAAATCGGAATTCAGCTTAAGACACAATAGATGGCTACAGAGCACACCTTCTTCCTTTGCTTCTAGGGCCTCCATGTCAAAAAGGCACATGGAATGCTGCCATTGCGGGTCAATGTGCATAAAATGTACAAAGATCTAGCTATGGTGAGCCACGTTTGGGCAGTCCAGGGTTCCTCCTAAAATTTGGCAACCATAGTTGGAACACACATCTTTCTGAACTTTTTTCTAGAGACGGCATGTGCAAAGACCGTCCAGATACATGTGTGAACGTAGTCTGTACAGCACTTACTCTGGAACTGTTGCGCTGTGAGTGAGGTCATTGCGTGGCCCAGACGGACACATCAAGACTAAGCGGAACTAATCAACTTAACCAGCTAAGTCGGAGGAATTAACAGATCTTTTGTTAAAATGGCGGTATTCATGTGCCATTCTTCCTTTCATTTCCTAGGACTAGTGTAGATTTCATGCAAACCTCAGGGCCTTAAAATCTTGAAGTGGTCTACATTTTAGATTGCACAGGTCTAAACTTGAAGATGCCAAGTTTAAGGTATATTGCTATTTTAACCCTTGAAGGACAGATTAGCAGCCAAGGAAATCATGCATTTTGATACCGTGTGACAACATCAGTACTTTGAATAAGCCAAATAGACTGATTGGAAGTCAAAGTACTACACAAGATCTCCCCTTTCCACCCCTAATACCGAGAATGAATAGTTGCACTTCTGTCCTACAAAGAAAGATTTTTTTTGTCATCCATCAGGCACTAAACGTCCAGTGCAGCGTTTAACGAAGTATCCGTTCTCAGAGTTTACGTGATGAGATGACAAAATTTTGGGACGGCGATTTCAATCCTCGGAAACTTGTCCCTGTAATGCTCCTCCACCCATCTCTGAATAGATGATTGATTTTAATTCCATCATTTTGACAGTGTGAACCAATTCCATGACTAGCCAAGAAATGAGTCCAACTTCTGGTAAGGATCCTTAGTTTATATTCAAAGATGATTTCACGAGATGCGTTGTACGTGGATGCAATGTTCCAGTTCCAACGGTAGACTACATTTCCGATTGAAATCCATTTCCTTAAATTTAATAACTCAATACTTACTCATCAGTATCCAAATAACACATGTTGAAAGCATCCAAATCCTGTCCAAAACTGGGAATAAGAGCAGCCCAAGGAATTCATTCAAGTAATGGAAACAACTCAAAGCGTCTCAAAGCCACCTGAATGGATTGTCTACCCTTTCAAACTTGTCCATCCAATACTCAAATAACGCATTCTGTAGGGCGTTGGAATCCTCTTTCATTCGTCACCAAGAACATCACAAAACAAGAGCATCACAAGGACACCAATCGACACTTGCCCCATCCAATACGAGAGCGATTTCTGGTGCCCTCAAAATCCATTCTTAATAATGAAAACAACTGAAACATTCAACTGGAAGTCCCATGGATGGGTCTTTTTGTCACGGAAACATACATAATTTCTAAAAATCTAGGTACCGATAAAACTTGGACTCTTCACAACTTTTGGATTCAACGTATGGTTGGGTGCATTGGAATCCTCATTTATTCACCAGCAATAACATCATTCACAAGAACATCCTGACCAGAAACTTGCGCAGGGCGATATTGATCAATTGGAATCCCCACCTGCCTTACGAGGTCCCTGCCGCGGTTGGAACTTCTTCATGGGGCTGCACAACAACGAAGCCCTGTCCTCGGGCGCCATCGAACTTCATCTGGAACGTCTCGCCGCTGCTGCGACCGATCAGCGTCTTGAAGCCGACGTCGGATTTGAAGTCCGGAACGAGGCCGCCAGACCACGCCACCGTGGCTTGCGGATCGGTGAACACCGGCGGGAATCCCGGCGCCACCATGAGGGTCAGCGGCTGGCCGTGCGAGAGAATGGCCACAAACCCTGTCCCCTGCACCATTTGAAATCGACAAAAGAAATTCGCAGTCAGCCGGCAAATTTTTGGGGTAGAAATGAATCCAAACTACTCTGTAGCAGATTGACTACATCCAGGTTTTTCAATTACTTTCTAGCGACTAACTGTGTATTTTGTACTTTCTTTATTCATTTTGACATTTTGTCCTGCAACAAATCCATCATAACATTGGTAAGCAGTAGGCTTAGACTGTCATTGGGAGAAGAGCTAGAGCTCGATGACATTATGCAATTCATTTGTCACTGTGAGTCTCTGTATGTTGGAAGTTAAGGTCAGGAATTTGCATCGGAGCACAGATGAAATTCCTAGCTTAGAAATTCAGTTTCGGCTTAGCAATTCCGCACTCCGATCTAGCGGTGCGTGGTGCATTTATCACCGCTCTTTAGGGTGCTTGATTGACCATCCTCATGTGGATCCATCCAGAGCAACTTAAGTTCAAATGATGATATGTACACTTGCCCTCGAACGAACTTTTCCCATTAAAGAATGAAATGAGACAAGAATTTTCTGGGAAACTACTGTAGTCAAATTATGCCACTGACCTGAAGAGAGACATTGTACAGGCCCCCGGAGACGATGGACGAGAGCTTCTTCATCATGGTGATTTTGTGCGTCACGGTGGGTTCGAATGCCAGCAAGTCGTCGCCGTTCACGATGATGGACTCGCCTTGCAAGAAGAGCACCGTGACGCGCTTGCTGTTGTCCGCCAGGTACAGCTGCGCGCGTCCCTTCGTGGAGGCTTTCGTCAGCGTGGCGCCCTCGCTCGTGAGCGACTTCTTCAGCATGTTGCTGAAGCCGTGGTCCAGCATCCCCTCGCGCTCGAACTTCACGTCCCCCTGGTACGCCACCATCGACCCCGTCTTGATCCACACCTGCAATTTATCACTTACCAAGTCTAAGAATCGCCAGATTGCAACAATCAAGTCTCGCTAATTACCCAAAACGATATTTCTGGAAAGAAATGTAGTCCTCGCCAAACCTCCAAACAAAGTTTCTTCAAAATTGCCAAAAAATTGGTTAGAAATTGGCCAGAGATTGGCAAAAATTGTGCTATTGCTACGAAACTAACTAAAAAATAATATGAAAGACTCCATGGCGAAAACAAAACAAATCTGAACAAACGCTACCCACCTGATTCAACACCCCGCCCGATCCTCCCGGGGTTCCTAAGTTCACTTGCAGGAAGCAGTTCTTCTCCACCTCGAACGCCGCGCCATTCCCCTGACGCTGGTCTCTCGTATTCGCTACGAATTGTTGCAAGCTCGTCGCCATAGCAGCTAGCTCCCTCGACTCCTCGATCGATCGATTCCCTTCAACGAACAAGCCTCCTCAGCTCAGCCTCTCCTCTCCAATTCTTCTCCAGTTTCGCAGATGACACACAAAACCCAAATCGAGAAAATGTCGGCTTAACTTAACTCTGAAAGGACGCGGTCCCCATGAACAAGATAGTCACCGGAATGCTCCAAGAAAGCTCCGATAATTGGATCAGTAGGTGCACTCCTCGTTTCTACTTTCTACAGGGGACAATGAAGTCATCCATTGCCCCACTTTCGATCCTCCGATGCTTCCGTAGTTTCGTCGTTCCGAACTGCGTGTGGAATTCCAGGTTTTGTGAAGATTTTTCCCGGAAGATGGCGCTTGAGGTGCAATTTCGGAGAGACGGACAAGTGAGTGAGAAGAGCATCGCGTGAGTCGCGCGAGTCGCGCAGGACGTGCGGCACGACTCGGTCAGTACTTTTATACCCGTCCGTCTGTACGGTTGTCCAGTGCCCGGCAACCCCCGTCTAGTACAACATGATAATAATGATTAATGGCTACAATTTTCTTCACCAGGTAAGTTTCATAGCTGGGATCCCGCTTTCGGGGGAGAGCGAGAGGGCCCCCCAGCGAATAATAGTACTAATGTTATGTATTATCAGAGTGATTTCCAGTGACCAAGTCTGCATCCGTCCTTCCTCGCTACTGTACCGCGTCGGGAACGCGTTTTTCTATTGACTTCTTAAGGACGGCAGTGCTCAGCCAAGCTTCAATTCAACCCTCTCTGTGGCTTAGCTCTTCACCGGTTCGAGAGCTTATCACTCACCACTGGGAGCTTCTTTGTTTGCTGTGAGAAACTGGGTTGGGATCGCCGACTTGAGCTGCTGCTTGCTTTGTTCTTATTGATCTTGCGGTGCTGTTCGGAGGATCTACGATCGAATGGTCGATACGCTGGAGTGGTCGATGGTTGTTGTAATTGCTGGGCGATTGGGGTCGGTGTGAAGGAGACATCGAGCTGCACTTGTGTTGCATTTCCAGGTACAGTTCGAAGTCACTTCAGTCTGGGGTTGCTGTGATCTTGCCATAGGGCGTTTTAAGAGTTTGCCATGGATGGAGGAAAAGAAACAGAGCTTACCACGTCAATTGCACCAGTGCTCAACTCCGTTTCATTACCACGATGCTCTTAAGACTCTTTTGTGTTGTTCCTGGTAAAATCTCCTTCCTTGAATCGTTGGTAGAACCCCTCGGTGGAGTCCTTTGGACTTGTCTGGAATATATCTCCTGACTGCTTATTGCGATATTTGTGACTTCATTTTGGGGTTTCGGTAATAGATGGAAGAAGCGAATTGGTTTTAGTGCTGTGGCTTTGTTTTTGTTGGATGTTTCTATTGCCATAAACTTTCGTTTGCAGTTGCAGGTGAAGTTTGTTAGGGTATATTGATTTTTGATCATTGCCGCCATTCATGTCGAGTTTCATGGAAGTTGCTGAAGGATCTCTCAGTTTGAGCTCTTGGTAGAATTGTTCACTTGAAGCTTGAAATCTGTCCATCCGTCCATCTTTGGTACAGGTTGATGAAGAGCGAGTGAGTTTTAGCACGTGGGCATTTGCAAGCAACTCCACCACCAACACCTCGAATATTTGTTGAAAGAGTTGGGACTACTAAGTCTCGTATTCTTCTGTTATTGTACGATGGATGAACCAAGTGCCTCAAACAGTCTGATGGCCCTTGCAAATGAATCCAAGCATGAGATCACCTCCATTTCACCACCAATTCATGATGACCTCGGGGAGAGCTTTATGGAACAGAGTTCGGAAGCTGTTTCAGCACTATTGCGGAAAGTATTGAAAAGTCCAAGTCCCATTGGAGCCGAGTGCGGGAGTTTGATTCTGACAATGAAGTGGCCGAAGTGAGCAATGTGGAGCTCTTCTGGACTTTGCGAAGGCATCCAACTTGGGGTCATTTTTTCAAAGTTTTTGGTGGGGATGGGGTTGGTTCTGGTAATTTGGTGATGGGCAAGAAGTTTGCTGAGGGTGGGCAAGCAGAGCTCTATGAAGCACAAATAAATTGGAAGGATGCAAAAGTTGTTGAGAATTATCGAAAAAGGCGAAAAAGGAAGGTTGAATATGTCTTGAAGGTGTTCAAAAAGGGGACTTTCTTGCGACATTTGCAATCACAGTGGCCACAAGGAATGCTACAATTCCATGCAGACAAAATATATCGTCATGATCGAGGATTGTCACCACTACTTAGATGGACTAGCGATGTTTTGGGTGTAACAATGTTGGAAGACGGGAGGTTCGCCTTTGTAATCGTCAAAGAAGAAGAAGATCTACGGAGTATGATAGACCGGTGCATGCTAACAAGACCAAAGGATAAGGGACCATTTTCAAAAGGTGAAGTTGAGGTAATCATGTATGACATTGCATGTGGGATGCATCAATTGCATGGGCAAGGTATTATTCATAGGGACATAAAAGCTTCTAATGTGCTTTGGTCAAGAGAAGGAAATTATTATATAGCAGACTTTGAATGCTCGGTTGGAGTTGTGGGGACAGGGTTCTTTAGAGCCCCTAAAATATTGCAAGCGTGCAAGGAGGGGATTGTGAATGAGAAGGCTAGTTTGTTCACCAAAGCAGTGGATGTTTATAGTTATGGAATGTTTTGCTATGAGATTTTGACAGGCCAACTTCCATTTGAAGGTCATCCAAAGAACGAGTATGATTTTGTATTGGAGGGGCAAAGGCCAAAGTTGCCCAAAGATGTGGATGATTGGGTTTGCAAGCTATTGAAAAGATGTTGGCATTCAAATCCTATCACTCGACCTTCATTTGGAGATATATTGAAGGTACTTGAAGCTAATTCTAAAATATGTAGAGATCGACATTTAGGAATAAAAAGACTAGAAGTAGAGTTAGGAATTAGAAAAGATTCTAAAGTGACAATTTTGAGAAGATCATTGAGGCTAAAGCTAAAGAGGATGAGTTTGGTATAAAAAAAATCCATCTTGTTAGGTTGTGTAATTCTTTAGTAGTGAACTAGTAGATTGTAGCATAGGAGAGTATAAATAGAATAGGCTGTAATAGTGGTGGAAGAAAGTAATCAAAATGTTTGGATGTCCTGATTTTGGTTGTTTGCAAACTTGTGGAAATATTGCACTTACCATTTTCTAAGATTTAGATATTCAAATTTAGATCACATAAGATTGTTTCTATTGCATGAATATTTTATTTGAGAAATTGTTGGAGACATGCAATATTTGTTTTTCTAATGGTTTTCATGAAGGAATGATTATGAAATGAAACATTCCTTTGTTGTGTTTAAAATTGACTATTGGACGAAAGTAATTATATTTTTTTCATAACTACATATTTGATTGTTTTTTTGCTATTGTAGGGAGGTAGTTTGTTCAACACTTTGTGGAATAATGAATTAATTGATAAAAATAGGCTTGAAATCTAATTTTTGATTTATTAAATTACAAAAATTTTAAAATTCAATTATTAAAGAATTTGGCAAGTTGCTTTATCCATGAGTATCTTATACATCTTTACAAGCCATTTAATGTTTGGTGTATCAACAATGACAAGTGCTTTTAGAAGTGGGGAGGTAAGAAATACACCAATTTGTGTGGGATGTGTAAATTATGACATGAAAGAATTCAACTACTCATAGTCAAGTCAAATGTGAAATGTAGTAATTTTTTTCATAGTTGCTTTCAAAATATTATTTTAAGTATTGTAGACTAATTATATTTAAAAGATAGAGTAGAATAAAATAGAAATTAATTGTTCAATTCTTTTGTTGAAATCAAATCCCAAAAGCATGTTATGAGAACTACAAACTATTTTGACCATGATTCATCTAATTTTTGGATGTCAAGACTCTTAGGAGTGAAGGTTCAATTGAAAAATTCCAAGAACAATGTAAGTGATACAATAGATTGTGCAATGTATCAATGAAAAGGCAAAGAATTCTCAATATGAATCAAGCATATGAATATTTTTGTAGGAATTCAAAATTTTCATTATGATATATTAATTTGTGCTTTCTTTGATTCAAGCAATTAGCCCTTATGTGCCATTTGCTTAGATTACATATATTGTAGTGATTGAGATTAGAGAAGGTGTAGAGAAAAGGCCAATTGGTTTCCATGATGAATTTGCCTTCATCTCCTACTATCTTTATCATTTGGTCAACCACTCAAATTGAACTTGTAGATGGATGGAGTCATTTGTGTAATTAGGGTCAACAATAATTGTATTGTCAAAAATGTTTAGAAATTTTGGGGGTCAATTCTTCCTAGGTGTTCATATCATCAAGCTATGCAACTTTTTAAACTAAAAGACTTCCTTGTGCACTTAAAGTTTCATATTGTTTGGCAGTTTAGATTTTTTTTCTTATATAACATGAGTTGAATCAAGTATATAGATATGTGTGTGTCTCTCTCTCTATGTATGTATATATATGTATATATGTATATATGTATATATGTATGTATGTATATATGTATATATGTATGTATGTATATATATATATATGGTGTTGTATTTGATTTTTAGAATACAAACTATGTTCTAAAATTTGGCAAGACATAGATCATTGCATTGATAATTCAATCTTTCATTTGGGTGCCATTTTAACATCAAAACCCTATCATGCTTAAGTACAACAACGTATAAGTAGTATTTGTGTCCATTTTGTAGCTTCTTAGTACACATATACAAGGTGCAATCATGATCCAAATTGGAAGTGTTTGGTGTCATTGAATCCATCTCAACACAAGGACAAATTTATGTAAATGTTGTAAACCTCCTTCCATTTATGGGCCTTCTATGTCACATACACCCAAATTTCCCATGTTGCAACCAATGCTTGAGCATCCTAGATTTATAAGAGGTGAGGCCACTAAGGTAGCAACACCCATAAGCGTGAGTGTCTCCATGGGCGTGACCTAAGGTGGGTACACCTAAAAGCGCCACTTTCTCATACTGTGCCTAGTTCCTGTTATTATGTTGTTCAAATTTTTTTACAGTCTTGTTGGTGAGTGAAAGCATGTTCCAACGCACCAAAGAACAGTGGATTTGGATACCGTATGCAAAAGTTATTAACAGTCAAAGTGTGTTTCTGAAAGCGCCATCTACAGTCTGGGTACATGACTGATTTTGAAAATGTATGCACGTTGTACAGAGCGCTTTAAGGCACTGCACGATTTTGGGTGTACCCACCTTATATTGTGACCCATAGTCATGGTTTGGGAACCCATGGCTGACAGATGAGAGAAAGTGATGGTCATGGAAGAAAACGGTGACGGAATTTAGTGCCATTGGCTTGAAAATAGGTATACTGGATGGTGGATAATGTGAAGCCATATCCATTAACTAAAATAACAAGGTAGTTGGGGTGCAGTTTTAGCTAATGGATATAAGTGCTACTTGTAACTATTATAGTGACCAATAACAACTATCATTGACAAAGCAGATGCCAGTCATGGCTTTAGTTCCACTCTAGTTTAGGAGTGGCTACTCACAACATTATATTTTTGCTGATTTTGTACTTTGAAAAATCATTGTGAACTCATGCTACTGAGTGGCAATTAGCATCCATTGCCAATATTTTTGGTTCCTGAATGCTAACTACTGAAAAAATTCTCAAGCCTCATGGGTCTGTTTTGCTTCTTCAATTCCCTTAAATTGACGCTTATGGGTGCTGCTACCTTACAAGATGTCATCTAAACTTGTGAACTCAGCTCCAAATTTTTTTCCCACAAGGGAAAGCTTAATAACTTATTATTTACAACGAATAAGAAAACCTACAAAATGTGAATTTGTATTCCAAATGAGGAACACTTCGAGACCCTAACTTTGCAGATACAGCAATGAAGTTGCACAGGTGGAATCCAGTATCAAACCGTACTTGCCACAGACACAGAGAACATATTCTGAGCCTGCTTAAGGTAGTAGGTCCATAAATCAACCATTTGAGTGCTGAAACTGAATTTCGGGGTGGTGAAACTTCTTGAAATATTTTTTAGTAATTTTTCCTTGAAGGACAAGTGGATTGGCATCTAACCCAAGTCATTCCATATTTTTTGGAGTTTAGTGGAATTAATTATGAAATTTTGAAGTTGAGAGGGTATAGGGCTCTAAAATCACCCACCACCTATAATGTACACTATTTGTATATTCTTGAAGGCTACAAAAAAGCAACATATACATATAGTGTACATCTAAGGAAGTGGATGGTTTTAGAACCTAAGCACTTTTTGAACCTCCTTCCTTAGTGGCAAAGTAACAATGACATTGTATATTTGTAAGGAATGTGCACTTGCAGAATTTGTATCTAGATATGGAGACAAGTTTGATGACATGGTACATGTGCTAAAGTGAAACTCATTGTTTTTCACTCCCAAGATCCTTACCTATGTCGTTTCTCATTGAAAATGATATATTGTTAATAGCCAAGTCAGCCCCATATTTTGTCCTTTGTGAGTATTTTCACTCATCCCATGTTTTGTCGCTATTTCAAAGAATGAAAAGCAATGAGGTTTGCATTAGCGATGAAAGTGATCATTCTCGTGTGCAAATATAGGAGAGTCTTGTTAGATTGAGGGTGGAGATTTCTTGGAAATGACTTAGGATTGAACTAGGGTGACCCTTTTCTTGTTGTCCTCCTCACTCCATTTTTCAAGTTCAAGGTTGATATCTTTGACAACATTGGAATCAGGATTTAGTTCAGATATCTCATTCCAAGTAAGCTATAATGGAAACAAGATAGCAGCTTCACCTTCTACTACATTAGCAAATCATCCCTAAATTGGTCAAATGAGAATGAATACAAATTAACAAAAAGTGTATCCTTAATGGTCATCTTACTCACCTCAAGCAAGTTACAATATTTTTTAACATGGCCACAACATAAAGGCCTCAAAAAGTCAATTTGCACAATTAATTCATACTCTAAAAATGGAAGTTCCTATTGAAATCACTAATCACTCTTTTACCATCACACTCTTTTTAGATTTTGTTGTGAGAATCAAGGTAGATTTACTAGAGTGCGGTATAGAGTGCCCTAGTGAGTTTCACTTTGAAAATTCACAGAAATTAGATGACTTGTCCAAAAATTCTATTTTTTTTTTGAAAATTCATGATTTTCAGTTGCTAATCCAATAAAAATATTTTTTCTAGAAAAGATACCTTCAACTCTACTGAATTGCTTATTTTGACGGGTATGAGTGTTCCTACCTTAAGTGTCTGAAATGATCTTTCATCCATAATGGGTTATTGTACCTTAGAGCTCTTACAGTTAGTTAGACTCAAAACACCCTCCACAACTTATAATTCTTCCATTGTGTCCATAAAGATGCTAATCAAGACCATGCCCTCAATGACTTGATGTAAATGCAGACAAATCACCAAAAGTGACATCAATGGATAAACTCAGACATCCATCAAACAGAGCCATTGCACAACTCCATTAACAAATTGTTAACATTAGTCAGTTGGGAAAAGCATCCGAGTCAAACAACAATTAAGGTGGGTACACCCAAAAGCGCCCTGTTCCTAAAAGCGCCATCTACAGTGCACATACATTTCCGAAATCAGTCATGTTCACTGACTGTAGATGGTGCTTTCAGAAACACACTTTGACTGTTAATAACTTTTGCATACAGTATCCAAATCCTGCGTTCTTTGGTGCTTTGGTGCGTTGGAACATGCTTTCACTTGCCAACAAGACTACATAAAAATTTGAACTAATTAATAGCAGGAACTAGGCTCAGTATGAATAAGTGGCGCTTTTGGGTGTACCTACCTTAATGCCTGTTTCTTCGCTCGTTGTGGATCAAGGTGCCAAGGGGTTAAAAGTAAGATCAAGAATCCCTCGTGGCTGGCGGTTTGTATTCTCTTTTTTGCAATGAAGCTTCGTTTCATTAGTTAAAAAAAAAGAAAAAAGAAAGAAAGACCAAGAAGAATCCAAGAATGATACGAGTATTTCAAGATCAAATACGAAATCCATATGAGGAAAAAGTAAAATGATAGATGTTCTACATCTGTACTTGTGAACAGTGAGCAATGCGGATCTCTTCTCGAGATTCATTGGAGCACCCTTGTGAGTACAGTACTGTTCTTGCTTGGAATTAGCTGAGTAGCTGACCCTGCTTATCATTGAATTGTCTGAACGCGTTTGGAGTTTACCGATGGATGCGCTGGTAAGGGAGGAGGTCCATAAACCGACCATCTAAGGGCTGGAACAGAATTTTGGGCAGGGCAAACATCTTGAAATATTTTCCAGTGAATTTTTCTTGAAAGACAGCTTGAATAGGCATCGAACCGAAGTCATTTCATATTTTTTGGAGCTCTGTAGAATTAGGTACGAATTTCTGAAGTCAATATGACATAGGGCTCCAAAACTGTCCACCTCCTCAATTGTTCACTGGTTGTACATTACTGTAAAGATTAAAAAGCATCATGTACCAGAAATATACATTTCAGAAGGTGAGCGATTTTCGAGTCTGAGCAGTTTTCGAGCCTCCTCCCTTACATGTTCAAAAATAACTTCAGTTGAAATGCAGGTGAGATTAAGGATAAGGATATGGATATGGATGGTTTGTTTTCGGGATTTGATACTCATATGATAAAGAAAAGCCATCTGTTGCACTAAGCATAAGGAATGTAATCCAGTGTCAAAAATTGGTAGTGACGTTGCTTGAGTTAGAAGTAATTAGTTACACCACAAAGCATTTTGAACATGTTCATTGTAAGTTAAGGAGACTCTCGGAGAACTGGCATTCAAGTAGCACAACCGTGTGGAAAATTTGAATTTATATTCAGATAGAGGGACGATTTCAACCATTGAACAACAGGCCGATCACCATGGAAATCATCCATTTAGGAACTGTGCGAATCATTGGTTCAAAAAAATCTAAAAGTGCTCATAGGAAGTCAAAGTAGTGTAGAAGATCTTCCCTTTTCACACAAAATTTGGAGGATGAATCGTTGCACTTTTGTCCTACACAAAAAGATTCCTTTTCATTCATTAGACACAAAACATCCACCTCAATCTTTAAGTGTTAAAGGAAGCAATAAATTTGCAAAAATAGCAATGAAGTTTGCCCGCAGATATACAAGGGTGAAGTGAATTATTAGTAGGGCAAAAATTTTTTTTTTGGGGAACAAATGAAGAAAGTTTGAGCTGCATGATTCCAAATACAAACTCAAATTCCCTAAGTTTTTCCACGAGGGGATCACCCATTTCCAACGCACTTAAGCAATTACACATATGTACAGTGCAACTTTTTTGAATGCAAATTTTTATTTGTGTTCAAAAGTAGAATTTGGAAGGATGCCATACTTTTTTGAAATTTTATTACATAAATTATAATTGCTATGAATTTTTTAGTAGAAGATTCTCTTCAACCTATAATGGTGATGTAGGCTAGTTGCAAAATCAACTAAGGGCTAATTGCATTTATGAGAGCCTTGCAACCAATCATAATGTGTCACAATTGCTTCAAGAGTTACACTACAACTTTACGGAAAGAAAATAACCTATTGATTGGAAATGGGGGGTGATCGGAAATGGGGGGTGATCAGAAATGGGTGAAATTTTCTATCATATCAATCATAATTTTCATATTGCATGATTAACATTTAATTTCTCACACTATTTCAATCTAACATATCAAATTTTGGTTCCAAAAAATCAAAACTCCATTTCTGGTATATTATTTCATTACATTTTAATGATTTTACATAATAACTCATTGAAAAACATTCATGATGAAATATTTTAATTCAATTGGTGAAGTGTACAAAATTAATAACAATGTGAAGGTCAAATAGAAAAATCTAATTACAGTGAAGAAATATCTATTTTTCAAAATTTCGACATTCACACTCCAACTTTTGAAACTATTGTGAGGGAATTCTAAGACTTTTTGGAGATGCTTATTGAAGGAAAGATGTGTGTATGAATGTTTTCTATGTATTGCTACTATCAAGTTTAAAAAATTCATCACCAATAGTTTTCAATCAAATTACATGTAAAACTATAAATTTTAAATGAACAAATTTACTAGAAATGAAATTTTGCTTTTTTGAAATCCAAATTTGATATGTTTGATTGGAATTGCATAAGAATTATATGTTAATAATACAAGACAAGATAAGTCATTTATCTTCTATTTTATACAAACTTCTTTTGAATGGCAAAATAGGGGGGACAATTGAGAGTTGTTAGGTATTGTACATTAGAACCTCTCTAACTCAACCCTCTATATGCCAATAAAGTGATAGTCCTAAGTGATTCTAACTTCAAAAATAATATATTATCAATACAAGTTAAATATTCTTTTGTACAAGCTTCTTGATCATGATGTATGATGTCCTTTTTTTGAAAATATGGCACATGTCTCCTTGCATCAACTTCATGTATAGTGAAAACCTTCTCTTACTAAATGAACCTCTCTAAACTTATACTATGAAATAGTCGTGGCCCTTTTGAGTTAGAGAGGTTCTATTGTATTGAACAAGGGAGGGACGGTTCGTGGCAATCAAACTAGCCAATTTTTAACTCAATAGTTGATTTGGCTAATTACTTTGGATATCATCTTTTTTGGTACTATGTAAATCATTTGCTTAAGAAAATTTAAGAGCATTCATTGAAGGTCAAGCTATCCTATAAAATGGTCAAATTTGAAAGAAACTAAGTCATTTTGATATGTGACATGTATCATCTTGTAAATGGTTTGATGTGATGTGGATCTCTAAAAAGCCCAAATTAGGCCTCATGGTTTTTTAAGCAATTTTGAAGGATTCATGTTAAAAAATATTATTTATTTAAACCAATGCATGCAATGCAATTCAAATTTTTTTTTCTCATGTTAATCTAAGAATTTGAATTGCTAATTAATTGCTAAATCCTTCTCTAAAACATAAATAGAGCTACTAATGTTTGGATAAAATTTATTAAAATAAATGTTGCTTGGTGTAGAAATTGCTCTCAATTAATGATTAAAGATTTTATGAATGAAAATACATATATGGATGATTATGCATGATTCTATCCATATTTTCTTATCTCCAAGCATTCTAAGGTAAGCTTGTTGTTCTACCAATAGCAATGGCAAAAAGAACACATTCAACAAATTTTTATTTGTGAAGTACATGCACCTCCAATTGTCACCCTTTACAACTAAGTGTAGTTAGTATAGTTAAGAAAAAAATTTTGATTAAATCTTTTGGAAACTAGAAGAAGAATTCATTGCCTTTAGTATGCATTCTTTCAACACCATATAAATAAATTGTGATTTCTCAAAGTATTGTCTTTAGGAGGACCAAGAAACCACACTAGCCTCATCCTTTAAATTCGTATATCTTGTATAATCAATGTTAAAGTTTTGTGACTCTTTTTAGTCCAAATTTAGGTATTTCATTCTAGGCAAGGTTGATTATTGGTATAAGGTAAGAGGTCCATAAACCAACCATCTAAAGGTTGGAACTAAATTTTGGAGAAGTGAAACATCTTGAAATATTTTCAGTAAATTTTCCTTGAAAGACAAGTGAAATAAGCATCTTACTAAATTGTTTCATATTTATTGGAGCTTTGTAGAATTAGTTACAAATTTTTGAAGTTGAAAAAAGTGGTCATTGGTGGTCATCAAAAGCAACCACCTCTTGAAATGTGCAGATTTGGTACATTGAAGAAAGCAAAATATACCTCTGAGTCTTGTTCACTTTTAATGTGTAGTCAAAGTTTGAGCCTCCTACCTTACATGCCTTAATCCCTTATTGCCGGAAGTCCAATTATGCTTAAAAACCACTTACTTTTCAAGCTGCATAAGTCTATATGCGACTAAGCTATGAAGATCTTAACCGTACAATCTTGTAGTGTGCATGTTGTAGATGACGTGGTTAAAATTTGAAGTCATTTGACTGCATAGATTGAAAGATTATAATGTTTTAGTGTTGATTATAATGTTTTAGTGCTAAAAAGATGCTAAAAATGTTCTGAAAACATATTCGGAGGTCAAATTTGATTTCTAAACCTACTCAAATGCAAAAACTTTGAACTAGAAAGTGATTCAAAATGAACATGTTAACACATTGGTGGAATAAAAATTCATTGAATTGACTCATTGTGTTTGCAAAATGACTTTGAAATGTCAGAAAAATAACAAAAAAGTGTGCAAAAAACACATCTACAACTGAATGTCCTACTAAAATGCCTCTCAGCCACTCATAACTTCTTGGATTGCTATGAAATTTCAGCCACACAAACTAGATTGGAATGCACAACTTTTCCAAAAAAAATAATTCAAAACTAACACTATATGAGGAAGAAAGAAGCTACCGATCCAAAAATGTTAGGTTTTTGAACTTTGAATTGCTTCCAAGCATTTCAAAACAACTTAGATTGCCTTGAAAATTTGACCACAATAACTAGACTTGTAGAGGAATGTAGCCTAACAAATTTTATTGAAAACAAACATTATATGAAGGAGATACAAGCGTTCAAAGTGGTGAACTCAAAGTGCAGCCATCAACTACAGTGGTGAACTCAAATTGAACCTGTGAACTTCGATTGGCTCCCAAATCATCTGTGTATCTTGGATCGATTTGAAAATTTTACCACACATTCTAGACAATGAACACAAGGTTTCAAGGCACTATTTCATCCAACTAACTTCTCATTTATCAATTGTAACACTTGAATCTAGAAAAGACAACCTTCCTTAATGACCAAATTCATTAAATTCTGGTGAATGATATATCTGTACAAAGCTACAAGCTAAAAGGTGCAAAAATTCAAAAAGGGATCGAGACATTTCAGGGTTAAAGAATTGGAATCATTGTGCAATGTTTGGAGTTGGTTAACCATTGGTCAGGACGTCTGGAAAGTTTACAGATAAAAACCCTGTCAAACTTCTATAATTGCATTGCCTCGGGACGACTGCACTTCACATGTGAAAGTTCTCCAATCGGATTTGTACACAACGTGAGAGTATATCGGGTTACGTAAGGAATGTGCAGAGCCATTATAGAGTGAGTAATCAAAGAGTCAGAGTAACTCTGCTCACCTTACTTTGAATAAGCAATAGAAACTACATCCAATTATCTTCCAAGATCACTTCTACAGGCACTGAATGTTCATTCCGTGAAGGAGACAAAATAATACTGCTCCTAAGTCCTAATATACCGCTTGAGGTAAATGATGACGGGACTATCCCAGGGTTGGGCCCAAAGGCAATCAACACAACCATCTGACTGTACTGTGATTTACGGCTAAGCACCTTCTCCGGATACACATGGACGCACAAGCGAGTAAACTCACCTTGTTCTCAAAAAACTCAATTTGCCACAATCTTCACCTGCCACTAAAGACTTGGCATCAGACATATAGAAGTAACAAGTACCTGCTGAAACTAAGCATCGTAAATTCTTCGCACAGTTCGGATGGTTTGCCGACATATTGGACACCTATTAGAATCGCCTCTTTGAATTCTGCAATTGTCAGCAACCGATCAACATTAGCCTCAAGGGGGTAGATTGCAAACTGCATCATCCACTACGTGAAATAGAACTGTACGGCACAGAAGACCCAGCAAAGGTCATGAACAATCAACAATCGCTAAAGGTGAACAGAATTTATGAGATAGATGCCAATTTTCAGAAGCATACATTCGGTCCTCCCTCTTTGCACTGCCTCAGGAAGACAAATGGCCACTAAATGTACTCTTACAAGTGGAGGTTGTTCAATCAGATTTGTAAACAGCATGAGAGATACTTGGAATATGCAGGAGGGATGCAATTACAGAGTTTCAGTATACAAACTAAGCAGGAAAACGAAAACAAAATAGGTCAATCAGAATCACCTCATTCCGCACGAGTAGCACGTGCAACGATGGCCACAAGGGTCGAAGAAACTGTCCTTCGGTGCGTCCAAGCAGATAGTGCAAAGAGCATTCTCAGGAACGGCTCCTACATTGTTGGTTTCATCTGCTTGGATAGTCGGGTCAACCGGGGCAGATGGTGTTGGGGCGATATCTTCTCCTACTAGAGGAGACTGCTCCAGAGGTGTGAAAGCTCCGGCGCTGGCTTGCCTTAATTCAAAAGCTCTTGTAAAGAGCGCTCCCGCAGCAACCAGACCTAATTGATGCCCAAAAATTGGTGAGGATTCGGAATACCAGTTCAATACTCTCGCTATATATCAAGAGCTCTTTTCCAGGGAATGTCTCCATTGAGAGTAGACCCTCTAAGAAATGAGGTTTGCAACTATACATTCATCTCACATGGATATCTGTGTCGAACATCCACGTTCCGGTGAATTTTATCAACGAACTCTGTATCAAATTGATTTAGAACTTTCAAAGTAAATATGGAAATGTTTAAGGTTGGCAGCACTAAACCACACCACGGAGCTGCAGTTTTTTCCCTCATTGTTGGTTTCGTCTGTTTCATAAGGAAAATAATCAAGTAAACTAAAAATCCATTCGAAGGAGAATATAATATCAACTTACCCCAAAAAATTATATATGTGATCCAACGAGGTACGTATGACAGTTTAGTCTTCCAAACATCCACTCCAAGCTGCACGTATTTCAACAATCCCAAATTCACATGAGACAATACTTTCAACTTATGAAACAATCCCTGTTTGGTTTGGGGCATCAAAAAGCTTTGCTTTCATGGCACAAAGACTCATATTCTTAGCTAAAGTGAAGTTCAAGGTCAAGAACATTGAATTCCACGTTAGTACAGCTCGAGATTACAGAAAAGGATATATGATAGTTAAAATCATCATAGGAGAAGGTTAGGTACCTTATTAACCTCTGGAGAAGTGAGCAGCACGAAGGTGGAATGTCCAAGAGGGACAGGAAATTCACAGTTGTGTTCTATCTGAGAAGAGCAAATAAGATCTGCATTCTCGAAGGAGTACAGTGCGTAGCGGAAGTTCAGATTGACGGAGAACTGAACCACAAGCAACAGTAGGATTGTGAGGAGAAAATCTAGTACACAAAAATAAACCAACTCATTCTATTCTAACAATTAGGTCATAAAACGGGAATAAGGAATGATCACAAATACTTGCAGCCATGTGCAGGAAAAGCTAATTACATTTGGATAAGAAACTCCCATGTTCCTGAATGCTGTATTCCTATGACACCTCTAATCATTCCAAAATGAGAAATTGACTTTGGCTGTCAAATGCATAAGTAGAGAAACCACTCACAAAAATGATGAGACAGTGACAAGGTTCTCTGTTTTCTACCTCAGTAAACATCCTACAGATTATTCGTAAGTAAAGAGTAGAGGAACGCATTACTCACGATCATCTTGCGGTTGTTCATATTGCCAAAAACGATGAAATAATCATCGTCCTCTTCCACCTTCAGACTCAATGATCCCTTGTCTGCACATCAATGTGATAAACATCTTGGAAGCATCAATACATTCGAATCATTCATAGGTTTATACACTGAAAGACTGAAAGTCAGATGGGAGGATACTAATGTTTAAAGTTCCCTGTACTGACAACCAGTACCATTGAACCAGAAAAAGTTTGAAGTTAAATCTCTAAGAACCCTGCATTTGTCGTGAGCATACACACACCATTTATACGTTTCCACGTCAACGCCGAACTAGGATTTCCAGGGTCACCTTTCCAATCCTGAAATCCATCTTCACCTACATAAGAGATTCCATTACATTGTTATCAGCATTGCACCAACATAAGGGATTGTATCACGCTGTCTCCTTCATAGCAGCATCACGAATTTGTGCAAACAAACCTCACTACCAGAGAAGAAATAAATGTCTGCAATTAGCAGAATCAAGAGCATAACTGAAATCTTAGTGCTCATACCTTATCAATACAGAAAAGAAGGATCATTAAAGTTAGATAAGTAAAAAGATGATTATTATGACCAAGGCCAAGGATACAGAGTGTCAGCAAAACGAATTAAATTAACAGCAAACCTGGTCAGCAACCTCAATCTTTAGCGCAGATAGACAAGGTAAATAGAGCTAAGAGCATTTAATAGTTTGAAACACTTTAAATAACAAAGTTCGCAACACAACTCTCTCCTAGAAGCATATGCACCTTACAGGAGTTGCGGGAGCATGAGCAACTATCATTGACAAAATAGACGGTAGGTAATCAAACCTTTTACAATAGCAACAATCAAGCTGTCTGTTCCAGCCTCGGAATCCTTCAAGGTACATGATAACTCGATACTGGAGCCTTTATTCAACCAATATATGTTTCGCTGCAAATAAATAAGAATATCCAGATCAATCACTTTAGAGAACATGATAAGCTATGCGTTTGAAATATTGAGTCACGAAGCAATAGAACAAAAAAATAGCCAATGGACGGAACCCGTTCTTGAAGAAGTAGTACCTGATGCGACCTGCGCTCAAGGACGATGTCCTTAATTTTCCTTCTATCAGAAACTGGAGAAGAAAGTTCGGGCCGGGACGAAAATGAATAAGCAACTGGACCTTTGTCCCGGAGGTTTTGTACCTAAATTAACCCAGAAATTGGCATAATCAAGTTAAGTATGCATCATACAAACTACTTAACATGGTGATTTTGTGCAGTGATGTAGGACCACCAGTACATTGCGACAAGGAACAATTCTAAGATTCAAATTAACTGTCCGCTTAAACCAAGTGGGTAATTCTATTAATAAAAAAATTCACACAATTGTGATACCAAGTTCACAATTACATCTCATTACACAAAGCTTCCTCCACAGATTATGTAATAGAAATTTGTGTTTTGAATCGGATCACCTAAACATATGGAGCAGATTACAAGCGATTCACCCTAGATTTGTGATGTTTCAGGTAGCCGCTGGCATTGAATTAGTTTCCAAGAACAAATTCAACTTGACGCAGTTACAGACTAAAGCTCTTACCTTTATCTCCTTCACAAACAAGGAATTGGCATTCACCACCCGCGAGTAGAACATACCCATCTCGAGCTGTTGACTTCCGTAGAGGCCAAATAACATCCACATCGACACTGCAAACAGTCATCAAAACAGATGATACTGAGCTCTTCATAGAGCCAGACATTATCCATGACGCTTCTCGACTTACGATACAACTTTGTCAGCTTACCACTTCAGAAAACGACAGGACAATCTCCACCACTGAAAGAAAACTGAGCAATGTAATGCAGACAGAATGACAAACCACGATAGCAGCAGGTCCTGCAGGTAACACGTTCGTGCGGAAATGCTGAAAGAATAATACTTACAAAAAACTGCAAAAACTGCAAAGACGGCAAAGAAGCCGTAGCCAGCTTGCGTCCCCGCCCTCCTCCGCTGATCTTGTTCAGAACTCCACGACCTCTGATTGTTGGGATATGAGCGATCCCAATATGAGTCATAATAACTTGGCGGGTCGTCCATCGTCCGTCGACGAGGTTGATCACTCACATCTGGACCAAAGTTCTCTGTCCTGCCACTAGAGCTGTAGGGAGAAGCTACCCCAGCATCAAAAACTCCGCCACTTGACCTTCCCATGCCGACCCTAGGTCTTGCGCGTCCCTCCAGATTTCCTAAAATTTTGAGCAGCGACAATTTATCAATGTCATGTAGCAGATCACAATCTCAGCTTTTGCAAGCTCAGTATGCACAAATTACATGCTCTTGAACTTACTGAGCCAAAATCGTTAAGTCATTCATATCGCTCTTCCTTGCAATGCACAATCTTTCATATTCACTCAATTTTGGTCAAAGCTATCGGCATTTGGCATTCAATGAACAGAATAATCTGATTTCAAACACCCAAAGGCTATTGAAAGCTGAAACAGTAGCCACTGCAATAAGGTCCTCCAGCGCCTGTTCTAAAACCCTAACCCCATCTTTATATAATAAACGAGAAGCTTCAGGTTATTGCACTCCAAATCAAACGAGTCCCTATCTCCTCAATTAGATATTCGAGCAGGGTAATGCGTTCGGTAATCATTCATTCCGATTGTATTACCCTTCGCATGTACGTACTCAAAAATAACACACAACCTTCGCAAAACCTCAAATCCTCTACAGTGAAAAGTTACAAAGCGATCATGTACATGTGACAGCCTGGAATACAACTAGGTTCATGAGAGCCTAAATTATCCCTCTCTTTGAGTGAAAGCCGGATGCAATGGTATCAGATGCTCTTCATACAAAGAGAAGAAAGATACCAAAGCAAGTTTGCACGAAATTCTCAAACATTTTTGTTCTCAATGAATACTTTATTTACATTTTGATGTGCCCTAACGTACTCCAGGATAGAGTGACTGAAAAAGCAGAGCAATCAGAAAAGGGACAGACCTCTAAGAGTCAGCAGTCAGTTTTAAAATCCGAGAAGCTAGGATATCCATTAGAGAATTGGACAAGGTTTATAAGCATATGCCTTCAGTTCCGTTCATTAAGATGGTTGGTTCAAAGCAACCGAATCAACAACATCAACGCACGGGTCCGTCCTCTTCATCAACCAATATGAACTGGAACAGAAACGACCTGTGCACAATCACTCTACGAACATTCGCGAGTCCAGATGATAAAATCGTCGAAAACTAGGAAAACTCCAATTAGACACCCCACAATACCTGCCCGCCAAATCATATGCTACACCATGCTCTCAGCTGACCAAACCAATTTAAGAACTCCCACAACTCCCCCACCTGCACCAATTCAAAACCTCACCAAATCACTTCCGAGATCCTACAACCTCAACCGAGTCAGAGAAAAAAGTCGATCTCGACTAAATTTCGGACAGATCTCCTTGATCACTCTAACGAAAAATACACCGAATCTTTTTTTCAGAAGGCCGAAAAATACACCATCTCGATTTGATACCCATGAAGTTGCACCAATATTGCACAAATCCACGGCAATCGCACGAAGAATTCTGAAATTCTTAAAACCTAATTCAAAACCTTGTGACAAATAAAAGAAAAACCCTGGAACACTGCCCAGACTCACCTACTTAAAAAACACCCAGCCTCGTCCGCCCACACCACCACAAAATCTCACCACTCGCCTTCCGAGAGCCAACAAGCGCAAACATGTTCGAAGAAAGTCGATCTCAACTCCAATTCAGACGGATCACTCAAAACCAACCAAAATGTTCTTCCGAAAGCGGTCAAATAATGCACCAACGTGATGCCGATCTTTTATTAATTCGCTCGAAAAGCTTCAAAATTCTAAAAACCTAATCCACAAGTTTCCGACTAAATTTGTAAAACAGTTGCACTTACCAACTTAACAGCTCCTAGGGTTTTTGAAAACCAGAACCACTTCGAGACCCTGCCACTTCCACTACTTTCGAGATCCAACAAGAGCAGCCAAGTCACCAAAAAACGAGATTCTCAACAAAACTCAGACAAATCAACTGAGGCACAAAAGAGGGCTAGAAAAGCACCAATTCGGTTCCCGTGAAGCCGCACCACCGTTTTCATTGACAGAGGATGACGAGGAACGCGTCACCTGCAGCTGACAAGTGGACAAGGACGGGCCGGGGATGGTCGGCAGTGCAACGTGTTGTACTGCGATGCTCGGAGAGTCGGAAGGAGAGTCGAGAGAGACGAAGTTCCATATGCGTTCCCATTCAATACCCGGATGTTCCCATGGAGGGTACCAGGGACAACCGGCGGTTGTGATAGGATGGGGGATTCTAACCTATCGGGGAGTTCTCATTCATTGGCCGTAGTGCGTGTGAATATTCACGTTCCCAGGCCCGGATCTGGACTTTGGTGATGATTTTCGACCGATTATATGCTGACGCGTGGAGTATATGAGGATTTATAAAAATGGAATACTGTAGAAAAGTATATCCCACATTATTATTATTAGAATTATTACTATTAGCATGGTTATTATTATTATTATTATTATCATTATTATTATCATCATCATTATTAACATTATTATTAGATGGAAAATTTCGTCAAAATGGCAGTATTCCAAATGCCATTTTTCAGACCGCACAGTCTGAACTAAAAACTAGTATCTAGGATAAGTATAGATTTTAGACATCTAGGACACATATAGATTTTCAAAATCTATGATAGATTTAGATTTCAGACCACACAGTTTGAAACATCTTGGACACGTATAGATTTTAGACATCTACAACACATATAGATTTCAAAAATCTATGATGTATGTAGATTTCAGGCCACGCAGTCTAAACTGTCAAAACTGTCAAATTAATAAAATACCACCATTTTAATGAAATTCACCATTTAGCATTATTATTATTATTATATTGAAACACACAACCTTCAAGGGCTACAACAAACATAGATAGACACATTGTCGATCGCAACTTAGAATAACTAAAACTTCAAAGAAATAGAAAAATCAACAATTTTCTTAGCAACACTTAAACTGTAGCCCCCATAGTGCCTATGCTATATAGACTTCACACAATATTAGTTCTACAAACTTTCTTATAGAAAGAAAAAAAATGTAGAGTTCTGCTTTAAAGATTTATGTCAAAAACACGTAGGAACAAATTATTTATTGGAAACAATAGAAATCAAAATTTTTAAATTCATCTTTGGAATCACAAATTTAAAAACAACATGGTTCATGTTGTGAAATATCAAATTGACACTTAAAAATAGGAGATAGGGTTTCATATCTATAACAAGCATGGCAAAAAAAAAATTTCAAGCCCCTTATTCAAAAGGCCATGTACCACTTCCCTAATTTGTCCTAGTGTTGCATGTGACATAAATTTACAACAATTACAATATAATTATAGATTAGTGTAGATTGAAATATTATTCTATAATTCTACAAAAATTATATTTGTGGTACCACTAATTTTGTAGATAATGTTAATCTCCCTCCTTCCCTTACTATTATAGGACTAGTGAATGTACTTTAGACAATGATGTACGCCAATCAAATCACATTGTTGGAATTAATCCTTCTCTACTTTACACATAGATCATTACCACATACATACCACATACATCATCTGATCCTAAGTATCAACCTCTAAAAAGTATCAAGCTCTAAACCTCCACCCCACCCAAATTAAAGTTTCCCATTGACTACCTTGAGATAGAGATGCTAGCTTAAAGTAGAACCACCTATTTCCAACCTAGGATCTATATCCAACCTATAGGATGTAGCTATATCCAACCAAGGTTGGAATAGATTCCAACCAAAGTCTTAGAATGCTTCTTTTTTTCTCTTTCAAGCTTGGAACTAATAACATTATGACACATGTCCCAAAGTGTAATAAAGTGTGTATGAAGTGCTAAGTGGGAAGGTAGTCTTGGCTATTATCCGAATTGGAAGACTCTAAACATTGGCTATGGGCTCTAAATACTTTATGATTCTCAAAATTCATAGTAATTTCAGCCTTAGGAATAAAATTATAGAAAAATTTACCATCTTAATATTTCTTATCCTTCTACAAGAGAAATAATTAGCATTGTTTCATATTGCTCATGCTTTTTCCCATGAAGTTCTTCTCTAGTCACAAAACTCTTGCACATTCACAAAAACTTTCATCGTTCAAAATCAAGTTTATCACTTCCAAAGTCCATGACAATAGAGGACAACTCAATCCAACTCATAATAGATTCAATTGTTTTAGTTTCCTCTCAAATCATAGATTTAGGTAGAACCATTCATAACCAACTAGCACCCCAATCATAGCCAAGACGTAGATTGATGTATTTCCAACTAAGGCTAGAAGGTTTGTTTTCTCCTTTTCAAAGTTGGGATTAAAAGTTCATGATACATGTCCCAATGTAAGATAGAGGTACCTATACTCAATCACTTAAGCAATTATCAGATAGATCATGAGCAGTATGAAGCAAGTGAAATTTTTGCCAAGTAGGAAGATAGGAATTATGAGGACGTGCAAATTTTTCAGAATTTTATTCCCAAAATTGAAATTATCATGATTTTTGGAAGCCAAAATGTAGTCCAAACTAGTAGCCAATATTTAGACTCTTCTAATTCCAATCATAGACTAAGGGACACTTCACACTATGATCGAAGGTCAAGAGTCCATCTATTTTGACCAATCAAATTTCAGAAAATCAAGAATTCTGCCTCTTGAGCCTTCACACTATGTAACACAATTCAAAGTCCGTGAAAAATTGACATCCCTAATACTGCCTTCATAGCAGCCAAACTCAGTCATGGCAACGAATTCTTGACTATTTCTATTTAGGTTTGAACCCTACTTTCCTTCTATGACCAATGCCACCTTCTTATTCCAGTTAATAACCCTTCATATTCCTTATTTGATGATGAGAGAATTTGCCATGATTTTTTTTCAAGGCCATTTTTGACTCCTTTCACAAGTTTTTTTTAAAAAAATCCTTGAAAAAATAATCATGCAAGATAGGTTCTATGGAAAATTTCAGAAATTCAACAGATGAATGTAGAGAGAAAAGGATAGAAGCACAAAAAATGGTGAAGGTTTGGACTTTAGGCTTGGCCTTTGGCCTTTGGACACTTCACACTATGGCTAGCCGAAAAGTCCAATTCCTAAATTTTGGGCTTTTTTATTGTCCATTTAGGACCCATTTCTTGAGACTTTGGCCAAAGTTTAGGTCGCCAATGCCACGACCTCTCAACTTTGGACAGCCATAGCTTGAAGTGGCCCTAAGTACTTTCCCACTCATTAACTTACGTCCTACCTTCCTCCTCACTACTTTGGAACATTTATTGGGCCAACTTTGAAATAAAGGAAAATATACATTCCAAACTTTGGTTGGAAATATGTTCTAACCTTGATTGAAAATAGCTGCATTCTACAAGTTGGATATGGGTCCCTGGTTGAGAATGGGTACCTCTACCTTAGTGTAGAAAAAAGTTGAAAGCACTAAGGTAGGTACACCCAAAATGGCACCTGACCTTAAAGCACCCTGTACAACATGCATACATTTTCAAAATCAGTCATGTACCCAAACTGTAGATGGCACTTTCAGAAACACACTTTGATTGTTAATAACTTTTGCATACAATATCCAAATCCACTATTCTTTGGTGCGTTGGAACATGTTTTCACTCACCAACAAGACTATAAAAAAATCTGAACAACAATAATAACAGGAACTAGGCACAATATGAAAAAATAGCGCTTTTGGGTGTACCTACCTTAAGTAGAAAAGTAGTTTTTGGAATGATCAGAAATTAGAAGAGTTTAGAGATTGGCAATGAGTCCAACACACTTTTAGCCTTTTAAAATTCATAGTAATTTCAATTCATGTGATAAAATTACCAAAAATTTTACAATCCCCATCATTTCTATCATTGCACCTCTGAAAATATTTGCTTCAGATTATGCCTGTAATATCTTAAATGTTTGGTTACAGGTGGTTCTACCTTCGTTTCCGAAGTTCATCTTTCTGAAAGTGTTCCGGAGTATCGTTATGACGATAACAATCTCATCAGAATCTACCGATGATAGTGCTGCCGAAATGATAAGTTAGGTCTCTGGGATTTTGCTGGTTTTTGTGATTGCAGGTGGAGAACCTCCGCACCCACAACAAGATTCTTCACACAGTAATGGCACTTCCTCTTGTGGCATGTTTATTGTGATAAGGTAGGAGCATCTAATAGCGTCAGTGTACCTAATGCCGCCATTCTCTACGTGTGACAGTTATTTCAGAACTAAAATGAATGTAGACAGTAGATAACTTACTGACGTTGACCAAAATAATAAGCTCTCTACATTGTGCCGACATTTCAACTCTGAAATCACTATCTTACCTACATAGTGACAGCATTAGGTACACTAACGCCATTGGGTGCTTCTACCTTATATTGCAACCTGTTTGCTCTCGATTCCTCCCACTGTGGATTCATCGATCTATTGTTGTTCTGAACACAATTTTTTACGAAATTTGTGTCTCAATTCCTCTTATTTTGGATCTATCGAATGGCGCAAGGATCACTCGTAGGGAAGGATTTGCCTTCTGGATACGGAATACGGACATTCAAATGTAGGTCATGTTTGGAGGGTTGGTTTGTGTGTGTGCGCGCAACTCCGTGGGTTTTAGTTGAAGGAAGAATTGTTGGATGTGAAATTGATGGTTGAATGTTGGTCTCGGGTTGGACGAGGGGTTCAGGATGAATATCTTCAGGTTCATTGGAGATTTGACACACTTGATGAGCATAATTACACAAGAAATAGGGTTGAGCTGCAGCTTACAGTTTGGAAGAAACAAGAACATACAGAATATGGAATATACACTACTGTAAGGCAGAAACAAAAAAAAATTGAAAGAATCGCGTGAAATGGCAACAAGAAATGTTGTGTTGCTCTTGAAGATCCACACCATTAAGTCATGTACAGGTATTTTCTTTTGAACTTGGAATTCAGTGGAAGCCTTGCATTTTGAACCTAGGGTTTTGAAATAGTGCTTGAGAGTTTTCAGCTGTAGTTTAGGAGATTTTAGGTATGCAAAGTAGGGGATAGAACTCGTATATGTTGAGTTGTCTTTATGTTTTTCATGAATTGTATATGTTAGCTTCATGGCCGCTTTGATGGTGCAATTAATGTAGTAAGTCATCTCATTTGGTGTTCGTTTGTATTTCTTTTTGTCATCATTCTCTTTTGATGCTTGCCAATGCTACATTGTGAAAAGAGAGTGCTAATTAGGGAACGTCATTATAGCTCTAGTACCCTCTCTCAATTTGACAAACTGAATGTCCCCTGATATGTATTCTCCCCCTACATTGTAACAAGGAGTGTGTTTCACGAGTTCCCTAGGCACCATTTTAAGTCTATTTAATGTGCACCAGAATCGCTTTGAAGGAAGTGGTTATTATTTATGAGAGGGTTTTGTATGTAAAATCTCTACAAACTGTGTACAAATGTTTTAGGATGAAGCTTTGACTCGTTGGTGTTATTTGCAGGGATCTCTTTAAAGACGCAAGAGCTCTATGCTCTTGTATTTGCGACTCGCTACCTGGACATTTTTGTGACCTATATTTCTTTCTACAACACAGTTATGAAGCTGATCTTGCTTGGCACCTCATTCTCCATCGTGTGGTACATGAGATACCATAAATCAGTTCGCCTGTCGTATGACAAGAACAACACATTCCAACACTATTTCTTGATCTTGCCTTGTTTTGTGCTGGTTCTCTTGATTAACAGCAGGTTCACCTGTCGGGAGGTATGCAGATTCAATTGAGGACTGTTAACACCTCATAGGGTGTCATTGTTTTGTGTGAGCAACAATTGACGGTGAAAGCCAACTGCTTTTCACTTCTTTCTATTATTTTGCATGTCATTAGTTGGAAGTCTTGATGAATGAGAGGATTCTAATGCACTTATGTGTATTATTTGTAGATGAACCTGTTTGAATTATTAAAATTTTGTAGTAGGAGGGTCTCGATCACAACCCTGAGTATTGCATAAATGATGTATCTCACTAAAGCATCTTTGATAAAGTTCAGATTGATATAGAAATTAAGAGTTGATCTCTTTTCTTACTCGGTCAAATGTTTGGAAGACAATTACATTGTAAATGTATGACTTTTTAACTCATGAAAGGTTCCCTACCTTAGTTGTGTTTGTTGTATTCCTTACCTTGGTTGTGTTTGTTTGGAATAGGTCATGTAGACTTTCTCCTTGTGGTTGGAGGTGGTTGCTATTATTCCACAATTGGTGCTATTACAAAGAACAAGAAATGTCAACCATCTTACGGGCAACTATGTCTTCTTTCTTGGGTACGCCATTATTTCCATATTCATCTACCCCTGTTTAGAAGGGCAGCTCCAATAACCTAATATAAATTATTCTTTTGTTAACCTCTATCCTATCATGGATTCAGTTTTTGCTTTATTCTAACAAGGGCAAATTCAATCTCGCAACTCTTTATTAATCAAGCTAAGAAAGTAAAAGTTCCCCTTCAGAATCTTGTAGTTCATTTTAGGAACTTCGTATTAGACATATTTCTTATGCTCAAATGGATGAAGGGTATGATTTTCTCTCTCTGTTGGTTCATTTTTTTACTTCCCTAAAAGCTTCTGAAATGGTTCATTTCAACTCCAATGATATGGATGTATCCACTTTCAGCTACTTCAGCGCTTAGTGGTTAACCCATTAAGGACCGTGGTTGATTTAGGGGGCGGACGTAGTTTTTGAACACAATTCTCGAAAAGCACAATTTTTTGTCTTTTAAAAGATGTAATCCTAGATCGGATTGAATAAATGAGTTCCATGGATTAAATCCTTGAACCACACAAAAAATAAAAGTGATCCAACGGTTCATGTCTTTGTAATTATTCTTCAAACATTGATGTGTCATAAACACCCTTTGGCATTGGTTATAATTAGGGTTTGCTACAATTGGGTATAGATTTGAATATATTGTCTAGAAATTGACCAAAACCTTTTAATTTATTATTTCAAACCCACACATAATTGTCCTTTCCATAAAATATGCATTTTTCATTGAAAATTTCAATATGAAAGGTTGGACCATTTCAAGTTTGGCCAAGTACAACTCACTCATTTTTGCACACATTCTCTTGAAATTGGTTTTGTTAGATCCACATAAAGACACTCTAAATGCATTCTTCTCTAAGTTTTTTGAGATCAAATGTTGTATAAATTATAGGAGACAAAAAGTCCTCAAATCAACCCAAAAGTGGTCGACAGGTCCTTAATGGGTTAATACAGATACAATTGTTAATCAGGCATCCGCCACTTCAGATTGTATATGAGATATCAAACATGAAGGATGACATGAAGGATAGCATGAAGGGTGAACAACAATTTATTCTTCATGTTTGATATCTCAGATAAGGTTAGAGGCTCAGAAACCGCTCCTTTAAGAGCTGATCTGCCTTTTCATTTTTCATGTATTTATTTAGATGGGAATATTTTTAGCTCATTTTTCAGTAAAAGAGAAATAGATAAAGAATTTAACACAAGTTATTTCATATTTTTTGAAGCATTACTGAATAGTATTGACTTTTCAAACAAGTTGTGTCATAGGTCCCTATTTATGACCCTAGGTCCTCCATAAACTGTTCACTTGCAACTTCAAAGAAAAATGGAGAAAGGAAAAAGATTGATTGACTCTTGCAATTAATAATACTTTTTTTCTTTGATTCATTCAATGATTAGAGAGGTCAATTAAAGAACCATCTCATGTCTATTTCGCAGCCATCTATAGGACGGTCCTTAATGCCCGGACTGTTTTTGACCCCTCTCCTATACAATTTCTTGATCAGGCATTAGCTACTTTAGATTTACTCTACCGCTAAGTGTATTGTAACCTGACTTTTTTTCCCTATGCTGCTTCCTCTTTTGAGGAAGCATATCATGGAATTTATCTCATGAATTGGGTCTACCGATTCCTCACAGAAAATCACTGCTAGCAATGCATCAGAAAAGTTGGGCCAGACTGTTTTAGTGCTATTTTGACACCAAAGGCTGCATTTTGACAATATAGGTGCCATTTTCTCCTTACTCAGTTGCTATGGGGGTTAGCACCAAATTTACTTGATTGCATTTCAATGCACCATCATGGCACCATATTCACATGCCATGAAGTTCCTGATGTGGATATTAAGTGAGTGAAATTTCTTTGGGATTGAGTCATTCAATTTGTTTTCCACCTGAAGTCACGGTCTATTGGAAGTCCATTTGGCTATCCTTTTCTTTTGGGATCTTGTACAGCTCCGTCTCTGCATGAAAGAAAAACTTGGTTTCTTCCCTTGTTTCTGAGCATATGTTTCCTGGTTTGCAGCCTAGATTGGATGGATTGTCCAGACGGCCTTGTATGCCAATTTCTTCTACTATTACTTCAAGAGGTATGACTTTTCAATACGCCCTCCTACCCTTAAATTTAGATTAGTTGATGGGTTTCATAATAAGACAACAATTTCTAATGCCATTTCAATGTTTTTATAGATTAGATGTTTTGCAAGCACACAAGAAAGATGCTAACAAAACATTATCATTGATATTACAGCGCTATAACATAGTCATTTCAGTATTTAACCCTTTAGGGCCTAGCAAACCAATTTTGGTTCTTTGAAATTGAATTTTGGGAATTGAAACACTCTCTTGGCCTTAGTTCCTCTTCGGGTATGAACAAGATGTGAGGGCATGGGTATTCCGCTTCCAATGAGCCATTGGCCATCAAATTTAGAGCGATGATGATTTGTCTATTGCAATTTGAAGTTGGGAATTTTAGAGTTTCAAAATGCACTGTGGAACATGTTTCTCTATTGAATTTATTTGTGTATAACTAAAGAGAGAATGCCAACTTCACCATAGTGTTCAATATAATATACTCTATTTTCAATAAAAAATTCATGGGAAATTGAGCTTTTTTGTAATTACTATGATTTTTCAAAGGCATAAACTTTAAAAAATCATATAAATTTCATTTTTTTCCCAAAAATAAATTAAAAAATCACATTAGATAGAAGATATGAATTCTTATTTGTAGAAAAATAGTAATTTAAATTAAATTATAAAATTTTAATATAAAAATTTGATTCTAGAAGAATTCAAGAGGTTGTTTGGGGCTCCTTAGGCCCTAAAGGGTTAAATTATCAATCAATTGAAGCAGCACTACATAATTGATAGTTGGTGGGGAAGGCACTTTAATTTTTGTCAAATTTTTAAATGTCCTCTATTGGTACATTTTGGCTACATTGCATATATGGAGTCTCTTCTCTTGCCTTATCTTACCTTATGTGGCTATAGTTTGATGGCATTTGGGTATAATGACTATTGGATATTTTTTGCAGCTGGAAGAACAACGAGAAGCTCAAATTACCAGCTTAGGTTTTCCTTGCAGAAGGATGTGTTCGTCAATTGCTTAGAGGTTGATCTTTTTTCCTTTATTATGCAACCTTGTTGAGGCATTTCTTGTTGCAGACGCCAATTGCGGAGCTGGTCGTGTGTGGCAGTTTCTCTTATTTCATCAAATGACTAAGTTAGTAAGCCCTGTGCCGATGCCACAGCCAAAACTAAAGTAAAAGTAATTTCTTAATTTTTTAATCCATTAAAACTTTGAAAGTCAATAACTTTCACACCATAAGTCAGAACATCATAAAACCAAGCCCATGCACCCCTCCTCACCAAGAGCTTTCTGACATTACCAAGCACATGATCGATCGGGGGACACACGGTCCGGGAGATCTCAATGTGACAAACAAAACAAAACAAATAAAACAAACTACCTGTCTTAACCCTGAAACGCCGGGCCTGTGACCACCAGGGTTTTTTTTTCTGGCGATTTATCGCCAGCTTCCCGCTCTGGTTCACCAGTGCTCGTTGCTCCCTCGCAATATTGGCCTCTGGTGGGAGGCCACAGAGGGCTTTACTGTAGATGAACAGTACCAAAAAAAAAACCCTGGTGACCACTGGTTTCAGGTGCCCCTGCTGTCACTCAGTTTGTTGCCATTTTGTAACCAGATGTGTATGGAAATTTTTATTTTTATTTTTCAGAGATGAAAGTGCATGTCCTCTGTACTTGACAGAAATTTCAGATTTTTTTGAGGAAAATCATATTTTATGAAATTTTTTGAAGAAAAACTGAAGAAAAATTCATATAAAATAGAAAATAATCTCAAAAAATCTGAAAATTTCACCATGTGTGAAAAATACAGTGTAAATCATCATGGTGTAAACTAATTTACCGTGTAAATCTAAAATTAGAATGCAATGGGCATTAAAAATACAATAATAGTTCAAACTACAATAAAATATTCAATTTTACGAATTTTTCTAAAATTTCAATTGGAGAAGAAACTAGAGTATAGGACTTCCATTTCATTAGTTGGGCTCAAATTCAAAAAATGTCATTTTCAAGGAGAAATTTCAGATTTACTCAATTTCTCAAAATACACTAAAATGACAAATTTTGCCATCCGTTTTTCTGAATTACTTCTCAACTACATGAAAAAACCCATCAATTACACTAAGATTTCAGTTGGACACTCTTTGCAACTCAACATGGAAGGTCACTGGAAAAAAATGGATGAAAAAACTACTGTTTAGGCCTTTTGCTGGCTCGAAGAAGTCATCCATAAGCCACAGAATGGCTCCGCCGGCGTTTAGGGGTTAAAGTATAGATTTTTTGGAGACAGTTATACTTGTGCTTGGTCAGAAATGGGATTCTTTGATTCCAATGCCCTTCTTGAATCAGTTGGTGTTATCTTTTCCATTTTGATTGTGATTTGGGTATATAAGGTAAGAGGTCCTATAATGGACCATCTAAGGGCTGAAACAGAATTTCAGGGAGGTAAAACTTCTAGAAATATTTTTCAGTAAATTTTCCTTGAAAGACAAGTAGAATTGACATTTAACCCAAGTCATTTCATATTTTTCTGAGTTTTTTTGAATTAGTTATCAAATTTTGAAGTTAAAAGGACATAGGGCTCTAAAATGGTGCCCTAGCTAAAATGTACACTGTCAGTACACTGCTGAAGGCTATGAAAAAGCAACATGTACAAGTACTGTACATATAAGATAGGGTACCATTTTAGAACCCACTCCATTTAAGAGCCTTCTACCTTGACTTTGGATTGTTGTAATATCACTCAATAGTGCAATGCGGCAGAAGACTCTAAAGTCTGCAATGAATGACTTTTAGATTTTAACTATTCATCATGATCGTGTTAACCCATAACGATGAGCCAGTGGCCGTGGAATTGAGGCATTTTGATATCGTGGGAATCATTGGTTCAAAAAAATCTAAAAGCACACGTTGGAAGTAAAAGCATTGTAGAAGATCTTCCTTTTCCACCCCTAATTCCGAGGATGAATGATTGCAATTCTATCCTACATAGAAAGATTCCCTGAAGTTCATTGACCAAAAAATGGCTTCGGCATCGTTTAAGGATTAAGGGAGCCAATTCATTTCCAAGTTCCGACCACATAAAACAATTGAGTATATTTGCAAGATGGGTCAAGGTTTTTTTTTCATTTCTTGTGAAATGCCAAAGTGGTAATATTTCATTTTATTGTGGAACTCTAAATCTCAACATTCATCCATATAGTGGATAGAAAATATCATATTAGCACATTATACATATCTAGCATTCTATTTTCATCCATTATTTGATGATTTCATCCACTATTTCTAAAAAATTTGAAGTTTATTGGCAATTTCATCCCAAATTTTACTATTTTTTTTTCCTAAAGGCTTGGTACCATGCCAAAAAATTTGGTGCAATTTTGCACCAAATTGCAAGAAAAAAAAACTTGGCATGGATATATTGGGTGGAAAATTTCCTTGAGTGGAGAAATTTCCCCATGTTCAATAGTAGATTTTAGAAAGAACCCATAATTTTTCACAATTTTATTTCCCTAAACAAAACTACCATGATTTTTCTAGGTGAAAATTTGTTCATCTCATGTTAACTATATAGATTGTGCTATTTTTGACAAAGGGTTGGTTGCAAAATCAAGAACCATGTAGCTAATCATCATGCACCATATGTATGTCACATATAATTGTATAATGAGCTCTCCCTAGTCCCTACATGGAAAGAAAACAACCTATATTGCTAATATAGGGATGATTAACCCTAGAAGGCCCACGGCTATTTTGGGTTCAAAAAAATTGTAGCTTTTCAAGTGCTATAAATCTAAATGTGATTAAGTAATACACATCTTAACCATACAATCTTATAGTGAGCATGTTGTAGGTGGCATGGATCAAATTTGAAGTTATTTGACCACATAGATTGCAAGATTAAAATGTTTTAGTGTTGAAAAAGAATGCTGAAATTTTCCTAAAAACTCATTTAGAGGTGAAATTTGACTTCTAAACCTAAGCAAATGAAAAAACTTTAAACTACAAAGTGATTCAAAATAAGCATACAAACACATTGGTGGAAAAAAATATCCTTCAATTGACTCAATGCGTTTGCAAAATGGCTTGCAAATGTCAAAAAATAGGTAAGAAAAGTTGCAAAAAACACATCTAGGGTTGAACCTCCTTCTACTAGAATGCACCTTAGTCATTGAGAACTTCTTGGATTGATGTGAAATTTTAGAGACACAAACTAGACTAATATGCACAACTTTCTCCCAAAAATTATTGGAATTGGACACTTTATGAGAAGATACAAGCCGCCAAAGTTCACTGAAGTTGCAAAATGGCGAGATTTGAATTTTGAATTGCTCCCAAACAATCTTAACAGCTTGGATTGACTTGAAAATTTCACCACAATAACTAGACTTCAAGGGGAGTAGAACACAACGAATTTTATTCAAATCAAAGATTGGATGAAGGAGATACAAGCCCCAAAAGTTGCAGCCATGAAGTGCACTTTGGTGAATCACATTGAACCTCTGTGAACTTCGATTGGCTTCCACACAATCATCACCTCTTAGATTGATCTGAAAATTTTACCACACAAACTAGAATAATAGGCGCAAATTTCCCAACAAGTTTCATTGAATTTGGACATTGAATGCAAAAGTTACAGCACTTTGAATTCTATGAGAGGCAACTTTTTGGCCCTTTGGGCGGTCTAGGGTTAAGAATAGATTGGCTCTTGTAATTCTAGAAGGATGTTAGACATGAAGTCTTCAATGGATGTCAGAGAATCCTTCTACATAAGATAGAAGAGCATATGCTCATCCTTTGAATTTTGTGCAAAAAATAAGGTCTAGTACTACAGTTTCATATTTATATTTGAAAAAAATAGTTTGTAGAAAGAAATAGTTGATGATTTAAAATACTAAATTGTTAAGAATTTAATAATGGAATTGAAAATTTCTTGTCCAAATAGTTGTAATGTTGTCATTTTGTAATAAAAAATTTACATGTTGTGACCTTAATTTTTACCAAAAATATTGAAAAATAAAGTCTTCAAAATATATTTATGAATAGATATTTTATAACTACCCACTAACTAAAATTCTTCATAACTTTCATCTCGTTAATGAAAATGGAATGATTCTCAGTTCTTCATAGATATATAAATCTACAAAACCAAGTTCAAATTTTTAAATTTTACAAAGTGATTTTAGCTATCTAGGTACAATAAAAACTATGTGTTATATAATAACTTTTTGACCATGTAGTCAAAAGTTTTGGAAATTGTTGCATCTCAAACCTTTGAAGCCCAACAACTTTTTTGCAATGGACATTTTCAATGAATTGTCCCACTTTGATCATTTTTGGCACATGGAGGCACTTAATTTTTTAAATTTTAACCATACAATAGTAAAGATTACTTTGTCTATTTTACATGGAATTAATTGTAGAAATTATTGAATATTCAATTTTTAGGTGATAACAATGTTATATGATTGTCTTTATAGATGAAAAATTCAACTTTTGAGGAAGAAAAAACATAAGATGGATAATGATTTTTTACCTTTGGGTCATTGCAATAAACACTTATCACTATTTTGTGTCATATGTTGAATGATAATTTGTTTTTTGGCAATAATTTTTGTGTTTTGGCTCCAAATGACTCAAGATTTATAGAAAAGGTACTCATAACTATCATACACCTTCCTTAATTTTTTCATAATTTTTAAAAATGTTTTACTATCCAAAAATAAACCCCAATTAAATGTCACACTTTGTAGTTTAGGGGTTTTTAGTACTATTAATGGAGTACCTATTTTCTAATGATTTTGAGATGAAATTTGGATGAGATGGTCTTCTAGCATTAGATGTTTTTTCTGCTAGTAACAAGACTACGAGTTCCCGGCTGTGGGAACGCTAGAGAATGTTGCCACATCTACGATTTGACGTGGCCGAGAGACTGCCATGTCAAATAGTAATAATTAAATAATTAAAAATAATTATATATATATATAATTAAATGTTTTTTTAAAATGTTTTTTTGTTATTTTTTATTCTGACTGTTTGTAGTATTGGGAACGGGCTTGAAACAGTTCTAATCTCTAAAAAAACATCTAATGTAGACTTCTAGCTTTCTAGGGAAGGATTTTAAAAATAGTTAATTTTATATGGTGTGGAGGTCTACAAAGTGAGCTTCTTTTTGCTTGTATTTTGAAATATATAAAATATGATTTTGGTGAATTTTTTGGTGAATGACCATCTCCATAAAGTTTTTGCAAATGGTCACTTTTTATTTGTTGTATTTACTTATTTTTACTATTTTTTCCTAATTTAAACATCAAAGTACCTATTTTCTTGAGATTTGGCACTTTTCATGTTCTCCTACTTAGAAAATTTTTCTATCCATTTCCTTTGGTGAAAATGTTACTCTTAAAGGTGTATACATTATTTATATTTTTTGTATTTTTTAAAATTATTTTCCAATTTTAATGTACTCAAGAAAAAGTCATGAGTACTATTGCAAAACACAACAAAATCGACAAGTGTTTCTTGCAATGCCCCCCTTCAAAAATATTATATTAGAATCTAAGGCAAATGTAGTATTTTTTTTAATTTTTTTAAATGAGAGATAAAAAAACTCTCTCAACTTCATACACATTTTCATACAAAAGGAGTAGAAAGCTAAAACTAACAAAATTAGATCCTACAAAATTTAAAATAATGTATATATGTATCAATTTTTAAAATTTAACAAACTATATTATTAGCGTATTGTTTAGAACATCTTTAGAAAACTGTAAAAAATTTGAAAATAATACTTTGAACTTGATTTATTTGTACAAATAAACAACTTTTTATGTCTAAGAGAACGTTTTTTTCCATCCGTGTTATTCCTTTCATTGGAAAAAATTACCTTTGCTCCTTTTTTCTATTAGACTGTATTCCTAATTAAAATTACAAATGCTTCTCACATTGAAATATTGAAAATATAAAATGCAATGAGCATGTCATCTTGTTACTCTACAAGGCACTACTTCACAAAACATTTAGATTTGTTTCACCCTACCAAAAATTTGCCATTGAAAATTTGAATTAAAAACATTATATCCTCATAATCCTAAAAGGGCCTGAAAGCCCTTTGAAGTTGTATACATACAGACTATGAATACAATAGCATTTGATTAGAAAAAAACATTGAATAAATACTTTTGAATGCAAAATAAATTAATGATCATGGTAGTGTATAAATAAAATGTAGAACAATTCACATATAAAATCACAATTGAAAATTATGAGGCTAAATACGGGGTTGCTATATTGCGAGCTCAAGAGCATGAGCCCAAGAGCCCAAGAGCCTAGGAGCCTAGGAATTTTTCAATTTTTTTGGACTTTTTGAAAGTGGGGCCTAAGACCGTGGAGAAAGTTTTAGGGCGGTTAAGAAATAGGAAACAGATGAAGTTAGAACACCAAAGACCAGCAGAGGGCACAGAAAGCCTTGGAAGTAAGAAAATAGCAGTTTTACATTCAGTACAGTGATGGCTGATAGAAGTAAGTAGATAGCAACACAAAATATCATATATGAGTAAAGTGGGTTCAAAATCAGAGAGTCTAGGTGGGTCTAGGTACTACTAGAAGACCCTGATGTAGAACTCTCACCACTGAACGATAGATCACTGTCTGACTCTATAGCAGACTCATCTACAAACAATGATACTCGTGGATCTGTTGTACGAGATCTAAAAGAAGGTTGAGTATCTATGGTTTGAGAATGCGTGGCTACTGCCTCAGCATACACGGGTAACATAAAAGGTTTAGGAGGGCTAGGGAAAAACGTCGGTTTAGCAAAGAATGGTCGGGATGTCTGCATCTTCATTTCGGCTGCCTGCCTACAAAATCATGACACCAAATGTCAGATACTAAACAATGGGAACTCACATTGTCAAAGTATTAAAAAAAAATAACTTACTTACTAAAGCGCGAAGTCTTCTGCAATTGACGAATTGGGACCACCTCCTCATCGTCAGCAATCGGGATAGGTGTAGAGCTTTGTGGAGTTGGCTCAGGAGCTGAAATGGGACGTGAGAGTGGAGCTAAAAGTGCATCAAAAATGCTCTTGTCAGCCTCCAACGCTACAATGTGGCGGCCAGTAGCCCGACAAGCGTAGATGCTGGCTCCTGCAAAATCCCAATCACATTAAAAAAAATAGGATATGAAGTTCAAAGATCAAATGCAAAAGACATGTGCTAGAACACTAAATAAGGTGATATACAGTAAAGAATAGAACCTGTAGAGGCTGTGCAATCCATGATGATGTCACCAGGCGAGGTAGTTCCCTCAATGATCATTTGCATGAAAGATCGTGCCTTTTCACGAGAACCACGCCATGGAATGGTACCATTCATTGCCAAATCCTCCTTCTCACAACAATTCAGTACAAGATCATCTCTGCCAATGTCAAGGTCGATAGCCTGGTGCGCTGGAACATGACGAAATGTAAAGCGGGACTTCTCAGACTTCACATACAAGTTCATTTTGAAGCGCACAGTCTGCAAATCCACTCCAATACATTAGAATCAATGTAACATTTTCAAATGGAAAAAAAATAGTCTATTTGAAAAGGCCAGAAGAACTTACCGTGGAAGAACGGTCCAGTGGATTGGTAAGACGTAGTCTGTTCCACACCATCCACTCCATTTTCGATGTGAATCCATACTTCCGAGAGAAATCCAAAACATAAGATCGAATCTCACGACTCAGAGAGTACATGAGAACAAGGCCACCACCATCATGGAGGTAGTTCTCTGCGAAATCAAAGATCGTCTGTAGCCACTCTTCTGAAAACTTGTTCCAATTTGGAACAGAGGATGGCGGAATAGAGATGTTAGGGACAGGTAAGCCCTCAGGAACATCCACTATAATGAGATCAACTAAGGCCTGCTTAGTAATCACACCATCAAAGAAACGATCCTTGTCCAAAGCATGCTGCAGATAAGAGAAAACAAGGGACACTTTTAGCAATAATTTCATACAAGTTCAACACCAAACACAAAGAATTTCTCCACACTCACCCTTATACTATAAAGAAACAACATGTTCATAGTTCAAAGCATTGAGTACATAGAGAATTACCTTTTCCAGAAGGGAGAGAACCTTCGTGAATGAAGCGGGGATAGGACCATCATCTGAACCAAGCAAATTGCTGAGAGACTCATTTAGAATGCATTCATCCACATTGGCATCCACAATCGCAACCGGAGCCAAAGTCAGATGTCCCTGTTGCATCTGAGATTTCGTGAGCGAGAAACCGGAGGAAGTGGGGTTGGCGGCCAAATCACTTGTTGCATGCTCCACTGGGGCAGCCTCCGCCTTGCGCTTCTTCCCCTTCTTCTTCTCTTTGCCGTCGTTCTTCGTTGTCTCAGCCAACTTGTCTCTCCTTCTCACCGCGGTGTCCTCAAGCTTCTTCTTGGCTGACTCCAACTTCTCCCCCTTCTTCTTATTCTCCAACTCCCTCTTCTTGATGGCCTTGTCACGAGCCTCACCTTCCAATCCTGAGAACTCATCCACCTCTGACTGCACAACAACACAGTCCTTGACGCTCTGGAATAGGGCCACTTCCTCCGGTGCCGTAAAACCCTTGGTACAATCCAAGTACCAAGCACCCAGTTGAAGATGGCCGAGTGGCCAAAACTTCAGTTGAGCGGGTGAAAACATACAATCCGATGATGTCGAGTCACGCCACGAACGCAAGAATGGCGGTAAATCGGACTTGGAGATAGCTTGCTTTCCATATAATTCGAATGTGAAGTACCTAAAGAAGTAACCCAACGCATAAGTCAAGATCATACTCAAATAAAGACCATAGCATCAAACCTCATACTATGCCCATACTAGACAGTGAAGAAGAGCAAAAAGAAATAGACATTAATTAGAACTTGTGATGGAATCAATAAACAATGATGCTTTTGTTATCTTCGGTTTAGTGAAAACGTACATTAGATTCCAAAGACACTGCCTAAATATCAAATTCCAAATAGAGACTAGGGAAAATAACTGACATTGTAGATGAAAATGATGTAGAAGAAGTACCTGTATAAGACCCGTCTCACGGCAAGAAGGGAGCCCTTATAATCCTTAAAGGACTCAGATTTCTTGAATGCCTCAGCTCCTTTAAAAACTCCAGGATATGAGTGCTCCCACAACTTCATCCTCCAATACTCGATGTAGTCGGAAAGAGACATTGGCTCAGCGGGTACGTCCATGTTCACTTCGATGTTGTCAGACTTCAGTATGCTGTCATACAACTCAAGAGCTGCATCCTCCAACTGAACACAAATTCGAATCAGATCAGGACCTCTAGGGAAATCAATGTTACTGGGCCAATTATTTAAGAAACAAAAGCAATGAATCAGATATGCTTACTTACCCCAGCAAACCAAACCGCCTTGGATAAGAAGGAACCAATCTTGTCATCATTAGCTGGTCTGGGTGGAACACGACGAGCTTCACGAGTAGGGGCGGATGAATTTATCCACTTCAACCACTTCACCTTGTGTTGTGGGCTCGCATTGGCAGTAGCAATAAGTTGAAGTTTGTCTAGCGTCAACTCCTGGACACTGTACAAACTCCAGTGCCTCTCAATCTGCAAGCATAAGCCCACACATATGAGAACAAAAATAAATATAGAGAAGCCTAAAAGGTTGCACGAATTGTAAAACGAAAAGAAACGAACCTCCTTCAGCCAGTCATCTCCCAATGCAGGATTAGCAACGGACACAATTTTTGAAAGCTTCTTGTAAAGCTTGTCCGTGGCATCCTTGGTTGCATTTCTCATTGCATTTGCAATACCAGTCTTAGTAACATCCTCCGGGGCCGTGTCCTCACGATACTTGCGAACTCCAGCATCTGAGGCAATAGATATCTCTTGCTGCCAAACAAAGAAGTCCTGGGTCAAATGAATGCCAAGAAATGATGCAAATTCAAACACCAATGACTCTACAAACTAGACAGCAAACCGAGAAAACACAGTGTGTTATGTCGAACCTGAAAGATAAATGTGGTGAAAACCTCCAACGGCATCGTATACCAAGTCTTCTTTTGGGCATGGCCGCCGCACAGTTTAACGTCCTCGGAGCTCAAAATCTCGGAAAACTTCTCAATGGACATTGTTCCATACTTGCGAACACGATAGAGTGTATGGACAAGATTCGTCTTCACGAAGGAATTCTCCGTGTGCCTTCAAAAACAAACACACTGTAAGTATTCGAAATGGATAAAGTATATCTCAATTCAAACAAGTGATAAAAATATAAGAAAACTCACTTGTTCACATCATGCATGACTTGCATTGCTGCCCCAAGCCTATCTTTCGTGTCCAAAATGATGGAGTCCACCCGAACGTGCCACTTAGCTTCTCCACTGTGAAGCCTTTTGATATGCCGCATCCAAGCAGCATATCTGTGATTGCCGTCGCAAATGTAAAACTTGGCATCAACCAAGTGCTGCAACTCAATGTGACTACTGAGTTCCTTGTTAAACTCAGCATTCACGTCATTCCAAATCGGTCCCCATCCGATCTTCTCCTCTTCAGAGAACACACCTGCCTCTCCCTCTTCATTTGAGACAGAAACATAGAATACTCTAGCTCCGTCTTCGTACCCGTGAACGAATTTCGTCTCTAACTCGTCCACATCACAATCCAGGGTAGGTCTTACCATCGGCATGGGGACCATACGACACAACGGGATCGCCATTCGGGAGAGGCGATTAGGAGAGATTCGCATACTCGCTATTGTTGAAATTGAATCAACATTCTGGGACCTGCGAATGTGGTCCTCATCTTCAATGGCGGGGGCCGGCACTGGGGGCAATTGACCGCTACACTCTATTGAATCCTGTACTCCAGCAACAGTGGAGGAAGGACCCGAGGATGCATTGCAAGTAGTGTCCATCTGACAATTCAAATAAATGGGTGATGCCCAAATCAGCAGAGTGTAAGAGATGGCAAGGTCCTGCCTCCGAGAAGGGGCTCTCGGTGGCGAGAGGGCCCCTGGTTGCGCGTCGGGAGACAAGGGGTGGGGTGTGACTACCCACCCTGGCGAGCACGAGCTGATTCTAAAATAAAAAATTTCGCAACAATCTGTCTGGTCTCGGGGGCTCTCGGTGGCGAGAGGGTCCCCCGTGGTGCTCGGTGCGAGGCGGGTGGGGTGTGACTGCCCACCCCGGCCGAGCACGAGCTGATTCTAAAAGAAAAAATTTCGCAACAATCTGTCTGGTCTCGGGGGCTCTCGGTGGCGAGAGGGCCCCCCATGGTAATCAGTGCAAGGCGGGTGGGGTGTGACTGCCCACCCCGGCCGAGCACGAGCTGATTCTAAAAGAAAAAATTTCGCAACAATCTGTCTGGTCTCGGGGGCTCTCGGTGGCGAGAGGGCCCCCCATGGTAATCAGTGCAAGGCGGGTGGGGTGTGACTGCCCACCCCGGCCGAGCACGAGCTGATTCTAAAAGAAAAAATTTCGCAACAATCTGTCTGGTCTCGGGGGCTCTCGGTGGCGAGAGGGTCCCCCGTGGTGCTCGGTGCGAGGCGGGTGGGGTGTGACTGCCCACCCCGGCCGAGCACGAGCTGATTCTAAAAGAAAAAATTTCGCAACAATCTGTCTGGTCTCGGGGGCTCTCGGTGGCGAGAGGGTCCCCCGTGGTGCTCGGTGCGAGGCGGGTGGGGTGTGACTGCCCACCCCGGCCGAGCACGAGCTGATTCTAAAAGAAAAAATTTCGCAACAATCTGTCTGGTCTCGGGGGCTCTCGGTGGCGAGAGGGCCCCCCATGGTAATCAGTGCAAGGCGGGTGGGGTGTGACTGCCCACCCCGGCCGAGCACGAGCTGATTCTAAAAGAAAAAATTTCGCAACAATCTGTCTGGTCTCGGGGGCTCTCGGTGGCGAGAGGGTCCCCCGTGGTGCTCGGTGCGAGGCGGGTGGGGTGTGACTGCCCACCCCGGCCGAGCACGAGCTGATTCTAAAAGAAAAAATTTCGCAACAATCTGTCTGGTCTCGGGGGCTCTCGGTGGCGAGAGGGCCCCCCATGGTAATCAGTGCAAGGCGGGTGGGGTGTGACTGCCCACCCCGGCCGAGCACGAGCTGATTCTAAAAGAAAAAATTTCGCAACAATCTGTCTGGTCTCGGGGGCTCTCGGTGGCGAGAGGGTCCCCCGTGGTGCTCGGTGCGAGGCGGGTGGGGTGTGACTGCCCACCCCGGCCGAGCACGAGCTGATTCTAAAAGAAAAAATTTCGCAACAATCTGTCTGGTCTCGGGGGCTCTCGGTGGCGAGAGGGCCCCCCATGGTAATCAGTGCAAGGCGGGTGGGGTGTGACTGCCCACCCCGGCCGAGCACGAGCTGATTCTAAAAGAAAAAATTTCGCAACAATCTGTCTGGTCTCGGGGGCTCTCGGTGGCGAGAGGGTCCCCCGTGGTGCTCGGTGCGAGGCGGGTGGGGTGTGACTGCCCACCCCGGCCGAGCACGAGCTGATTCTAAAAGAAAAAATTTCGCAACAATCTGTCTGGTCTCGGGGGCTCTCGGTGGCGAGAGGGCCCCCCATGGTAATCAGTGCAAGGCGGGTGGGGTGTGACTGCCCACCCCGGCCGAGCACGAGCTGATTCTAAAAGAAAAAATTTCACAACAATCTGTCTGGTCTCGGGGGCTCTCGGTGGCGAGAGGGTCCCCCGTGGTGCTCGGTGCGAGGCGGGTGGGGTGTGACTGCCCACCCCGGCCGAGCACGAGCTGATTCTAAAAGAAAAAATTTCGCAACAATCTGTCTGGTCTCGGGGGCTCTCGGTGGCGAGAGGGCCCCCCATGGTAATCAGTGCAAGGCGGGTGGGGTGTGACTGCCCACCCCGGCCGAGCACGAGCTGATTCTAAATAGAAAATTTCGCAACAATCTGTCTCCGTCTGGGGGCTCTCGGTGGCGAGAGGGCTCCCCAGGGTGCGCGGTGAGAGGCGGGTGGGGTTTGACAACCCACCCGAGCACGAGTACGAGCTGATTCTAAAAGAAAAACAAGGGTTTGAGGTTCAAATCTCATACCTCGAGATTGGGAGGCTCTTTCTCAATGGGCGGAGAAACTGTGGCCTCCGTCCTTGCAATAGCTCCACTCCGTGTCTCCATTGTAGCTACGTCGTCAATCTGCAAGATGTGATTGTCTCATTAGAAAGACGCACGAAAACATCAATCAGGAAGTGTGCTTTCGGAAATGAGAATTTCGCAATGCCTCAAATAGTTTGAATGGGGGAGTTACAGAACTACAGAATGAATATCCACACAAGGAGGAGAGATGGACGACGTGAGGGTGAGATGAAATTCGATTCTCAAAATCGGTAGCTTTCCTGAGGGGAAGCTGGAGGGACGGGGCTCGGAGGGTCGGAGGCGAGCGGTGGACTGCGAATGGAGGAGTCTGTCCTCCAAACCCTAATCGGGGTCCCGTCTGGCTCGAGCCGGCGGGGTCCAATTTTTTTTTAATTTTTTAATTTTAATATTTCAAGAAGAAATAATCATTGCTTCTAAATTATATTATCACGCTAGTTTAGAATACCCTAAGCACTGTGAAGACCGACTTAAATATGAATTTGCAATGTACATAGAAATTAGACCATGTTCAATAGCATGAGGCAGTACATGCATATCTGGAATTCAGTAATGTGGAATTGGTGAGAAAGGAAACTTACATTGCATGGTTCAGTGTTGTTGCCGTTGTCATCCTTTCTAGGAGAGAGGAATTCGGGAAGACTACTGAATCGAGGGAGTAGATCATTGTCAATGTTTCTATCAATTGAAGTATCCTCCGGATTGCTAATGATATCTTGTCCAGAAGTCGGTGTTGTCTGAGCCAGTATGAGGTGTCTGCGCCTATTTTCACGAGACATTTTCAAGGACTTCAGACTACTGAAGCAGCGGCTCATTCCCCTCTTCCTCTTCTTACCTACACTTTTTCTACTGCATTCGGCATTGGATTCAACTATCATTATGCCTCTCAATAAAAGCTACACTCACGCAGGTAGTGAATAACTCGTGACGTAGTGTTGGATACATGTCTATTGTAGCCTCTGTCTAGGATCTTGAAAATGAATCATTCCATAGTTTGTGACTATGATTTATATGTCTGCAGATTAATGTTGCCCGTTAGTGCTCCAAGTACTAATAATTGAGCGCCGGATTTCATTTGATCTTATAATTACGGTACGAGTCGTTTGGGGTGTAGATTCAAAAATCACCATTGTTATTGCATTAAACAGACATATTTATTGATCTTTCTTTTCAAAAGACAATCTTGTTTATAATTTTTGGTTTCTTGATTCCTAAGAATTTCCCAACGGATTAGTTGATCTACTATGATATAACTATATATATTTTAGTTAGTTATATGTTGATTTTCTATTGCTCTAGGAGAAGAAATATTATCAGATTCTTTTCGGGATTTGTATGTATTTTGGATCCACTCGATGTGATTTTATTCTAGGTAATTCTGACGGTCTATGCAGGTACATGTATTCATTATAGGAAGTTCGGTGACCTACTTGGATATAGAACTCAATAAGCTTAATTGGCCTATCAGCACATACCTGGCTGACAAGCCCAATATAACAAGATTTTATTGCATGATATTCATTTATTCTTTAATGCTCGTCAATACTACTTTCATGGGAGTTTGATCCATTTAATGTCAGCTTTCCCAGATTATCTTATGAGAGTTCCATGTTAGAATATTATAGAGACATTCTAGAATATCTTGGAGACATTCTAGAATATCATGAGCTTAAAACCAGACCGTCTCAACTTCAAGTCATGCTGCATCACATAGAAGACTTCATTTAGTTTTTATTTTCCAACACTGTGTTGATGCAATGGCTTCTATCAGAGCAAATGGACACGAGGTCCCACTTCTTCTTTGTCTTGATTCCTCTGGCTTAGCTGATGTTTCAAGCCACTTGCTTCATGTGCGTTATGGTTTTGTTGAGTCTTCAATCTATGTAGAGAAAGAAGTACAGTCGGAATCCGGGACGCTTCTCCACTCGATTCTTATCCGTAGAATTAGAAATGAGGAAGGCTCTTTCTGGAGCTTAGGTGCTGGACGTTATAGGGCATATGGATTAGTAACAGAAGTCATGGATGCTTCAACAGAGGTTTTGATGCCAGTGCCTGTGGCCGACGCAGCTTCTATTCCTAGGTTGCGAGCCGTCAAGCTGGAGCCTGATGGACTCTCCCCCTCTTCTCTTCATTTCGGTCTTCCTTCATCAAAGGATGATGAAGGAAGCTTCTCTTGTCCTGTTGTTGTGTTGTCTAGTGATTCAGAGGAAGACCCAGTGAAGTACAATTGTCTCCTATCCGAATCAGAAACGGCTGGCACTTATGTGCACCTTGGAACACCTGAATCCGTTGGTATGCGAGATAGTAGTGCTGGTAGTTCAGTGTTCTCTCGACCGCCGTTGTATCCACAAGAACAAGGCAGTTCGAGTGTTATAGACTCTCTGAAGAAGCTACGGACTATTCGAGGATGCAGAAACGAGCTCGCCCAGATTGATTTTGATTCGATTGAGCACAAGACAGTTCCATTTCTTCCAACATCATTTGACGGTGATATTGTCCTAGAATTGCCACCTTGCCGTTCATTACCTTCGTCAAGCTCTTCGAAGAGTATGGCTGGTATGGACAAACGCTACGATGGTCATACGTGGTGTCGCACGATGACCTCAAACATTCACAATAATCTTGGCCTCAAATTCAGGAAGTCTTCATGTGTTGGTCACCTTATATGTACCAACACATCTTGCGATTACATATCTAGGTGCTCTAAGAGAAACGAGACTGAGTGGATGGGTAATACTAGTACTCCGTTCCTCGTAGGGTCAATTCCACCACGAGATTCCACTTTAGCTTGTAGAGTTTGTAAAACTTCACCTACCTGTGTCAGTTTCTGTGATGCTAGGATCTACTATGTTGTAGGATCATCTCATATGACCCGGGCTTGCATTCATCTAGGCAATCATAACCACCCAGTTCCAGATGGTCTTTGTCGAGATTCAGTGGACACCGTTTCTAGCCTTCTAGCAAAAGAGGTTGCAAAAACACCTACCGCTAAAGCCTCCGCCATAGCTTTAGCTGCTAGCAAGGAATTCTTGGATACTTTTTTGGTTCATTCAGGTGATTCTCCGAAGGAAATGTTGAAAGGCCCTGCCTTGGATGCAGTGATGGACAAGTTCCAAGTCTTAAGTTCTCCAAACGTTCGGAACATCATTGCCTCTTTCCGAAGCAATGGAAGCGGGGGAGGTGAAATCGACCGCTTACTTGCAATGAAGAGGCAGGCCAAGATCGAGTTCATTCACGACAGTGTATTTCCCGGACAAGGACAAGAAAAGGTGTACCTCTTCAAGATGCTTGTGGACGGCCCTGGAAGTGGAGTCGATCTTGTGAAGCGCATGCAACCAGGTGGGGATCTGGAGAATTGTTGGCTTATGTTTGACCATGTGAAGCGTGTCAAAGGGTGGACTACAATCGCTTGCCATGTTTATGATTCAATTTATTGCAAGGTGATGACTATAGCGGTTTGCGACATGCAATCCGAGGACACGGAGGGCCAAGCCATCATGTGGAGATGCTTGAATCGAGTTATGGGGAAAAATGGCTTGGACAATCCCAACTTCAAAGGCTTCATGGCAGATAGTGCTCAAGCAAATTGGAATGCTGTTAGGATCGTTTATGGGTCTGGTGATGCATCCATCAAAATGGTTGATAGAGAACGCACGTGCCTTTTCCACTGGGCAACTTCTTTGAAGCAGCACACGGAACGACTCATCAAGAGAGATATGCAAGCTCAACACGTGAGGTTGTGTAGAGATTACAAAGATGCAAGGACTCTAGACGAAGCGGAGAGCAGGTATCTTCAAATCAAGGCATGGTGGTATTCGTCTGGTGCAGCCTCTGAAGAGTCGTTGAGAGAGCTAGAGCTTTGGTTAGCTTTTTGGCACTTCCGTTATCGCCAATGGGGTGGATTCATGGAGACAGTAAGTAATTTCTTTTATTTATTTATTTATTTTCAATGTCCATTTTGTCTTTATCACAACCTTAGTTTCTAGATTTTCAAACATTAACTATTCTTACTTAGTGAAATTGTCCCTCAGTTGCAACTGGGATCTTCATCTGAATCCTGTCTCGCTACCGAGAGGACGTCGCTATAGGGTTTTGGTTGCCCATTTTGTAGCTAGTATACAACTCTCGTCTTATTAAAAGGGCCCTTAAGCCCTTTGTGATTGATTGACGTTGCGGCCCTGGCCCCCCCCCCCCTCAACCACAGCTCTAAACTAAAATACTTATATGTACTCGGTGGATTTGGTTTTTCCTGTATCTATAGTCAAAAGTATCTACGATGTCTCGGTACAGTCCTTTCATGGTATTGGCTGAATGATCGTCCCTTCTTTAAATTGGATATTTTGGTTGTATTATATTATTCTCATTTTCCCTTCTTATTAACATGTCCTATTTCTGTACTTCCAGAGTTTGTCAGCAGACGAAGAAGCAGATATTCCATCCTGCAACCTATCGGAAACGATTCACAACAAGTGGCTTCAAGCATCTGGGAAACGTGGTACCGACTTATATGTTGCCACTTGTGACGATTGGATTCGAGCATTTATGCAAATGACTAATTATCGCGTGTATCTGAATGGTGGACCTTCTGGAACTGGACCGTCCCGACATGATCTAAAGTTAAAGCGAGCAGTAGCATCTATGGACGGGAAGAAGATTGTTGATGCATTGTGCAGTATGCCTGGTGCGGAGGAACTGTGCACACGTGTACCCCATTTAGAAGGGGAGGAAGTCTTCGGCTCCACAAAGCGCAAGCATGATGAGCCTATTGGATCCGAAGGTGATTCCCACCGCCCAGATAAGGTCAATTTCTCTCACCCTAGAGTACAATTGAAATCTAGCATTGCTCTGAATGCATCTACAGATGATGGAGCTCCAGTGTTTCCTCATGCCATGCACGTATTGGAGACGGACTGTGACCCTTCACAGTGGCACATTGCTCGCATTTCCGTCAAATCCAAGAGGAAGTGCCATGCCATTCAAGCACAGACGGAGGTGAAGTGCAAGATGTCCATAGTTCGAGGTGCTAAAGCCGTTGCAGCACCAATGTATAAAGGTCAGAAACGTGAGTACAAAGGTACGAATGTTGAAACAGATGACTTCTGGTTTTGTCCAGACGACATTCAACGTTGCGTTATGGGACCTAGGAGGTCTCATGTCCTTACTCGCCCTCAACTCCCTGAAATCTGGCCTGTGATGTTGGGTACAAGTCTTACTTCTCATGAGATTATACTTTTTGAAGAGGCTGGTTTTCGCCTTCAAGAGAGCCCATCATTGTCTCCACGTCGCTTGTTCACATCTTCGAGACTTTTCGAGGTTTTGGAATGGAACTACTCAAAGGCAGCTCACTCCGACAAGCCTCCTTGCATTCGAAATGGAAAAAACATTCGGAGGAATGATAAGGCGCCCACTAATGATCACCAAAATCAATGGGAGAGTGCAAGAAATGTCACGGGCAATATCCTTGGAGTGAACATCCTCCCTTATCCAGGCCTTGGAGCTGTTATCACTTTACAGTCTGGTGTAGAACCTCATCACATGGTATATCGTGTCACTATTTCAAGTTTCCCAGCTTGCACTTGCTTGTACTTCATTGGTATGTTGTCTGCATCCATTGGCAAGAGAGGGAAATATGTTAACTGCAAACATTTATATTATATTTTTCGTTATTTGTGCAAGGTTGACCAAAAGAAGGACAAGTTCATTCACGCCCCTAGCTTTAGCATGGATGAGATTATGACACTACTAGAGAAAGCAGGAATGATAAAAATTAAGGTCTGATTTAGCAGTACTAGCATTCAGCACATCTATACCGGATTATTAGAAAACTCTACGCCATCCATGATTGTATGTAGTACCGGTACAACTATAGAGGATGAGTATCTGTCCCTCATGAAGTCTTTGTAGGCCTTCATTTGTACTCGGTTTTCAAGAAATATATCTTTTTCTGTATTGAATACCCTTTTTTTCTAAAACTCTTATGCCCTTTCATTGTAACCTCCTAACCCTAACCCTTGACCTTAGATTGTATGATAGATTTATGATGAATTGTTTTGAACCACTGATTACTCTATCAATTGCGTGCTTGCTTTCAAGTTGCTCAAGAACCCTAAGCCAATAAATGTCATTCTCCTATTATCTGTATTTTATGCTACACGGATTCCAAAAATTTTGATTGGTTATTGAAGCCCTAAACCTGAAATTGAGGGTCATTCTTTCATAGCAGCAAAAACAGTGCTTGGAAAGTTGGGAGCTCTTTTAAATTTAGTCCAATATTCAATCAACGGATTGTTTGACATTGCAATCATCTCACATTCTTTGCCTTTAATTCTATATCATAGGAAAAAGTCTTAAGTAAAAGGTGTCCAAGAAGTAGTATATGTTAATAGGTTTTAGACCCTAAACCCATGGTTCCAAGTCCACGGTTTTAGGTCCACGGTTATAGGGTCTCTGTCACACCCTAAACCAATGAACTGGGGGTAGATATATACTACTCGGATCACCTTAAATCAACAGTCCATTGAATTTTTTTGGGAATATTGAAAAAAATTACAATTTACTTCGACTAAATATCTAGGCTCGCATAATGTACGCTCACAGCTCTCAGGCTCACGCTTTTAGGCTCACAATTTAGCGTCGTTGAGGCTAAATATAGGTTGTATAGAGAAATCCCAAGGGTCTTTTTAGGGTTAATCTTTAAGGGTTTAAAGCTTTGAATCATTCCATTTGGATTAATGAGATGAAAGTTATGAGGAATTTTAATTTTTAAAGAAGTTTTTTGAGCTGCCTTGGGTGCTTGCCAAGGAATAAAAATCACATATCATGCAATAACTTCTTAACCACAAAGTCAAAAGTTATGAAAATTGTTGGGCCTTAAAGCTACTTCCTCAGGCACATCTTGTGTGAATTTTTTTTTTGAAACAAAAAAACAACTCCAACTATAGTGAGTTGTCCAAAATCGCTATGTTGCCAAAAAATGCAATTTTTGCATTTAGTGGTGAATCAAGATTACAAATCATCTCTCAATGTGTACATTCTTATTTTATAATTTAAAAGTTGAAAGTTGAACTCATCATACATAAGTTAGCATCCAAATTGTAAGGTAGAATAGCCCTTCATGGTCAAATGATCTATGACAAATACCTAAGGAATGACCCCATGATGGGTTTTTTCAATTTATACAATTTTAGGCTACAACCAATATCTTACCTAATACTAGTGAAGTGATTAGTGACCCAATTATTTCAATGTAAGTAATTGCAAGAAGTAACTTTTTAAGACCTTTCATATTAGAAAATATTGCAACTACATTAGAAAAGTAATGTGAGCATCATGGTTACAATTGCATGTTGGTTTTGGGTTAGTCTATAGACTCTTTGAGGCAAAACACTTCAAAAATTCATAGAAAATTCATACTTTGTTAAAAAAATATAACCTCAATTGTTTTTATTAATTAGTTCTCACAATTGTCTTTATGTAGGGGAAAATTATGAAAATTTATCAATTGCATGAGGGCAAACCAACAATTCTAACCATGATGAGCTTTTTTTCTTTTTTAGCTTAGTCATGTGTTGAAATACTTTAAGCATTCACATACTTTGAGTAGAACCATTGCATAGGGATTGTACAGTTATTGTAGCTTCTCCTAAGCCCCCTAGGCATGAAAAAATGAAAATCAATAATAAAGTATTGCAAGTTGAAATCAAACTTTGAATTAAATTGAATTCTTTTTACCTTGTTTGTTTTTTGCTCCAATGGTATTAATTTGTATCATTCTCTAAACAACATTGGCAGAGTGATGTCCATTGATGTCCACTATATTCAACTCCAACAATGTTTTGTAATTCAACTTTAGGAAATTCTCAACAAGAGTTTTGTTAGGACCAATTTTGTGCACTTGTTGGTAGATTGGATTCTGCAAGTTTAGTTTGTTAGAGGTTGCATTTTGGTTTTGTTTGCAATGATCGAGTTGTTGTATCATCTTTAAAATATAGTAGTGCAAATTCTTTTGCTTTAGATTGCTTGACCTTTTTCTAGTTGTTGTCCATTCAAGTTGTGGAGACCCAATTCCAAAATTAATTTGTTACAAATATGTTTGGAAACACCAGATTTATTTTGGGAAAGAGGGAGTAATTGATTATTAAAAATGTCACTGATTATTAGAGGCGATCCTCCATTGAATCAATCAGTACTTACTCTATTGATACCAGTTTTGAAAACCATGCAGCATGGAACATGGAACAGTTATAAAGAAAAAATAGAACTAGGAGTCCTAGTTCAGTTATACAAGCTTATAAAGAATGAGATCCTAGGAAAAAAAAATAGAACTAGGAGTCTAAAATCTAATTTGAGACATTTTATTTATTTATTATTTAATTTTGTATATATTGTACAATTCCAAATGATCTAAAAATGGATCTAAAATTTTCAAGGATGTAGCCAACTTGCTTTCAAGAACAAATACAAAGAGGAAGCACCATTTTGAACATTTTTTCAAAGAAATGTGACCACTTGAAGTGCAACTACTTGATTTTTTATAGGATTAAAAAACAATATCTATCAATTAAACACTCATATCTTGCATTCTACATAGTAGAAATATGAAGACTCCTAGTTCAGTTATACAAGCTTATAAAGAGATTTAAAAAAAATAATGAAGTATCCACCTTCTACATGTAATCAAAGTGTACTATCTTTGGGCATGCAGAGAGAGTACAATTTTCATTTCTTGAAGATGCAAATGCTTGAGAAGAAGCATCTTCAAATTAGGAAAAATGGATTTAATAGTTTATTCTTCATAATTTTTTTACTATTTAAAAAAATCAAATTCCACAATAATTATTGTTTTTCATTTTCCATCACTCTTTGAAAGAGTATAACTTTTAGAGAAAAAATTTCTAGGTCAAAATTTTCACTCACATATTTTTCAGACTGCTCTATACATTATTCATACTTTATTTTCATTTAAAAAAATAATACCTAAAGTCATAGTATTATAGTATTCATGCCATTTTGAGCCAAAAACATAGAGTGTTTCTTACAATGCCCCTACTATTGGGTGTTTTTTTCCATCCATGCACATGGATGAAATTAGCTTCATCACTCAAATGAAAATATTTTTCTCCTGGCCCTAATGAGAAAAATAGAAAACAATGGTCTGTTGTAAAGCATGCACAACTATAGGACTATGTAGTAAGTTTGCAGGATGTTAAATCCTACCATCAAAGGTGGACCCAATAGGTAGATTTATCTTGGGGGAAATGCAAGAATTTTTTTTTTTGAAATTTTAATATTTTGCAAATTCAGAATTTATACTTGCAATCACAAACTCCAAATTACCTGGGGGCTTTTATTCACTTTTATCCAGAGAACCCAAAATGCATCTTGCAGGGACCACCTTTGATGGGAGGGTTAAACGTCCTGCAGTTAGTTTCATCATGGAGATGTTCAATTGGCTAAAACCTCACATGCCCCCCCCCCCCCCCAATTTGTTAAAAAACAAAACAAAATAAAAACACCTCAGTCACTTGAGGTGATGCGCTTGTTAATAACCTTGAGCATGCTCAAGCAACAAAATTGAAAATGGTTCATACTCTGGCAATTTATTTTGACAGCTCATACTGTCATAATATTTAGTCAGCTCTCATGATATGTTCCTAACCAAAGCGAACCCAACCCTGCCCAGGAAATAACACCAAAACTACAGCTAACTCCAAGTGGGAACATACCTTAACTTAAGTGTTAACTAAAAGTATGCTCCCAGCTCCCAACCCCTAACACTTATCGAGGTCTGACTGTATCAACAACCTGGCTCGGCTGGGCTCACGGTCACACCGACCGTTGTTGTTTTGGTAGTGAGCCAGGAGATCGATTGAGGAGCACTTACGTAGGGATTGTTGGGAACGAGAGAGCTGCAGCAGCCGTCGTCGGTCGGGGACTGTGCAAGCACTTCGCGAGTGCGGAATATTGTTGATCGACGTTGGTGGCGCCGGAGAAACCGATTTGATCAGCGACATATATATAGGAAACCGAGAGGCGCTGGAGTCGACTCGCCGCAATTGCACTTCCATGATTTCGCTCAGCATGCCGCCCAGGTGTGTGTTCGCGTGGGGGATGGCAGTTGTTTTCAGTAATTTCACTTGATGCAATGCCGTGCCGTGCCGTGCCATACCGTGGAGCGGCGAGGGATGCCGGCGGTCTGGAGGAAAGGAGTGGGGATGGAGACGACTCTTGGGTTTCGGAATTGGTGTAGTATTCTTGGGGAGGGTGCTGATGTGCGCCTTTTTGGATGATTAGGGTTGTGTCTCGATCGTCTTAGAGCGTTATGTTCCGATTACTTGTGTGAGATCTGATCTGTAATTTTCCAATGAAGGCTTTGGTGAGGTCTTGTTTGTAGTGCTCTCTGTTGCTATCTACCTACCTGTCGTGTATTGAATTTGGAAAGTGGCACGTTGAATTGCGGTGGTTCCAGGGATCTGGTTTCTCGGCAGACTCAGATGCTTCGAGCCCAGATAGGAAGGTCTACACTGGATCTTCCCGACAGCCAATTCTTCGAAAAGTTGTTGGAGTCCGATGGCAAGTTTGGATTCATTGTTATGGACGGGACGGGTACTCTGTTTGGTACTGTGTGCGGGAATACACGAGAAGTGTTGCACAAATTTCCTTGGAATCTGTCGGAGTGGTCTCGCGAAGGAAGTCAGGGCGTTTTGCCTCAGCTTGCGGAGTCCTACGCCCGATTTCGGATGGAAAGTCGACGCCAACACGTGAGGAAATCGGCAGAGCTGGCGACTCGGTTTTACATCGATCCAGCAACAAGTCTGCCTAATGTGACAGGTATGCATGACGGTTTGGAAGGCGAGGGTTATTCATAGCAGTTGTTCGATTGCGTGTTTTCCGTTAGAGCTGGGATTCGGGATTTCGCTCGCTTGTTGTGAATCGCATGGCACATGAAGTGGCGTCTTTGACCAGCTAGTCGGGTTCTTGTAGTAGAAGTCGTAGGACAGTTCTAGGTTTTGGATGGCACGTTATGTTGCAGTGTTTGCAGCCAGCATCCTGACGCGCGCAGTTGGCTGTGTTCGATGCAGGTCTGGTCCTTGCCGGTTCAGCCGAATTCAAGAAGGAGCTTAGTCAGTCTTATATGTTGGACCCTCGGCTGCAAGCCAAGGTACTGGTCGAGCTGGGCCTAGTGGACGGAGTTTACGTTAGATCTGACGCGTTTCTGCAAGCCATCCTGACGTCAAGGGAGTTTCTTCCGATTCACAAGGTCATCCTGGAGAAGAGGTTAATATGGAAGTTCTTCGATGAGGTTAGCCTCGATACCGGGAAGTACGTCTATGGGGTCGACGACACGCTGAAGGCTCTGGAGATGGGTGCCTTGGAGACTTTGATCGTGTGTCAGAGCCTGGAAACGAATCGATATGTTCTGAAGAACGCAGTCACTGGGGAACTCGTGACCAAGCATCTGAGCGAAGAACAAGAGGTCGACCAATCGAAGTAAGAGGATATGCTGCCCCTACTGTGGTCCGGTGATTCGGTGATTTGCTTGAGAGATACTGTAACAGATTCTTGAGGAGAGTGAGTGATCTATTTGTATTCTCTTGTTGTGAAGCGAGAGCAACGAACAACGATTATATTTAGGATACCACTGATATATATATATTGTGTGTGTGTATATGTATATGTATATATGGTCATCAAGTTCATTTGCAACGGAGACAAGTTAGTTCGGATCCTGGCAACTGTCTGGATACTAGTTTGTTGGAGGGCTGTAATTTTGTTGCACAAACGTATGCCATAAGCTATCGTTGAATACGAGCCAAATTCGCTATGCACAGCTTGTCGGTTCAGTGAACCGAAAACAGAGTAGCATATTTCTAACCTTTTTATCCTTTTTGTGGAAGTTGAGGGTCAGCCTAGGGAGTCTTTTTCTTCACAACCAAGACTTTTTTCGCATTATATTGGGTCGGGCAGCGGTTGAAGAGAGATGTGCTGACAATCTGAATGAAGATTATCTCTGGGTTTTTAATCTCTGGTTTCATAGATTCACAAGGAGTCAGTAGCCTGACTGTTTTCTTGCTGAATTGCTGCAGCTTCGGGGACGCTGAAACTGAGGCAGAGTTGGAGGTTCAGGAAAAGCTGTCGCTTGTGGAGTGGCTTGCCAACGAGTACAAACGCTTTGGCTGCACGTTGAAGTTTGTGACGAACCACTTGTCAACGGTGCGTTGAGGGATGTCTGCAGTGCTAGCATACCCGCTTTTGTAGTTTGTGCCGGACAGCAGTTAGTACAATTTTTGACCGCTTCTTAACTGCTTAAATTTATTGCGTAATATTTTTATGACTTTGCTCTCATGAGACAAATCAAGATGGTATCAACCTGGAGGAATGTTACATATTCAACTGTGGGAATTTTGTTTCTGTTCGTGATCTACAGCAGGAGGGAAAGCAGTTTCACAAAAACTTTGGAGGTATTGGAGGTATTTCGCGATACAAGCTGGATCTGCATCCGTTTGACGAAGTTTCGTATGACGAGTACGGTGATTCAGATTCCGATGACTAGATGAGCAGAGCGTTCATTGGGGTCGTCGACCATGTCCGTCTCTCCTTTCCTTGAGAAAGTTATCCCAACTGTACCCTCGAGGTTGTTACTTTATGGGATACGCTCGACGGAACGGTTTTGAGTAGAATCGTGGCAGGCGTGAGAGAGTAACTTGTGGAACTGAAGATGTAAATATGGAGGAGACCATGGATCTTTCAATTTTTTTTCCTTGAAGGTGGGTTTTTGCGTTCGACACGGCTTTTAAGAGAATTTTTTGAGGGAGCGAGACACATGTTTTATGCACATCAGTTTAGATGTAGACGAGTTTCGTTGTCAGGTGACCATTCGACTTCCGGATGTTGGTCCATCGCTCATACTCCCTCTGGCCCAAACTGTTACACAAAATGTTATGGATTAAGCTGAAAAATAATCAATGTCATAATCTGTTTCAATTTTTCATCCTTAACCCTCGAAATCCTCCTTTTCTATTACCGTGTGAGCCAATAGCCTCTCAAATTGCACAGAAGTAATCATTGGAAGTCAAACTATTGTAGAAGTTCTTCCCTTTTGAAAACAGAATTTAAGGATGAATAGTAGCACTTTTGTCCTATATAGTTTGATTCCTTGTCATCCATTAGACACTAAATGACCGCCTCGATGGTCAAGGGTTAAATGCCGAGCCGTTCTTCACATAAATCATGCAATTTTGAAACCGTGGGAGTCATTGGACTACAACAGTCCAAAAGTGTACATAAGTCCAAAAGTGGAGGTCAAAGCTCCACCCCTAATTCTAAGGACGAATTCATGCATTTGGGTCCTACACTACAATGGGAAAGTGGCCCCCCGCTCTGTATAAATGCAATATTGGAGGAGGAAACCTACAGGCTAGTACTTTTGCAGTACTACAAATCATATTGCATTAATATAATTATAGTATTTATTTTTATTAAATATTTTAGTATTGTGTGAATATCACATAAATATTGTATCATCCCACACTATTATGTTTCTTATATAAATACAAAATTATTGCGGTAGGAGAAGAAAATGTCCTTTTTCAATACTTTTGTAGTGTTGTGTTTGTGCTTTGGGGATTAATTATTAAAAAACTACAAAGTTTGTACTCTTGCAATATTGCATATTTATAATATTATGGATATACTCTTTTTGTATTGCAAATAGTTCCAACTTCAATATGAGAACAATACATAATTAAATACACTATTTACATTCATCATTGCTTTTAGTTAGTGAAAAAAATTGATAAGGTTGTTCATTAACCCCTAAACTGACGTGTAGAATTGCCAAATTCTTTTTTTGAAAAATTTACAATTTGGGACAAATCGCTATGAAGCTACTTTAAAGAATATTTTGGATAAAAATAAAAGTTGAAGATTTTGAGTTCTAGATTCCATCCATATGCTTTGTTTCACTAGTGCTATTGACAATATTTTGTATAAATTTTAAAATCTTCAAAATTACATAATTATATCTTTCAAAAATGAAAAGCCAAAAAATCAATGGTGATTTAGAGTAAGGAAAAAATATCACAATAACCTAAAAGAATTTATTATTTTTCAAATCTTGGCTATACAAATAGGGAATTTCGTTAAAATGGCGGTATTCCACATGCCATTTTCACACCTTGACATCTAGGACAAGTATACATTGCTAATATGTAGGACACTTTTAGATTTCTGAAATCTATGACAAGCATAGATATTAGACCAAACAATCTAAAAAATCTAGGATTGGTATAGATTTCAGAAATCTAGGAGAGTTGTAGATTTCCAAAATCTAGTACAGGTGTAGATCCTAGGATAGAAAAAACGGTTCAGACCGCGTAGTCTAAACTGCTCAAAAGCGCCAATTTAACGAAATGGCGCCATTTTAACGAAATTTCCCATACAAGTAGTTTTTTCTTGTATATCACTCAATCTGGCTCCAAATTTATGACTCTTCTCAATGTACATTTTTTTGACTAAGCACAATTCTTTTACTTACTATTTTAAATTACATCATGTCAAATATAATTTTTGAAATGATGGAATACTTTAGCAAATTCTTTTAGCACACTAGTAGAGAACATGAATATTTCAACAAAGTTGATTGAAATATTCCAACTTCACTAAAACAAATCAAGAATAATACACTTAACATTCACTTCATTGGACCTTGTTTGGTTCTATAATTGTCCAAATTCAGGCATACACTTCTTGAAGAGTGCCCTTTTAAAAGCCCAAGGGGAGGAAGGAACAACAAAATATAAGTACAAATTGCTATACACTGTTACTTTTCCCACTTTCATAAATATTGGTTCAGAAAAAAGATTGAGAAGCATGATGATCAATGATTATATATAGAATTTTAGTAGCCACATATACAAGATAACTACACCTAATTTTGACCCCTTTCTAAAATTGACCCCTACGTATTCCTGCCTAAAATGTACTCCCAGTCTTCATGAGAGTGTAGGATCCATTCTAGAAACATTTTTTTTCAGCACTTTAGTTTATCCTTACAGTGTCCAAAAAAAGCAATCTAAGATAATCTAGTCTAATCCCCTTTGGACTACCAACAAGACCCTCCAAAAAAATCCAATATCATAAAGGAAATTGTACTAAATTGCTTATTCAGTTCATTTTAGGTGTAGTTACCTTATGGAGTTATAAAACACTTGTTGCAAAAAATAAATGAAAATCCCAAACGCTAATAGTATAACAACCACATAAAATAATCTTGTAGCTCTGTGCCACATATAATTTCTAATTAAAATTTGAAAGTGTTCACAAAAAGTAGGCATCTTTTTGAAAGTGTAGAATAATGTGAATAGCTTTCAAAATTGATGCAGGGTGTTCTCTTTTCCTGTACTGGGGACCTCAACCTAGTCAACCTTAACTTTATAGGGATGAGACCTCGCATGTTCTCTAAGAAAGCCGACCTATTTCCGACCACTTAAGCCAGTCGTTTCATATTTTTTGAAGCTTTTTGAAATTAGTTATAAATTTTGAAATTCACAAAAAATGGTCATCTGTGGTCATCAAAAGCAATACCCTTCTAAAATGTGCAGATTTGGTACATTGAAGAAAGCAAAATGTACCTCTAAATTATGTTTACTTTTAGAGCCATGTTGGAATTTGAGTTGTTTTACTTAATCTTCAAAAATCAATGACTTGAATGATCCTTTAAAACTTGTACTACATAAATTTTAATGCATAAGTTTACTTTGGGCATTCATGAGATTACAAAGCAACACTTATGCCTTGTCAAAACATCAAATTACAAAAAAATCTCACAAATTGATTGATATTTTTTCGTATTTTTGTTGAATACTTCCCATTTGAGGGTTCAGGTCATTTGAGTTTGCAACCTCGTAGCTAATGTATTAATGCTTCAATTATCTTGAAATTGGTTTTGTTTGAAGTGCATGAAGACACTCTAATTGTATTATTCTTTGAGATTTTTGTGATCAAATGTATTTTGAACAATATTAGACCAAAAGTGCAAAAATCAACCCAAAAGTGGTCAACCGATCACTAAAAGGTTAAGGTATAGATTTTTTGGAGACATTTATACTTGTGCTTGGTCAGAAATGGGATTCTTTGCTTCCCGAATGCCCTTCTTGAATCAGTTGGTGTTATCTCTGCCATTTGGATTGTGATTTGGGTATGTAACTGTGGATTGTTGTGATATCACTCAATAGTGCAACGGGGCAGAAGTCTCCAATGAATGACTTTTAGATTTTAACTATTCATCATGATCATGTTAACTCCTAAACGACAAGCCGGTGGCTGTGGAATTGAGGAATTTTGATACCGTGGGAATCATTGGTTCAAAAAAATCTAAAAACACACATTGGAAGTCAAAGCATTGTAGAAGATCTTCTTTTTCCACCCCTAATTCCAAGGATGAATGATTGCAATTCTATCCTATATAGAAAGATTCCTTAAAGTTCATTGACCAGAAAATGGCTTCGGTGTCGTTTAAGGGTTAAGGGTTAAGGGAGCCAATTCATTTTCAAGTTCTGACCACATAAAATAATTGAGTATATCTGTAGCATAGGTCAAGGGTTGGTTTTTTTCATTTCTTGAGAAATGCCAAAGTGGTGATATTTCATTTTATTGTAGAGCTCTAAATATCAACATTCATCCAGATATTGGATAGAAAATATCATATTAGTACATTATACATATCTAGCATTCTATTTTCATCCATTATTTGATGATTTCATCCACTATTTCTAAAACATTTGAAGTTTATTAGCAATTTCATCCAAAATTTTACTGTTTTTTTCCTAAGGCTTAGTACCATACTAAAAAATTTGGTGCAATTTTGCACCAAATTGTGAGAAAAAAACCCTTGGCATGGGTATGTTGGGTGGAAAATTTCCTTGAGTGGAGAAATTTCCCCATGTTCAATAGTAGATTTAAGAAGGAACCCATAATTTTTCACAATTTTATTTCCCTAAACAAAACTACCATGATTTTTCTAGGTGAAAATTTTGTTCATCTCATATTAACCATATAGATTGTGCTATTTTTGACAAAGGGTTGGTTGCAAAATCAAGAACCATATAGCTAATCATAATGCACCGTATGTATGTTACATATAATTATATATTCAGCTCTCCCTACATGGAAAGAAAGCAATCTATATTGCTAATATAGGGATGATTAAGAATAGATTGGCTCTTATAATTCTAAAAGGATGTTAGACATGAAGTGTTCAATGGATGTTAGAGAATCCTTCTACATAAGATAGAAGAGCATATGTTCATCCTTTGAATTTTGTGCAAAAAAATAAGGCCTAGTACTATAGTTTCATATTTATGTTTGAAAAAAATAGTTTGTAGAAAGAAGTAGTTGATGATTTAAAATACTAAATTGTTAAGAATTTAGTAATGGAATTGAAAATTTCTTGTCCCAATAGTTGTAATGTTGTCATTTTGTAATAAACAGTTTACATGTTGTGACCTTAATTTTTACCAAAAATATTAAAAAATAAAGTCTTCAAAACATACTTTAGAATAGTTATTTTATAACTACCGACTCGCTAAAATTCTTCATAACTTTCATCTCATTAATGAAAATGGAATGATTCTAAGTTTTTCATAGATATATGAATCTACAAAACCAAATTCAAATTTGTATATTTTACAAAGTGATTTTTATCTATCTACGTACAATAAAAACTATGTGTTATATAATAACTTTTTGACCATGTAGTCAAAAGTTTTGGAAATTGTTGCACCTCAAACCCTCGAGGCCTAGTAACTTTTTTGCAATGGAAATTTTCAATGAATTGTCCCACTTTGATCATTTTTGGCACAAGAAAGCACTTAATTTTTTTAATTTTAACCATACAATAGTAAAGATTACTTTGTCTACTTTACATGGAATTAATTGTAGAAATTATTGAATATTCAATTTTAGATGATAACAATGTTATATGATTGCCTTTATAGATGAAAAATTCAATTTTTGAGGAAGAAAAATCATAAGATGGATAATGTTTTTTTACCTTTGGGTCATTGCAAGAAACACTTATCACTATTTTGTGTCACACGTTGAATGCTGATCTATTTTTTGGCCATAACTTTTGTGTTTTGGGTCCAAATGACTCAAGAGTTATATGAAAGGTACTCATAAATATCATAAACCTTCTTTAATTTTTTCATAATTTTCAAAAATGTTTTACTATCCAGAAATAGACCCCAATAAAATATCACACTTTGCAATTTAGGGGTTTCTAGTACTATTAATGGAGTACCTATTTTTTAATGATTTTGAGATGAAATTTGGATGAGATGGAGGTCTTCTAGTAGACTTCTAGATTTCTAGAGAAGGATTTTAAAAATAGTTAATTTTATGTGGTGTGGAGGTCTACAAAGTGAGCTTCTTTGTGCTTGTATTTTGAAATATATAAAATATGATTTTAGTGGGTTTTTTGGTGAATGACCATCTACATAAAGTTTTTGCAAATGATTTTTTTTTGTATTTGCTTATTTTTACTATTTTTCCCTAATTTAAACATCAAAATACCTATTTTCTTGAGATTTGGCACTTTTCAAGTTCTCCTACTTAGAGAATGTTTCTATCCATTTCCTTTGGTGAAAATGTTCCTCTTAGAGGTGTATACAATTTATTTATATTTTTGTATTTTTTAAAATTATTTTCTAATTTTAAAGTACTATTGCAAAACGCAACAAAATGGACAAGTGTATTAGAATGTAAGGCAAATATAGTATTTTTTTCTTTTTTTGAATGAGAGATAAAAAAAACTCTCTCAACTTCATATACATTTTCATACAAAAGGAGTAGAAAGCTAAAACTAACAAAATTAGATCCTACAAAATTTAAAATAATGTATATATGTATCAATTTTTAAAATTTAACAACTTGTGTTATTAGCATATTGTTTGGAACATCTTTAGAAAACTATAAAAAATTTGAAAATAATACTTTGAACTTGGTTTATTTGTACAAAGAAACAACTATAAATGTCCAAGAGAACACTTTTGTCCATCCATATTATTCCTTTCATTGGAAAGAATTACCTTTGCTCTTTTTTTCTATTAGACTATATTCCTAATTAAAGTTACAAATGCTTCTCACATTGAAATATTGAAAATAAAAAAATGCAATGAACATGTCAACTTGTTACTCTACAAGTCGCTACTTTACGAAATATTGAAATTTGTTTCACCGTACCAAAAATTTGCCATTGAAAATTTGAATAACAAACATTGTATCCTCATAATCCTATAAGGGCCTGAAAACCCTTTGGAGTTGTATACTATACAGACTATGAACATGGTAGCACTTGATTAGAAAAAATCATTGACTAAATACTTTTGAATGCAAAATAAATTAACGATCATAATAGTGTATAAATAAAATGTAGAACAATTCACATATAAAATCACAATTGAAAAATTATGAGGCTAAATATAGGTTGTGTAGAGAAATCCCAGGGATCTTTCTAGGGTTAATCCTTAAGGGCTTAAAGCTTTGAATCATTCCATTTGGATTAATAAGATGAAAGTTATGGGGAATTGTAGTTTTAAAAGAAGTTTTTTGAACTACTCGGGGTGCCTGCCAAGCAACAAAAATCACATATTATGCAATAACTTCTTAACCACGAAGTCAAAAGTTATAAAAATTGTTGGCCCTTAAAGCTACTTTCTTGGGCACATCTTGTGTGAATTTTTTTTTAAAAACAAAACAAAACAAACCTCCAATTGTAGTGAGTTGTCTAAAATCACTATATTGCCAAAAAAATGCAATTTTTGCATTTAGGGGTGAATCAAGATTACAAATTATCTCTCAATGTGTACATTCTTATTCTATAATTTAAAAGTTGAAAGTTGAACTCATCATACATAAGTTAGCATCCAAATTGTAAGGTAGAATAGCCCTTCATGGTCAAATGACCCATGACAAACATCTAAGGAATGACCCCATGATGGTTTTTCTCAATTTATACAATTTTAGGCTACAATCAATGACTTACATGTTAGAAAATATGTTAGAAAATATTGCAACTACATTAGAAAAGTAATGTGAGCATCATGGTTACAATTGCATGTTGGTTTTGGGTTAGTCTATAGACTCTTTGAGGCAAAACACTTCAAAAATTCATACTTTGTTGAAAAAATATAACCTCAATTGTTTTTGTTAGTTCTCACAATTGTCTTTATGTAGGGGAAAATTATAAAAATTTATCAATTGCTTGAGGGCAAACCAACAATTCTAACCTTGATGAGTTTCTTTTGTTTTTTTTAGCTTAGTCATGTGTTGGAATATTGTAAGCATTCACATACTTTGAGTAGAACCATTGCATCTTTTTAAACTAGTACTACCTTCATCCCAAAATAAATCTAGGATTTTCTAGAAATGGCTAGATTAATGCTTTAGTTGGGTTTTTTTTCAAGGGATTGTATAGTTATTGTAGCTTCTCCTAAGCCCCACTAGGCATGAAAAAATGAAAGTCAATAATGAAATATTTCAAATTGAAATCAAACTTTGAATTAAATTGAATTATTTTTGCCTTGTTTATTTTTTGCTCCAATGGTATTAATTTTTATCATTCTCTAAACAACATTGGCAAAGAGATGTCCATTGATGTCCTCTATATTCAACTCCAACAATGTTTTGCGATTCAACTCTAAGAAATTCTCAACAAGAGTTTTGTTAGGAGCAATTTTGTGCACTTATTGGTAGATTGAATTCTGCAAGTTTCATTTGTTAGAGGTTGCATTTTGGTTTTGTTTGCAATGATCGAGTTGTTGTATCATCTTTAAAATATAGTAGTGCAAATTCTTTTGCTTTAGAGTACTTGAACTTTATCTAGTTGTTGTCCATCAAGTTGTGGAGAGCCAATTCCAAAATTAATTTGTGATAAATATATTTGGAAACACCAGATTTATTTTGGGAAAGAGGGAGTAATTTATTATTAAAGATGTCACTGATTATTAGAGCCGATCCTCCATTGCAACAATCAGTACTTACTTTATTGATACCAATTTTGAAAACCATGCAGTGTGGAACATGGAACAGTTTTGAGAAGAAAAAAAATATGGAACATGCAGACGTGAAACATGGAATATTAAACATGGAACATGAAACATGCAAACATGAAACAATTTTTTGTTTTTAAATGAACTATAACAGAAAATGGTACATTTTTCTTGTATTCACCCTATCATGTACGGTGAACTACCCCATTATAGAATAAATGAGAGTAGACCCATTATGGGGCAGATTTTTTTTTTCCTTCTTTCTTTTGAAACAAATGAAACTGGATTGCCGGTCAGATTTTAATGATGGTGTACATCATTCAAATTCTTAAATTTACACCACCAATACAATTTGCCCTGCAATGGGTCTACTCCATTTAATCCATAATGGGAGTGACTTACTGTTTACTACCCTCCCATGCCATACACTGGAAACAGGGCGCCAAAGCCTGATTTGGAGTGCTCAATTAGTTAGCCAGAGCCTTGTGGTTCTCCCTTGCCCCATTCTTAAAATTTTAACTGACACGCCAAGACAGGGGTTCATCAATTTAGCACAACTACCAAAAACAGGAAAAACTTCATTCTGCTAATGAGGTGCATCAGATGAGTGACTTTGCACACAATATAGGAGAGGGCTCATAAACCGCTCATGCTTTTGCACCTGTCCACTAGGAGGCTCTGAAATGGATCATTTACTGTGAGAAAATGAATTCTGGATTATATTGAAGCATGCTAAGACTTTGTTTTCACTAATTGAATGGATGGTTTGAGAGTCCCAATGGCTTCATTCTCAACTAAGTGGTTAGGTGTCTCTTGATTATATTTAAAATAAGAATTAGTTGTTGAACCACCTTCTGTCAAGTGTTCAAAAATCTGAAATCTGATTTATTCAAGAATTCATTTCAGTTTTAGAAAGGAACACTTTTAGAAACAAATGCTATTACTTTTTACATGTTGCAGTGCTAGTTTTTGAAGCAAGCCAGATTTTTTTTCAAATTGCACATGTATGGGTTTGCAAGGCCTACTGATCACAGATAGGGCCCTATGCCAGACTGTGTTTGAAAATTAATAACTAATTCAATAATGCTTCAAAAAATATGAAACAACTTGTGTTAGATTCCTCGTTTATTTCTCTTTCACTGAAAAATGAGCGAAAAATATTACCATCCAAACAAATACATGAAAAAGGCGGACCAGCCCTTAGATGAACGGTTTATGAGCCTCCTCCCCTACTCATTTTTTTTCATTTACAAGCCCAAGGACCGAGAGCTGATTTGCAGACAGTACCTCGAAATCTGAATTAAATTACATAGCATGCCACGCTTTGCACACACAATTTGGCAGTGCCCCCATCAAAGTATGGAGTTGACATTTGATTTTTTTCATTTAGAGAGTCTGGCATGGGGCTCTCCAACTACCTTGGCTTGCCAAATGAGCATGTTTTGCCTGTTTACCGTATTGGCATGGGGATGCTCTTAGTACCCTTATTTCACGTGCAACATGGCAATCTGAATGGAGACCCATATTTGTTAAACATTCTGGCAATAACTTATTGGCATTCAATATCTTACTAACAATGAAGGTACTCTACAATCTTGACCTGGATTTGCATCACAAAACACACAACATCACGGAATGCTATCTTAGATTACGGTAGATCAAGGTACAAACCCACCCTCACCTTCACCCTGTCTTAGCAGATGCAATTAAGGACAAATTTGAGGACATCTGGCTCCAATCCTTGGTCCTAGTTGGCAAAACAGACGATTGTATTAAGGTAAGTACACCCAAAAGCACTAGTTTTTCATATTGTGTCTAGTTCCTATTATTATGTTGTTCAGATTTTTTTTACAATCTTGTTGGTGAGTGAAAGCATGTTCCAACGCACCAAAGAACAGTGGATTTGGATATCGTATGCAAAAGTTATTAACAGTCAAAGTGTGTTTCTGAAAGCGCCATCTACAGTCTGGGTATATGACTGATTTTGAAAATGTATGCATGTTGTACAGGGTGCTTTAAGGTCAGGTGCCATTTTGGGTGTACCTACCTTAGATGGAATAGCATGGCCCCCAGTTGCTTCTTTCACGTAGGACTTTTCACTTACTTTGATGCTGAGGTGGTAGTGTTCTGCCTCTACCAGTTTTTTGTCTGCCAGTCTTGTCAGTCTGCCGCTTTGTTCCCAGTTTCTCTTTTAACCCTGAAGCGCTCCGACGTTCATATTCTGGACGATGAACAGAGGGCTTCAAGGCACTGTTTCATCCAATTAACTTCTCATTTATCAAATGTAACATTTGAATCTAGAAAAGATAACCTTCTTGAATGACCAAATTCATTAAATTCTGGTAAATGATATATCTGTACAAATCTATAAGCAAAAATGCGCAAAAATTCAAAAAAGGATTGAGACGTTTCAGGGTTAATGCAGTGGGTCTCCCATTTGTTTAAAAAAACAAAAACAAAAAACATCAGTCAATACTTAGAAACAAAGTTCCACATTGCTTCTGGAACATGAGAAGCCACAATCAGTGCATTGGATTTTTTTTTAATCTTCACAATAGGGTCTGAAACATCAAACACTGAAAGTATCAAATTCCCAGGAGTACTGTTTGTGATGGAGGGTGTGATTTGGCACTCTGGTGTCAAAATTGAATTTCCACATCAGATTCCCAAGGGTCCGTGTTACCTCACACCAATTACAAGATGACACGTGGAACTCTTTACAAAAAATTGGCTTAATTATTTCTAAATGATTGTGACCTTGCTTAGCATATGTGGAAAATGTTATCAATCTTGTAGTTTACTATTTACCAAGGTGTAATTATTTTATTTTATTTTCAACAAATGGGGAGAACCCACTACATTAGAAAGAAAACAAAACACACACAAAGAGGCTAAGCCCAAAGGTTGGTAAATAAGATTAACCAAAAGGCAAAAGGCAAAAAACCAAAAAGCGACCAATAGATCTAATATGAGTGAAAAGCCCTCCTCTTCCACCTAAGAGCATCCCCATGGGCCTCAGGGTACGGCACAAACTCGGGGATTGGCCGTGCCCGAGCCACATGGCTTGTCCTACGGGAGGCACGGCCAAGCAAAACAAGTGGCTAGGCCCGGCCAAATTCGATGAATGCGTGGCCAAATGGTGTGAAGTTGGGCGGGCTCGGTGTGCATTAAAAATTATTTAAACTCTCCTTTCGAGGTACTTTAGTTTTGACTAACGACTTGTTTTCATGAAATCCTCAATAAAGTGCCTCGAAGTCCGAAATTATTTGTTCCCTGTGCTCGTTTGGCGTGTTGGGAGGGGGGGAATTTCCTTTGCCAAGCCTGGGCTCCTTGAATGACTCTCCAAGCATCCCTTGGCCATGTCTTGCTTTTACACAACCAGTGGGGATGCTCTAACTAACTCTCCTTCTTTTGTAGCCAAAATTCGTGAGTGAATCCAAATCTTATCAAATTTTGCTCAAATGACATTTGCTTGCTAAGATCTAAGTCTTATATTTTCAACAACCTTCATATGGGTTGCCCCCTCAATTAAGTACATCCTAGAAGGCTTGTTGTAGCAAACCAAGAGGCCATTGGATGTTCCTAAAAACCTTAATATTCCTTATATAGCCCAAATGAGCTACAAGGAAAAGCCACACAGCAACAACCACACAATTTCAAGGTTGATAAATCTATGAGGTTATGTTGAGCTAAATATGCATAGTGTTGCATCATACTTGATATGACTACTTAACCCCTAAGCATCACAAACCAAACAACTCTGAAGACAAGACTATTCTAAAGAAAGCAACATAACTTCAATTTGAACCAATTATTGCATTCCTGACTATACAGATCTATAGCCAACAACATCAATCTAGACTAATTTATTTTGGAGAAATCCACCATATGGATGCAAACATTATAAGGTTTGATGAACCCAATCTCCTAGAATCAAAGGTTTGAAAAACATCCCCTATGACATTCAAGGGTTAATAGTAGTCCAACATAAATGAAAATCAAGTGCACATATCCCTCCAAAAAAACTCAAGAGTTTGGATGAAGTAGTGAAATTTGTAGATGGATGTTTTTTTAGTTTCCAATGAGCAACAATTATAAGTTGTGTCATTATTTGGGTTATTTTTTGCTCTCCAAGAATGAACAACTATTGCATTATGCCAAACTAACCACATGAAAGACTTCTCTCTCCAAGATCGAGATCATTGCCAATTAAATAGGCAAATATCTTGCCAATTTGGAAGAATTTTTTTGGAAAGGTGCCTACTTCAATTTTGACAAAATAGTTCATCCCAATTGACAATGTTTGTTAAGGAGCTATCTACCATAGGTTTTGGTTTATAAAAGCAATGGTTGCCCATTGTTCTACATCCATTGCTTGGGGTTGTAGTGGAGGCCTTAAGTGGCAAAAAATAGATTGGTAGAGAATTGTGACTCTTCTTAATTAATCTCTAGAATATGAATACACCATACAAAAACCGGGCAACTTTTCGTCTATTAGAAATTGGGGTGAAGGTTAGCTGTCTAGATATCAATTCCATTGCTGCTTGAGTTGAATCAAGGAGGGAGAGAATCTAGGGCTCAAGGAAGAAGAGGAGTTTTGGGCCAAAAGTATTGGTCTTCTATATAGTCTCTGGTAATGGATCATCAAGGCTAGGAAAGATATTGATCCATTCATGTTTCTCTACATGATGACACTTGCTTATAAGCTACTCCCTCCATTCAATCGGAATGTTGGATATTAAATCAAACCATTTGGCACCTTCCTCTTGAAGCAATTGATATCTAGTTGACACTTCCTCACAATTCTTGAATTCTTGTGTTTACTCATCGCATATATCAACAATGGTCCACATTCCATTTCTAACTAAATGTCTTGCATTATCAATATCAAAATGAGTATTTGACCAACATACCTCGTGGACTACCACAAGCTTATTGATATCACTTCATCAACATTGGATGGCGGAGAAGGCTCAATGTATTTAGTGAAGTGCTTGAAGGCCCTAGTGACTCTTTTCTAAACTTTGAACCTTCTAGTAATTAAATGTATGGGGCTTGTCAACCATGCATGGGATGGGAACCAAAAACTTTGGGAAGGATGGGATTTCATTCTATTGATTCAACATCTAAGAAGAATCTTGAAGTTGGAAATGCCAAATTCAATTGCAAAATAAAGAACATTTTAGAAGAAGAAAATATATAAAATCTCTAGGTCAAGTAGCTTCAAACCTCCAATTTCTTTTGGCAGACAACAATTGTCCTAGCTAACTCTAGTGTGTCAAATGTTCTGTTCCACTCTAAAACTAGTTGCGCAGGTTCCTACAGATGTCTTTCAAGGCTTGGAGTGAACCACTCCCAAAAGCAATAAAGTAGTTTAAGGCAAATAAAATGATTTCTTTCATAACAATATCATGTCTTGCAAGAGATAAATGCTTAGTAGTCTAGGTAGTCTTTTTTTTTCAATTTTCAATTTAAAAAAACCATTAATATATTTTGTTTCAAGTATAATCTCAAAGGCAACACCTAGTAACTTAGACAAAGAATCTAGGGGGACCTAGATCAAGCTGAACTTGTTCAACCAAGTAGGTGCTGGCGACTTGGAGAACTAGTAACAAATATTCTTTGTCTAGTTAATAAGCAAGCCAAATGCCGATCCAGAATGTTCCATCAATAAAATGATATTTTCTAAGTAGGCCTTGATTCCTATAATTGAGAATCAAGTATTCTCTACATACTGTGATAATAGTTGTTGATGAACACTTTTTGGAAGAGATATGCCTCAAATTCTACTAAGTCACTATTTTTCTACAATTACCATGTTCAAAGCTTCTCCTATCAATAAGAAGAAATATGATGCTAGAGGCCACCCTTATCTTAGACCTCTTTGAATTTGAAAGGGGATGGTTGCTTTACACTAGAAAAAACACATTTTCTATGATGTCTACTTGTTTTTATGTCAAGAATGACATCACACATGACATCAAGACATTATTTGAAACATCAAACATAACCCAAAAACAAGTGGACATGACAAAAAAATGTTATCATAAAAAACATGTTTTTTTTCTAGTGTTGCCATTGAGCAGAACTGTAGCCAAAGCATCTTTTAATAACATCTTTACTAGATGGGAAAAAGAATAAATGATACCTAATTTCCTAATGACTTGAAATAAGAAGTCCTAAGAGACAATATCATTTGCCTTTGTAAAGTCAAGTTTGAGAAAAATCAAGCCATGTTGGATTCCCTTGCTTATTCCATCATTTCATATTGTAAGAGAATGTAATTTAGTATATGCCTAGATGGAAGAAATGCTAATTGTTCAAGACTTATAATTTTCTTAACCCCTAAAAGACCAACATGCCTTTTTTGGCAACATAGCGATTTTGGGTAGGTATGTGTGGCTAGAGATTTCTATATTTTGGAACCAAACTTTAGTAGAAGGTGTGGACGAGGAGTATCTTCAAAGCCCAACAATTTTCGTGACTTTTGACTACATGGTTGAAAAGTTATCACACAAAATGTTGTTTCTTTCTCCAGGTCTTTCTCAACTTCGGCAGTTCGGGCAGATCAGAAAAAATCACTTTTTTTCAGAAATAAAAATTTGAACTTGGTTTTATAGATTTATATATATACATGGAAAGCTTTGAATCATTCCATTTGGATTAATGAGTCAAAAGTTATGAAGAATTTTAGTTTGTGGGTAGTTATGGATTCTCTTCTCTAAAATAAACTTTGAAGTCCTTTATATTGCCCAATTTTCAATACTTTTGAAAAAAATTAAAAACATTGGGTGTAGGTTGTTTATTACAACATTTGAACCATTGGGATTGGCATTTTTCAATTCAATAAATAAATTGTTACCATTTTCGTATTTTGAATCATTCTCTACTTCTTTCTACTTACTATTTTTTTTGTACATGTTGAACAATTCCAAATGATATGAAAATTTTCAAGAATGTATCCAACTTGAATTGGAAAATGAATCCAAAGAGTTGCAAGCATTTTGGACATTTTTTCATACAAATGTGGCCTTTTGAAGTGCAGCTGCCCGGATTTTCGCAGTGGAAAAAAAATGATTTTTGTAACTTCAAACACTAATATCTTGCAATCTACATGGTGGAAATTTCTGAAATTTTTTCTACATCTTCCCAAACTAGTGAACTAAAAGACCCTATGGTTACATATGTCAAAAAATGTTCTTTTTTCTGAAATTTGGTAGTTGTCCTAGAAATGATAGTTTTGGAGTAGTTTGGTGGAAACATAGTTGTGGTCCTTTAGGGGTTAAGGATGGAATGTAGTATAATTTAGAGGCCCTTTTCTATTATTTTATATGAAACATTTAACAAAATTATAGGTCTCCAATTAAACAAGTTGGCTTGGTCTTCAGACTTAAAGAGAAAGTTAACCCCTAAAGGTCCAAACCGTATTTTCTGGCAACATAGTAATTTTGAGTAGCTCATTTTGAATGGATTTTTTCTTTTTTTTCTTTGAATTTTTCACACAACATGTGTCCAAAGAGTATCTTTAGGGCCCAACAATTTTCATAACTTTTGACTATATGGTTAAAAAGTTATGGCATGATATGTGATTTTGTTTGATCTTTGGGTAGTCCGGGCGGATCTAAAAACTTTTATTAAGAAATAAAATCTTTTAATTGGTTTATTATATTTTTTTTCTAAGTGAGAAGCTTTGAATCATTCCATTCTAATCAATGAGTCAAAAGTTATGAGGAGTTTTAGTTTGGAGTAGTTTGGGGTAGTTATATAATCTCTATTCTACAAAAAAGTTTGAAATTCTTTATTTTATTTAATTTTTAATATTTTTGAAAAAAAATTGAAACATTGGGTGAAGATAGCTTACTACTATATTACAACCAATGGGATTGTCATTTTTAATTTTTATAAATAAATTGTTCACAATTTAGTCTTTTCAAGCATTTTCTACTTTTTTTCTACTTACTATTTTTTTCCTATATGTTGTACAATTCCAAATGATTTGAAAATTTTTGGGCATATAACCAACTTTAATTGAAAAATGAATTCAAAGAGTAACCACAATTTTGAACATTTTTTAATATAGATGTGACCTTGTGAAGTACAGCTGCCTGAGTTTTTGCAGGGATAAAAAAAATGATTTTTGTCAATTCAAATGTTAATATCTTGCAATCTACATGCTAGAAATTTTTGAAATTTTTTTCACATATTTTCAAACTACCTTAATACAATATCCTATAGTTTAATGTGCCAAAAAATATTTTTTCTAAAATTTTGCACTTGTATTAGAAATTGCAATTTTAGAGCGTTTTTGGTGAAAACATAGTCAAAAACCTTTAAAGGTTAATAGTACCTAAATTCATTCTTAGGAGGAGGTGGCCTTGAACAATAGAGTCTTAGACCATCACCCCAAAGTCTTTTGTAATTGATTCCTAGAAATGACAAAAAAACAGTCGTTACCCCAACTAGGCAAGGACTTTGACTTGGCCCCATCTGAAGCAAAAAGTTGTGGAGTTCATTCTTGAAAAGCAACACCTTAAATTGTTGAGCCATCTCAAGAGTAATTTTTTGTTAGACACTAGCTAAAATGGCTTTGCCATTTACTATGTCTTTTGAGCTCTTGATATCTTGTATGTAAATTTAGTGTAAAACTCTATACATATAGATTCTCTTTCCCCTCAATCATTTGCAATATTGCTTGGAATGTTTCTTAATTCAGTAATAAATGCTAACTAAAGAGTCTTGCAAATCACTTTAAGAACTTTGTTGATAATTTGTCCTTATAAAGCCTCTAGCAAGCTCGTGAGATAATCTTACGTCCTTCAATTTTCTTGTTCTTCAATTTGGCTAGATTGGCTCGGATTGTAATGACCCCTTTTTGTATTTGAATGGAGTGAAACATATCTTTTAGATATTGGGTTTTTAGATCAAGGTTTGAACTCACTAATTTTTCAAGCTTTCAATTGCTCAAAGCTTTTCAAATGTAAAAACTCCAACACAAGCATGTCACATGCTTGAATTTGGTGAAAGAGGATATCCCTAATGGCATTGTACTCCAAATTGTTTTAATCGAGACTTCAACTTTTCCAAGATAGTAAGATGACATCATCCACTAGCTAGGCCATGGGAGTGTCTTGGCTAAACCTAGAGTTAGATATACAAGTGAGTGGCTTTACCTAGTGTTAATTCCATGTATCCTATATTCCCCAATTTTCTATAGATTACTTATTGAGGGCACAAATATATAAAATCTATCAAATCAAGCTGTGATATGAGAACTATCCTTTTGTGCATTGTTCCATGAAAATGAGAGGGATGGAAAGGTAAGAGAAGGTTCATAAAACTACAAAGATGCCTTCAGTCTATTGAAGAGAAGCCTTTCAAATTTTGTCATAATCTTGCCACACTTGCTAGACTTATCCTTGTGACTTTCAAACATGTTGAAATCCCCTAGCATAAAACATTGACAAGAGTTTGGAAGTTCCCTTGCCATCATGTCCTAAAGTATTTAGTGGACATGTATTTTGTATGGGGCATAAACATTGACACTATAAGAACCCTCCATTTTTGGTGATGGGCCCTAATTTATTATGATGGATTTTAGGTGATGTCAATGTTGACAATCCAAATTTTTGTATCAACAAAAATGTCCAATGTAACATCAATGTTAATATAAAAACATTGAACTGTCAACATTGATGTTACCTTGGACATTTCTGTTGACATAAATTTTTTGAGTTGTTAATACTGACATCACCTAAAATTTGTCATAAAAAATTAGGGCTTGTCATCTAAAACACGAGTTTCTTATAGTGTGAAAAGCCTAGATCTCCACCAAGAATTCTCTTCAAGATAAATCAATGTACATTTTCTACTAAAAAATGAGCCAAGATGTCAATTACTTGAAATTTGGTGAAGCATTGTATTTCTACATTCATCCATCTTCGAAACCAAAAGAACACTTTCCAATTATAATCATATACTTCATAAAATAAATTTGTCAACTTCATCCATATTTAAATGGAAAATGAAAAATTTGTGATAAAACAAGACTACTTTAATTTGGCTAAAAGTAAATATTTCTTTTCAGTTGGCACAATTTGGCTCCTATGGTACCATCTTGAAGGGCTATTACGTAGCCACAAACAAGTCTTCAAACTTTTACAAAAACTTAATATGATTAGTATAACCATTTAATCCCTAAAGCCCTAAATTGCATTAATTGACAACATAGCAATTTTGGGCAACTCATTACGAATGGGATTTTTATTTTTATTCTTTGAAATTTTCAAAAAACATTTCTCCAAGGAATAGCTTTAAGGCCCAACAATTTTCATAATTTTTGACAATACAATTAAAAAATTATGGCATGATATGTTGTTTTCTTTGAACAACGGGCAATCCAGGCAGCAAAAAAAACTTCTTAAATTTATTTTTTTAAGAAATAAAAATTTGAAATTGGTTTATTAGATTTATATCTATGTAAAAAGCTTTGAATCATTCCATTTTGATAAATGAGTCAAAAGTTATGAGGAGTTTTAGTTTGGGTTACTTTGCGAGTAGTTATAGAATCTCTACTCTAAAAAGAAATTGAAATTCTTTATTCAATTAAATTTTTATTATTTTTGAAAAAAATAAAAAATTAGGTGAAGATTATTTATAACAATATTACAACCATTGGGATTGGCATTTTTCATTTCCATTAAAAGATTGTTCATAATTTAGTATTTTGAAGCATTTTCTATTTTTTTCTACTTACTATTTTTTTCTTATAAGTTGTACAATTTCAAATGATGTGAAATTTTTTGAATATAAATACAACTTGCATATAAAAATTAATTCAAAAAGTTAACACCATTTTGAACATTTTTTCATACAAATGTGACCTTGTAAAGTGAAGCTACCAAAGTTTTCACAGGGATAAAAAAAGATTTTTGCCAATTCAAATGTTAATATCTTGCAATTCACACAATGGAAATTTTTGAAATTTTTTCCACACCTTTTTAAACCATATTACTACAAGATCCTATGGTTGCATGTGTCAAAAAATGTTTCTTTTCAAAAGATTTGCACTTGTATTAGAAATTGCAGTTTTGGAGCATTTTTGGCGAAAACATAGTCAAAAAACTTCAGGTGCTAAATTCCAACAACAAAAGATTCCATTTACTACAACTAAAAAGGAGCTAAGTGATTTTTTAAGCAAAGTCCCTAACATAAGTATTATTAAGTAATCTCCTTTAAAGAGATTTTTACTAAAATTTAATTAGAAAATTATAAAGTAGGACATTTTAAAACAAAGATGGCTCTAAAACAAAGCACCTTCTTAAATGTATCCTACTTGTACTTGTTGCTTTTTCATAGCCTACAACAATGTAAAAATATTGTACATTTTAGGAGGTCCTCCATTTTAGAGCCCTATGCCACTTCAACTTCAAAATTTTATAACTAATTCCATGAAGGTCCAAAAAATATGAATCCACTTGGATTATAAGTCAATTCCACTTGTCTTTTTAGAAAAAATTATTGGAAAAAATTTCAAGATAAGGTAGGGGGTTGTAAAAGTGACCCTTTACTAGCTGATTTGCAATTGGGGGAAGCTAAACTTCTTAAAACAATTTTTAGTAAATTTTTGTGGTAAGAAAAATGGAATTGGCATCTAACTCAAGTCGTTTCATATTTTTTGGACCTTCACGGAATTAGTTATGAATTTTTGAAGTTGAAAACACAATGGTTTCTAAAAGCGACCCCCTCTTGAAATGTACACTTCTGGTACATGTTAGAGGCAAAATCTACCAGATCGTTTTTAGAGACAGGGTCGCTTTTACAGCTCCCTACCTTATTTCATCCCCCTAAAATTTAGTTACAGCCTTAAGATGCTCCATTTAAGGACCTCCTACCTTATTCACACCATAGTTACATGTATGCCTAGCTTCACTTTCTTTATAGCTCAACATAGAGACTTACAGAAATGATCTCTAGAATCAGATAGAAAATGTAAGGAGTACAAAGCATGTAAGGCAGTCTACTCTTAAAGCAACCATTTAAGAGCCAATTGACTTTTCACGGTAGCTAAATTACTTGAAACATTTTTCAATAATTTTTTGTAGGAAGAAAAATGGAATCAACATCACCAACCCAAGTCATTTCATAATTTTTGGACCTTTGTAGAATTAGTTACAAATTTTTGAAGTTGAAATGCGGTTGTCACTAAAAGCAACTATCTTTTGAAATGTACACTATTTGTACATTGAAGAAAGCATAAAAACTACTTTAATAGTAACTTCCAAGATGGCTTCCTTCTAGTAGAACTTCGAACATGCCATGCATGCCATGTTTTAGACATACAATGGGAGTGAGAAAAAAGTTGAAAGACATATATATAGTTGCCACAAGTGTACATCACTCAAACATTCAATTTAGTTATAGAAAAACTCGTGTTCAACTTTGTTAGTATACTAATGTACCAACCTCATGAAATAGGTTTGGAATCCTCAAATACAAGCAATACCATCAAAAATAGTTGAAAAGGTAGGCTTAGACCCACACACACCCCAAAACCTTTTTGTCTCACTTTAAAGGCTAATATTTTCCAATCTATGTGATCAAACCTACCAAAATTCTTACCCATATTCTTTTTTTTAGATACTCATACACTTTTTGACAAGCCTTATAAGAGATCCTCCGATTGAATATGTGATAGATTTTTTATTTTTCAAATTGTACTAAATACATTGAAAACAATACTTTTCAATGGTTTTGGATACTAAATTATTAAGGAATTTTAGGTGCTAAGTATAATTTGTCACGACACATTAAAAATACGGTCTTTTAGGTTGCTTTTAATGAGTTCTACTTCAATTGTCCATTTTCCAAATCCCAATTCATTATGGTGACCATAAAATGAAAATTTTTCATGTCCTTCCACTCACAATAAACACAAGTCTATTACTAATAATTTTACATAAGGAAAATAAAAAGTACACTTAGTGAGTCATTTCAAGTTTTCCATTTATGATGCCCTAACTCTCTTGCCAAACCTCCCCCCAAGAAGTTATGTTTTTTATTCTTTCCATTTTGGGGCCAAATGTGGCCCACTTCTCCATTTGTCAAAAAAGAAAAGAAAATGTGGCCCATTTGCCTTGAGCACTCAGTGGGAAAAACTCCATGATCAGATTTTTATTTTTATTTATTTTTTATTTTTTATAACAAATGGAACATGATCAGATTTTGTTTCTTAGTTGCCGTTGCCACTCCCCAACGGACTCCCTCCGTCAACGATTGAACCAGACAATTAGTGTGACTAATAAAACTCATTAATAATATGCTAAATAAAAGTTAGTCCGAAAAGGGGGGCAAAAATAGGCTGGAAAAATAGGGTCAAAGCAATCAGACAGCCATACAAGAACGGTAACGGTATTATTCTAATATATAAATTGATTTTCTATTGAGAGAGATAGATGATCTCATCCACAGTACACGGATGAAAAAATGTATGATGTGCTCGACTGTGTTAAACTAGTTAGGAAGGTGGGTACACAAAGTCTCCAAAGTGCCACTTATTGGTATTGCAACTAGCTACTATAATTAGGACATTGAGATTTTCATATAGTCTTGATGGCAAGTGAAAGTGCGTTCCAAACTTCAATGCACCGAAAAACACAACATTTGGATAGAGTATGTAAAAGTTATCAAAGATCAAAGTCTATTTTCGAAAGTGTCATCTATAGTTTGTATATATGATTGATTTTGGAAATGTACACATGATATAGATGGCGCTTTATGATCAACTACACTTTTGGATGTACCTCCTTTGGTCAGTATTTTTTTTATTAAATTGAGAACCTCTCTAACCTATCTATTTAAAGACTATTTTGAAGTTCTGATGACCGCCCATCTACGTGAATGCAATTTATCAAAATTTATGAAAAAAAAGTCTTAAAAAGTCTTATATTAATGGATTCCAATGGGCCCCCCTAACCCCAACATTTGAATGTTAGTGGCCCCTTTGAACAACATAATCCATACATTGAGATAGGTTGTTTGTTTTGGTTTGGTTGTGAAACTTATGTTTGAGATCTCCTTGCCCATGCATCCCGAGTCACATACTCAATGGAGAGGGCTCTAAAATCGCCCAAGTTTTTGCAACCATCTAGGAGGAGGCTGTGAAATAGAACTTGGTTGTGAGTAAATGAATTTCCAATTACATTGGAGCATGATAAGAGTTTGTTTTCTCCTTCTTCAATGGATGGTTTCAGAGCCATAGTGGCTTCATTCTCAACTAAGTGAATAAAATAAGACTTGGTTGTTGAACCCCCTTCTTACCAGTGTTACAAAATCTAAAATAATGATTAATTCAAGCATTTAGGAAGGAACGCATTTAGAAACCACCTTGATTACTTTTTCCATGTTGCAATGCTAGTTCTTGAACAAAGCCAAATTTATTTCCAAACTGTGCATGTATGAGTTTGTGAGGCCTATTGATCACAAATAGGGCCCTTTGCCAGACTGTGTTTGAAAATTCATAACTAATTCAGTAATGCTTCAAAAAATATGAAACAACTTGTGTTAGATTCCTAGAATATTTTTCTTTGACAAAAAAATAAGTTCAAAATATTTGCATCAAAAGAAATACATGAAAAGGGGAGATCAGCTCTTAAATGAGCAGTTTCTTAGCCTCCTCCCTTAATGAAAGGCTTGCTTAGCATAAGTTAAGTTAATCCTGATTATGAGACTTGTTCTACAGTGCAGCAAATTATTGCAGCGGCAACTGTGTCACCAGTCATCCAAATTATTGGGACCCTCTAATGTAGTGAGGTGTGTGCCAATGGAGAACTTTATGTCGGAAGGTTCTTTCAAGGGTAGAGTGCATTGCCACAAAATGGAGTCAAACTAAGAAAGTGAAAGAAATCGGCAGTTAGTACAACAGGGGTTGTCACGGCTTCCAAAGGCATACGTTCTCCCTGAGAATGTGCGCATGTTGTTTGGTGGTGGAATGTGAGCACCAGGCAGAGCTGAAATTCCTAGAGAATTCCAAGTGCCATTTTTTCTCCTCCGGAGGTGAAGAAACAACACTTGCTCACAACTTTCTTCAAGAAATTTTTATCTACCACTGTCAAATTTCACCCCACAACGCTCAAAAACTTGTATTGGCCACCGACATGTTTCCTGTAGATTTATTAAATCCAAGTAATTCCATTCTCAAGTTTCAATTCTTGATGTTAGATGCACCAAAAGGGGGGTCACTACTCCTCCACCCTATACCAGTTTCTATTGGCTTCCGATTTATCTCACCAACTTCTGCCATTCCCTTAGAAAGTCAATTTTTCTAAAGAGCCATGACAACCTCTAATGTAACAATGACAATAACAATGAAAGAGGACGAAGAGATAAGTAGTTTAACCCTTTAACATTGTAGCAAACTTTTAGTGTCGAATAGATGATAAAGAATCTTCCTTTGTAGGATAGAAGTGCAACTATCCATCTTTCATATTAGGATGGTATCAAAATGCATGATTTCCACAACCACCACTCCGTCCTTCAAGAGTTAAATGGGTTTCCATTAGGACTGTGTCTCTTAGTTTAGCAGGGTTTTTTTTGAAACAAATGGACGAATTCCATTGAAAAGAGGAAAAAGCACATCGAACCAAAGGAGACTGCAAGACGTTAAATCAGTCCCAAGAAGGCGTGACAAAGGGCTAGAACATGGCTCCAGTAGAATAAAACTCATTTTACCAGGGGTTGATTGAGGTTTGGGGTTTATGTTATTGTTGGACTTTTTGGTTGTGGTTGGGTCTCCTGAGACTAATTCAGGGTCTCCGACACCAAATATGAACTCAGAATTTGAAAGAAAAAAATTTGATGCAAAAAATAAAAGAATTCAGCGTTTACCCTATGGTAAACTCAGGGACTTCGTGGGACTGATTTAACATCACTAGCCATCAAACACTACAAGAGAAAGGGGTGTTTTAAGTATAGTCCTAGAGATAACATTTTAAGTAATGACCTTTTTTGGAGACTTTAAGTAAGAAATAAGTGTCTTTCCAGTAAAATTATACTAAAAAGACACTTATTTCTTACTTAAAGTCTCCAAAAAAGGTCATTACTTAAAATGTTATCTCTAGGACTATACTTAAAACACCCCTTTCTCTTGTAGTGAAATTGACGACAAATAAATTTTAAAAAACTGATGGTAATTTCTTTCCACCCATCTCAATTACGGAGTATTAGTCAATTAATATTACCCGTGAAATAGGTCCACGATTAACCCACATGCCAACTCACAAGCACGGCTAAAAAACTACCCCCCTGGGCGATGAGTCCGTTGCCAAAGCTCGGAGGAAAGTGCAGCCTCACTAAATTCTACTCCTCACTAATTATGAGTATTTTCTCTGCTGAGAAAATTATGGGACGAGGCCCTTAAAATAGTCCCAACATCCAGAACTGAATTAAAGTGGACTAACTTAGAAATTCAATTCACTACAAAAAAAGAACTGTAGGTACCAATGGGTCGCGTCTATAGTAGAGCGACAAGCCGTTTGCGGAGGCCATTTTACCCCCCTGTTTTTATCCTTGGGAAAATGGTGGAACGTTTTATTTGCTGTGCAAAGTAAAAATTTGCAAATTCTGAGTTCATAATATTTGCAATCAGAGACTCCAAATTAGTCTAAGGAGGTGTTTACATCCACAAAAACAAGGCACAAACTAGGGGGCTTTCTTTTTTACTTTCACCCTTGTCTGGAGCTCCGCACACGGCTCGTCGCACTACTTTAGACAAAACCATACCAATGTATGATACTCACAAGGAGGGAAAACATCGATCTTTTAGGAAAAATCTTGAAAGTGTATTTGTTTTTTTGGAAACAAATGGCAATCAGTGATCCCAAAACTGGCTAAATTTTGCTCAGTTTCTACTTTATTTTTCATGCCCTCAGTGTAAATTTTTTTTTAAATCTTCCAAAACTGAACATTTTGCTAAAAAACCCTGAATCTGTTTTGAGATCACTGATGGCAATCTAGCGTCAGCCGAGGCTCCCTTAAAGTGGAAAAAAAATCAGTTACTTAAAAATCAGTCATGAATGAACTTTTTCCCCTGCAATGAAATTCGTCCATGTGTTTCAAAAAGAAGAAAGAGAGAGAAAACCAGTCACGAATGATGAGTGCCGTAGAAAGACTGAACAGTAAGTTAGAGCAATAATTGGGAATTACTGTGGATTTGAACATCCTGGTGGGGGCCGTGAATGTTTTGTATGTTTTACATCTGATCAAACTAGGACTGAAAATTTTCTTCAAGATTGAAAATTTTCTTCAAGATCCGAGTACACTAAATGGTGAAATGAGGTTGCATTTACAATTAGGTTGCCAAACCTACAATTACAAGAAAGTTACTGTACAAGCCATCAAAGCCAACGAATATTTCTACAAATATAACATTGTTGATTGGTTCACTTTGCTCCTCGGTAGTGGAGGTATAATGCAATTCTAGATAATAGAGAATGAGTTAAATTATGATAAGGGAGAGGCAACCAATGGCGTCCCCGTACCCAATGCCTTCCGTTTCTACAACACACACTCATTTCAGGCTACATATGTAGGTAGGCAGTGTATGGCTTATTTCTTTTGACCTAAAACAATAAGCAGTCTATAGTCCCGCTACATTTCTGTTCTAGAATGAATGACTGACTTAGAAACGGATGGCATTGGGTACAGGGACGCCATTGGGTGCCTCTCCCTTATGAGTTGAACTATTGGTTGGTTAGTTGGAATGTTTTGGTGAGGTGGTGTCTATAGATTGGATTTGTAAAGAGTGGGTACAATGCTCAGAGAATTTAAGTAGTTATGACTTTGACACATATATTTAAATCAATAGTACCTGGGGAAATCTCAACATTGGAGGCTCCCTCATTCCACAAGAACAAAAGGGACCCCTCTAGCACTAGTTAACAATGTCATGTACTTTCATTTGTGCATATGGAGGAACCCTAAATTTCAACTATACTAAAGAGTGAAATTAGGTTGTGTTTACAATTAGGTGGCTTTACTACAAGAAAGTAACTCCCCAAGCCATCAAAGTCAACAAATATTTCTCCAAATACTTCTATTTGTAAACATGGAGGTTCATAAGTTCTATCTACACTAATAACTCATTCAAAAATATTTTTTTCTTGCATAGTAATAATAAATATTTACATAGTGTGGAATGTTGAGAAACTAGTGAGGGGCAACCTAATTTTACTATTTAGTATAGATGTCTTGGAGAGTCTTTTACAATGTGTTCTATGAACAATGAAAATGCACTAATGTAAAGAACTTCCTCCATCTATCCCAAAATGATGTTCTAGTTGGACAAAATGATCGAGACCTCATGTTGAAAATATTTTTTCTTGCAACTTGTTTTAGAATTTTAAATAGAGTTTGGTGCATCCCTATTCTCCCGAAACCTTTGAGTTTCCAAGCCCTTTTCAAAATGTAGTAGTAAGCTTATTGCAATGAATTTTAGGGACACAAAAATCTTAATCATTTGGTAAGAAATCATTATTGATGAGGGTAAATTTTTTTTGCAAAGACAGGATTCAACAAATTTGCTCTTATATTTTGTTTTCAATTGATTTGTCTTCTACTTTTGGTTTGTAAATTACTATAGTGAGTCAATTATTGATGCTCTCTTAGGATGAACTTCAATAGTGAACATCTCTTTGTTGTTGGTTCAAAGTTCCTAACTTTGATTTAAGCATGTGTTGATTTAATTTTATTGGTACTAGCTAGCCAAAACAAGACTAGGCTTTGCATTGATGGAAGCTACTTAAGAAAAAATTTGAATTGGATCTTCTAAGGTGAGTACACCTAAAATTGCACCTCACCTAAAAGTGCCATCTACAGTTGCTGTACATTTTTGGATTCCATTATGTACCTATTTGGCTGGAGCGCTTTTAGAATCAAACTTTGAACCTTAATAACTTTTGCATATTGTACCCAAAATGCTGTGTTTTTTGGTGCATTGGAACGTGCTTTCACTTGCCAAGAAGACTATATGAAAATTTGATAAGACCAATAATAGTTACTAGGCATGGTACCAAAAAGTGGCACTTTTAGGTGTACCCACCTTAAATGTATAAAGTCTCATATAGATTAGTTGCATGTTTCCTAATTAAAAATATACTTTATTTTTTCCATCTAAATCATGTTCACCTTTTGACTAATTGCAATAGATTATGACTTTACATCCATCCACATCATTCACATGATGGCTTGTAAAGAGAGGTTGGAGTTCATATAAGCCATTTATGAAATAGTCAATTGAATTGTAGAACAATGAATTAGGTATCAATCATACATTTTTTCTACAAACTAGATGAAAATCATGGAATGGTGAAGATCTACAACTCTCTTATAAAATTATATGATAAAAAGGGTTTTGGTTCTAAGGTACCTTCATTCTTTCCAATTGTCTTGTGCAATGTCACAAAGAGAGTAATATGAAAGGCTTCACCCAATAAAGCCATCAAGGAAATAAAGTGTGAAATGAATGACTATCAAAGAAATTGTAGAAATGAAAGATGCATCTATTTGTTCAAGAATTCAATTGTTTTGGGGGACTAACTACCTTTGTGACATGTCTCATTATATAAAGGTTAACAAAATTAACCTCTAAGATGGCCAATTGCAACATCCACTACCTAGATTATGAATGTTTTCAAGAGCTTATTCTATGAGTTATGGAAACTTGATGAAGTGCATTTAATTAATATGCAAAAAAATTAATTTTTATCCAAGTTAGACATTGTCATTGGATACCCTCCCACCTAGACTCTTAAGAGTTAAATTGATTCTCACATAATTCCATAGTAAAATCATTCCAAATACAAAGTATAAGTGAATGAACCACCAAATGATTATGCTATAGTGAACCAAGAGCCTCATTTATCCTTGACTTTAATCCTAGGAAAAGTACAAATTAAAGTTAAGATAGGTGTAGAAGATAAAATTAATCAACGGCACAATATAACATTGTTAACTAGTGCTAGAGGGGTCCTTTGTGTTCCCGTAGAATGAGTGAGCCTCCAACGTTGAAACTTTCTAAGGTACTCTTGATTTAAATATATGTGTAAAAGGCTTAATCCCTCAATGCCCAAGGGGCCCAAAAGTGGCCACACATAGTCTAGAAGTCCGATTCAAAGTGCAACAACTTTTGCATCCAATGTCCAAATTCAATGAAACTTGTTAGAAAAGTTATGCATACTAGTCTAATTTGTAAGGTAAAATTTTAGATCAATATAAGATGTACAATTTTTTCCTGGAAGCCAATTGAATTTCATAGTTTCAATTTGAGTTCATTAAATTGTACTTGATGGTTGCAACTTTGGGGGCTTGTATTCCCTTCATCCAATGTTTGTTTTCAATAGAAATTTATTGGGTTATGTTCTTTTAGATGTCTGGTTACTATGGCGGAATTTTCATGGCAAAGCAAGTTGTTTTAAATGTTTGAAAGAAATTCAAAGTTCAAAAACCAAACATTTTGGATTACAATGAACTTTGGTGGCTTGTTTCTTCTTCATATAGAGTTTGTTTCTAATTATTATTATTTTTTAAATTGTGCATTCTAGTCTACTTTGTCTGGCTAAAATTTCATATCAATCCAAGACATTGTGAGTGACTAAGAAGCATTTTAGAAGTCGTTGGTTTCGTGACACGTGTGTTTTTGGCTCCCTTTTTTGCTATATTTTTTACATTTCAAAGTCATTTTGCAAATACAATGAATCAATTGAATGTTGATTTTGAAGCACTTTCTAGTTTTAAAAGTTTTTCATTTGAGTAGGTGTAGAAATGAATCAAATTTCACCTCCAATTATGTTTTTGAGAAAATTTTAGCATTTTTTTTCAACACTAAAACATTATAATCTTGCAATGTATGCAACCAAAAGACTCCAAATTTGATCCACGTCATCTACAACATGCACACTAAAAAGATTGTACAATTGAGATTTTCATACCTTAGTGACATGTTGGCTTATAAGGCTTGAAAAGTAATAATGTTTTTACACCTAAAAAGGCCTTGGGCCTTGAGGGATTAACCACTTACACTCTCTGAGCATTATACCCACTCTTTACAAACCACATACATCACCTCACCAAAACATTCCAACTAGCCAACCAATAGTTCAACTCATATTATAACTTCACTCATTCCGTCATATCTAAGATCGCATTATTTCTCGACTACACAAGAGAGAATTGAACCAGGTAACCTATAAATGGCATGGAGGCCATTTTTTCATCGATGAACAAGTGAGATTCTTCCTGTGTAGGACAGAATTGCAATTATTCATCCTTGGAATTGGGGTTGGAAAGGGAAGATCTTCTACAATGCTTCAACTTCCAATGAATGATTTTGAACTTTTTTTGAACCAATGATTCCCTCGGTATCAAAATTATTTCATCGTTTCACAATGTCATGAAAATAAGCGTCTTTTTTCTACATGCGGTCGGTCGGTCGGTTCAGCTCCGGCTGAACGGAACGGTCAGTCCGCAACGACTGGAACTCACGAATGGTGAGTTCGTGAGCCCAGTCGAGGCTCCATATTAGTCAAGATTCGACGAGCAATAATTCATCAGAACTGAGATGAATTAGTGGCCCTCATCCCGCGCCCGCCCATTGCTGGTTTGATGCGGACCCCTTGTCTACTGTACTGGACTCTCCTCGCACTCCCTTCTCTCTTCTTCTTCGGCTTCCATCGCCTGCAATCTCTTGCTCTCTCTTGCATCAGCTCCGTCAGAGCCAGGCACCTCTGGCGAAGCTTAATAACTGACTCCCCTGCCGCAACAAGCAATCATTTGGGGAGCTTCGCTACTGCCATTGTACGTGACTTCGTGCTCCTCTGCCACTGTACTTGTGGCGACTTCAGTACGTAAGGTAAGGTAGTTCTCTGACTTCTCTCTGATCTGTGGAGCGTTGTCAGTCGGATTTACCATTTGGCTCGCGTGTCTGTCCAGTGCGGTTGCCAGGTAGTCGGTAGTCGGCGCGCGAGAGGGAGAGTGATGAGGTTCTGGTGGAGGTTTTTGGATTTGGATGTGGTGTAGGAACGTGTCTTTGGTTGGAATGCGCGGCATCGACGAGGTGAAGCGCTAGAGTTTGAGGTTAGATGTGTGGCGTGTTGTTGAGATTTGATGATTTCGGAAGATCTTGGAAGTTTTTTTGGTTGAGGCTTCTTTTAAACTGTCTGCATTTGTGTTTGATTCTTGGCCGAATGGCATTGTTGTTGTGCAGGAGAGGATTGAGAGTCTCTTGTTGGATTTGGAATTTAGAGTATGGTTTTGAGGGTTGTGTGGTGAATTTGATGTGTTGTTGCGGCTGTGACTTGGAAGTGTGTCGGGAATCGGCACCAGTTGTTGCCGACTCTCGGTGTACTGTTCACGTTGATCTTGTTACGTTACGCGTGTTACCGATTTTATTTGTCTGAGCTGAATAGGTAGATCTTTAGTTTCGATCGGTGGAGTGTGTGCTGTTGTTTAGAACGTGTTTGTTGTGTTGCTTTAGTTGATATGCTCACTGCGTACGTGGTTATTTGGAATGGTTTCAGGTGGTGTCTGTTCACTGTGTGCGGCGTAGCGAGCCTGATTGTGGAATGAGAGTTCGATTGCGGACAGCGAGATTGCTCTGTGAAGAGTTCGGTGCAGGGCTTTAGCGACGTTGCTTCTCGGATCTGTCCTTTCCTGTCTGACGTGTGAAGTTTGGAACACAATGGACAAAACACTTGCCGGATCTGTGAAGGTTAGTCCCGCTCCCCTCGACGGAGCGAGCTCGGTTGAAGCCTCTCCGAATTCGAAGGACGAATTTCGTGTTCGTGTCCACGACCACGATGAGCACACGTTCGAGCCCTCCCCAGCCGTGCCTACGAAGCCGAAGGGATTCGTCCCAAAGAAGCACCGCTATCTTCCCATCGCCGTGCCCACCATTATGGTAGGCAACATCGTCGTGTTCATCCTGATGATGTACTACAACAACTGCCCCAACCACATCGCTGCCGATCGCAAATGTGTCGCCCCGTGGCTGAAGCCGCTCTCATTCCAGCCGTGGCAGGAGAATCCCATGCTCGGGCCTCGCACTGCTGCCATTCTGAAATGGGGCGGGCTTGAGAGCAACCTGGTGGTGAAGCACGGGGAAGGCTGGCGTCTCGTTTCCGCCATAATTGTCAATGGCGGCATTCTGCAGCTCATCTTTAACCTGATCGTGCTACTCATCGTGGGAACGCGGATGGAGTTTAGGTTTTGGTTGCTCAGAGTGAGCACGGTGTATGCCATCTCTGGATTCGGAGGGAGTGTCCTGTCGGCGCTCTTCATTCAGAACCAAGTCTTCGCCGGCGCGGGCGGTGCCATCATGGGACTAATTGGAGCTAGCCTCGCGGATTTGTTCATGAACTGGCCAGTCACAGAAAGAAAGATCTTAAAGCTCGTTGACCTTTTTCTCTTCGCGCTCATCAGCTTGGGTTTCGGTCTCATGCCTCAAGTGGACAACTTTGCCAATGTTGGCGGGCTCGCCACGGGGTTTCTCCTTGGCCTCGTCCTCTTGAAGCGTCCTCAAAAGGGTTTCAAGGACACCAGACACCTCACCGCGAAAGAGGCTTACATTCTCAACAACGAAGATCCTGACGCCCCTGAAGTGCCGAAGTACAAAACTTCACAGCGAGTCGTGTCAGTGATCGCGTTTTTACTGGTCGTTGCTCTTCTAGTTGCGGGATGCATCTTTCTATTTTGGGAAAGAGCTAACAATATTAGGGTTAACAAGAGCTGCTCGTGGTGCCATTACGCAGCTTGTGTTCCTAATCTTAAGTGGGATTGCCCAGGAACTTACAGAAATTTCTGAATGAAGGATCTCTTCGTTCTTGCCTTGTCTCTCAGCTTGTGAGAGAAGATAATTTATGCCCGCCATCTCTTCTCTTTAGAGATGGTTTGTTTTACGGTTAAGTCCTGTTCCTCATCCTGCAACGACGATAGTAGATCTCTTTCTTCAAATGCTGATTGAAGCTACTGCAAGTAATGACGGTGACTTAGATGATTGAATTTCGGCGGGGTCCGGGGATGGAGGTGTCTGCAGTCCAGAGCTTGGACTTGGTGTGCAATTAGTGAGGGAATTAAACCCATGTATCAGACGTGAACCAGGAATGTTTTCATCATTCCTGATGTAAATGGGTTTTGAGATGAAAACCTCAATAACAATCGCAGGAGCCGGTATGATATATTACATGAGAAGCAGAGGATTGTTATTATTGTTTTTTAGACTTCTAGAACTCTCGATGCATGGGGCGCGCGTTTGCGCGCGCTCTGTAATCAAGTTGTCTTGTAATGGATTCAACTTTCCGCTACTAAGCGGCATCCCACCTTTTTCTGCCCTGCTAATAAGGCTCCCTCTGTACGAATGCTTTCTGTCCAGATCTGAAAGGCAGATGTGCCCTTGTGAACCTCATGTCTCTCTAGCTGAAAGTTGGGTTCTCGTACTGCCTTTCTAGCTGTGCGTTTGATGCTTATTCTCCCTTTCTCCTACTGTCAGCGTGAGTCTCGTCACACACTCTTCTCATGGCTCTCCCTACTAGAATTTCAATCCTTGGCGGGCATGTGAAAGCAAGAAATACTAAGGTGCAACAAGTAGTTTGTACCTCTTGCACTCGAATGAAAGGTAGTATATATACTGGAGCTTTCATGAAGCAGTAGGCACGATGTCGGTCCCTGGGAAATTGGAATCATGGTGGGCTGATGGATTCGTGTCACGTTGGAGAGAGTGATCCCTTTGTTCTGGAAAGAGAAGTCCAGTAATCCACCTTTGAGTTGATTACATTTATTTTCTATTGTTTGAAACAAATGAAACGGACCACCTTTGAGTTTTGACTGTCAGACTTTTGCAAAGAGATTCAATTTTTTTTTTTTTTTTTTTTTTTTTTTTTTTTTTTTTTTTTTTTTTAAACAACTGGGCAAAAGAGGGATTCAATTTTGACAGGTCACCTGGGTCAGGGGATCGGACCAGAGAGGTTTCTCCGATCTTCACTCTGGTTTGACTCTGGGGAGTTTTTTAATTGGAAATGAAAGTGGAGGCCCTCATCATGCATCATGTGCAGGCAAGAGCCACTTTCACTGAAGATACTTATTTGGCGACTTTGTATAATTCAGATTATCATTTATGGTCGAGGTAATACGTTGCCATGTTCCGTAGCTGGAAGGTGGGTACTGGGTACAGCTAAAGGTGCCACAAATTGGAACTGTGCCTAGTTACTACTATTAGGGTCCCTGCCAACCAAAGGGGCAGGGAGAATTGACCCCCTCGCTCGGCCACTTGGGTAAAATGCTGTAATTTTTTAATTTTTCACACAAATTTTTTTTTGCAAATTTTGAATTCATATTTGCTATCAGAGACTCCAAATTATCTAGGGGTGAAGTAAGTAGGAGTGATCATGGCCCAAACTAGGGGGCTTTTTGTTTTGATTGCACCTTTGGTAAAACATGGTAAGGCCGAGCGAGGGGGCCAATCCATCAGATCCACCTAAGCAATTTATCAGAGGTATGATAAAGTCTATCATCGGTGGTTAAAAAAATCCACCATTCTGTTCACATTTAACATTTCAGAACCAGTTATTGTGAGGTTCGATGAACTTGAAAACTTTTGCGTGGGTTTGGTATCATGCAATTAGTGTTTGTATCCTTCGCATCAGGGCTAAATTAATGAAATCCCATTCCATAGCACCGCCAATAGTCAAATTGCATTCCCATTAGAAAATTGGTGTTAATTATTGAATTCTTGTTTCTCTTGCCCATGCAAACGCCAAAATTGATTTCAAAATTCTTATTAGAAAAAATATGGATTCTGTGGAGGGCCGCTAAGAGGTGCCGGAGAGACCCATCGAAAACATTTATTTTCACTTTGATAGTTTTTTTCCCCTATTGACGTTGGTGTTAGTATTGTTGTTGTTAGAGTATTTAATCGTAAAGGAAATGAAAAAAAATTCAAGTTGCAGCTTCCAGCTTCCAGGTGGACTGTGAAAGAGGGAACCTGTCATCTCTCCCTGACAGATTTAGAATTAAAAAAGAAGAGATGCTTAAGATATTCACACAAGTTGAAAGGCATCTCTGTCAGCAATTTCATCCTTTCTATAGCTCAGTAGAGGTGCAGTAGAGGTACACTAATAGATTGGCTTGTCAAAGTTTGGCGGCCCTCCATAGAGTCCATATTTTCTCTAATGTTTTGCGCTCTTTGATTTTGAGCGACATGTTTTAAATTAAGCGCCCTTTTGAATTCCAAAGTTCAAATTGCCGATTCAAAACTCAACATGATTTCTATTCCATGTTGGTGTCGTTAGTTTATATGATCCTTTGTTTGTAAACCTACTAGGTGTAAGAGTGAGTCACAAACTTTGGTTAGTTTTGAGCTTTTCGTTCGAGAATCACAAACCTTGCTTTGTATGTGATCACAATTTCGACAATGTTAACAAAGCCGGAAGAGATTGTAGGCTTTTTAGCAACATTGATTTTGCTATTGCAGAACATTCACAATAGTTTGGAGTCATGAGAGGAAGTGAAAAGAGAATATCCAATGGAGATCTCACCTTTCCATTGAGTTCATAGTATAGTCCAACAGATGGATCAAATTGTCTCTTCTGTTCATCATGCCTTCCGCATGTACAATGCAGAAATACTATTGGATGGAAAATTGGGATTTTGGAGTAAGCCAAGATCAACTGCTTGGTTCTCTGTCTTTCTATATACAAAGTACGATGACTTAAGGTCGATTGCAAATTTTAGAATGACCAAAGAGTCATTATTCTGATTAACAAGTATCTTAGAACCATATATTCAAAAGCAAGATACTAAATTTCGGAAAGCTATTCCTGTCAAGGTTTGGACAGTAGTGGCAATCTATAAGATTGTACAAGGTGCATCACTTTTGGTTGTTTCGGAGTTTTTTACAATTGGTGAATGTACTGTTTCATCAAGGTTGCGGGAAGTTGTTAATGTGATCAACATTGTTTTTAAAAACAAGATCCAATGGCCAAATCATGACATCTATAATGGACCATCTAAGGGCTGAACCTGAATTTCAGTGAGGTAAAACTTATAGAAATGTTTTTCAATAAATTTTCCTTGAAAGGCAAGTAGAATTGATATATAACCCTAGTTATTTCATATTTTTCTGAGCTTTGTAGAATTAGTTATCAAATTTTGAAAGTGGAAGGGCATAGGGTTCTAAAATGGTGCCCTAGCTAAAATGTACATTGTCAGTACATTGCTGAAGGCTATAAAAAAGCAACATGTACAAATATTGTACATTTAAGGTAGGGCACCATTTTAGAACCTGTTCCATTTAAGAGCCTTCTACCTTAGTATACACTATACCAATAATGGTAATTAGTGTTAGCAATAGTAATTACAAAGCACAACACTAATTGTCAACAATCTTATTAATGTTACCAATACTAAATATCAACATAAACACTATTTGTCAACTATCGAATGTAAATTTTTACAAAATTACATTTAGTGTTACATATTATTTCATCAAATTGCCATGAAAAAATATAAACCTAAATATGTGAATTCATGGATGATGAACACAGTACTAAATGTAAACTACATGAAATTTATCTAAGTATGTGAGGTAAAAGTTTAGACAACACTATTAGTAATGTAATACTAAATACCATTATTAGTGTAGCGTGCCATGTGCCATTACTATAGTCTATAGATTGTTTTGTTTTGTTATATTGAGATCTTCCAAATTATGTGTCTCCTAGTCATGTTCCTAGTATCATCAAAAAGTTTTAAGCTAGGAATGCACAAACTTTGATTTATGGTGTTTGTACTTATTGTATGAAAGTTATTGAATTTGAAATTTTGTATGGTTTAAGAAATCCAAAAAGTAATTTCAAATATATTTTGATTATAGCAACAACATAGGGCATGTTAGTCAATATGAAAGTAAATGTATTTAAGAAAAAATTTAATGCATTAAAACTTCATAATTCAATAACTTTCACATTATAGGTTCAAATGCTATAAAATAAAACCTATATTTGGATGCAATTTTGGACTTCAAACAAGCTTTACAACTAAAGATTCAATTAACCGTTTGGCAATGGGTTCATGATGAGGTGAATGCTTGGCTCAAGTTTGACCATATCTAGCTTAGGTCTCATATTATGGCACATAGAGAAGATTCTAGCATTATTTGGAGTAAGAGGTGTCTTACTTCTAGCACTTGTATGTAGGCTCTTTTTTGTTCTTGCTCTTCCTTTTCTTCACTGGATTTAGGCTTGGTTGTTGTTTTCTCTAGTTCTTTTTAATGTAATGGTTCCATTTATTCAAAAAATTAATAAAATAAAGCTTATGTACCCTTCCTTGCTAACACTTTCCAATGATACAAGTGACATGACTAGGGGACACACACATTAGAGGATTTTTGAGCTCTAAAGAGGGCTTCTAAGAGGGGTGGTTGGAAGGGTGCTTTTGTATTTAAATATTATCCTTGAGGAAGACTATTCCCCTATACTCGCTCATTGGAAAAGAAAAGAAATATTGATGTACTTTTGTGGGACAATAGCTTCCATTGGGTGGGTCATGGAGACCATGATGAAGCTTTGTCATTTAAAATTTGGGTTTAGGACATGAGGATGACACAAGTACTATCCAACCATGAACATTATATTGTACAACCATTAAAATAATAGTATAATATTGTACATCCACTCTACTAATGGATTCTTCTTTGACAACCATCAATATGATATTGTACCATCCAAATTTAATATTTGGTAATAGTACCTTGTTGGTTTGTCATCTATTGTAGTCCTCACTTGTACTTCACACAAGATAGCAACAAGCAAGTAGGTACTTGTGCTACTAGTTTTGCTCTTCATTAAATAGGAGTGCATGTCAATCTTTTGGGGCCTTCTATGCACCTCAAAAATCCTCTAATGAATTTGGGAGATTTCAATACAACAAATAAACAAAAAAAAAACTTATTTTAAAGGTACAAAACTATGGATGGATAGATTTCAAGAAGTGAATGCATACTTTTAGCGAATACTGTGATTCAACTTCAAAAATTCATAACTAATTTCACAAAGTTCAAAAAAATATGATGGGATAGATGTCAATTCCATTTTGTCTTTAAATTTTTTTTATTAAAAGACATTTCAAGAAGTTTGACCTTCCAAAATTAATTTTCAATTCTTAAATGGGCACTTTATAGATCCTCCTACCTTAAGTAATAGAATACTACAATATTTAATCCCTAGATGGCCATTGTTCCTTTAGGAGACAAAATGAATTTTAGATAGGTTCCTATGACTTCAATTTTTGGTAAAACTTTTCAAATTTTTTTGATAAGATAGAAAAACTTATTAGATTTGTGGGAATATAATTTTTATTTTAATTAGTGTCCAAAAGCATAGTGGTGCTATTCTATGAGCATGTGAGAGTGAACTTGTGAGTGTAGAACAAGGAATTTGTAAATTTAGAGCTTAAAAATTTGAAGAAGCATTAGAAAACTTAATTATATTAATAAAAATAAATTCCATCTTAAAATTTGAATCAAATTTTTTTATTTTTAATAAATTTCAGTGCTTATTATTGTGGACCTATTACTATGGACCTAGTATTATGGTTATGTTGAATTCAAGATGAAAATTTTAATTTTAATCTTACTTAGAAGTATATATTACAATGGTGAAGAACTTAATTGATATGAAAGATGAATGGAAATGGAATTAAGTTTGTATATAATATTGGTTGATCATTATCCTATAATAATGTACATCCTCTTGGGGCCTAAGGAAAGGTAATAATAATTTTCTATTGATGTATTGTCATTGGAATTGTTTAGATTTTAGAAATTTAAAACTTGTTGATAAAGATCTTTGCTACATTGAATTTAATTTTGGTTGATCCTTGTCTTGAGAGGACTTATAATGCTACAAGATAATGATCAACTAAAATGAAGAGGGATTTCATTATATATAGAAAGAGCTTAGCTCCACCAAATTTCATTTTGTTTATGACTATCTTATAGTAATATAGGTCTTAGACTCAGAGGCCAATGTACCTACATTTTTATCTTAATGTATCAATAATCTAACTTGTTAAGATTTTAGAAGAAAAATATTTGGTTTATAGGGATTTATTTTGTAAAGAATGAACTTAGTTATACAAGATTGTTGATGAATTGATCATTGCCCTCTTGTGGGATCCACTAAGGAATACACCTCTTCTTTCTTGATCTAATGGTTGTTTAGTTGATTACTTCCTTCTTGTTTCTTGGTACCTTTCAATGCTAATAAGAGGATTAAGTGTTCGCCATTTTGATATGATACTTATTGAATTTTGCAAGATTTTTTATAATCACTCCCCTCCATCTTGTTTCTTAATACCTCTTTGTGCCAAGGGGAGTCCCACGGATGAGGCCAAGGGAAGAAATAAAATAAATTTAAACAACACATGCATACATACACATCTCAAGCATGCGTAAATACATATTTTCATCCAATCAATTTTTTTTGAAGATTATTGTTTTAATTTAATCCTAAACATTTTTGTGTTTACATTTTAATTTTTTTCTACAATAATTATAACAATGACAATTTTTTCTCAAAATAAATTGAATTTTATATATAATAGTAGATATTCCATAATTTCACTTATTAAAATTGTAAGTTTGATATTTGAATGCAATTTAAAAGACTAAATTTAGTTCATATAAAATATTTGACCATCTTGCAATGGATATAGTCTTTTAGGGGTTAAGATTTGAACTTTATTATGTTCAAATAATACATTTTGGATGTAGAATAGGTCACCATATTGTAGTATCTAAGACAAAAAAGAAGGTAATACAAATCTAAATTAGGAGTGCTATGTGTTGTTGGATTTCTCTCATTGTGATGACTAACTTTTGTATATCTCAATTCATATGTTTTTTATATAAAAAAAAAATCCATGTTATATCCAAATTTGATTTCACAAGACTTTAATTATTCTTAAGTCAATCTTAGAATACAAAGCTTATCATTGAGGTAAGTCTATAATTACCCCCTAAAGATCCAAAGGATAGTCTAGATTTCCAAAATTGTGAAGATATACTATAAAATACAACGTAGAGCAATAATTTAATGATGACTTTCTAGCAATTGCTATAAAATATGATTCATATATCATATTCATTCAATTAAATCAATTAGTATTCAAACCAATATTATTCAATGAAATATAAAGTCAAAAATTGAAAATTTCTTCTAAAATTGATTGTAGATTGAATATTTATAATTTTTTGAGAGTTTCTTTCCTTTTAATCTCAATGATGTTAGAGAATTTTGTTTTTTGAAGTTGTTTTTGAAGAATTATTTTTGAACTAAAATAGGTTCCTTCTCAAGGCCAAAAATTCCGATACCTATTGAATGATATAATATTTGCAAAGCAAAGTCTTCAAAATCTATAGCATACAAAATAGTAAATATAGCAAATTAAAACAATCCTACTAGTTTGAATTGTTTATAGAATTACATTGTGAAAATACAAGTAGCAATTATAGAGATTGATGTGACAAATTATCAATTAATTTTATATTTTACACCTAATAATTACATGTTTGATGGAAAAATCAATAATATGTGGTTTTTAAAATGAAATAATTATATTATAAAATATATAGTATAAATTATTATTTTTAATTATGAATGAAGGTTAGAATGAAAAACATAATTTTTTAATTTAAATTTGAAAAATATTTAAAAAGAAGAAAATACAAATGAAATACTCACAATAATTTGTGATTTCTTGTGTAATATGAATTCCACACATAGAGTTTACAACTGCAATAGTTCTTTTAATTTTCAAATATTCTCAAAAATTTAAATTGGAGAGAAAACCAAAACATGCTAAGCTTCATTTGATTAGTTTTAATCAATAACCAAAAATGATTATTTTTTGAGACTTTTGATAATTAATAACTTATCCACTTTTTTGATGCACAAACCTTTAGAATTAAAATGCCACCCAAATAAATGATACTACGGTAATCCTATAATTACCAATCCAACAGTGGACGCCAAATTTCAGTACATATACTTTGTATTCTACGAGTCGAATACGGTGCCCTACATACGGTTCCCCGCAGACCTTAATTGAGTGTTAACCGTTCCCCAAATTAGGTTTACAGTTGAAGGGACAGAGACTAGCGCTGAATGGAGGTTGTGAGGGCGGGACGGGACCGCCACCGGGATGATCAGGACGTGCAGCTTCGTTGCGTCGTGGCTGCTGAAGACTTTCTTCAATTGCCACCCGCGTCTTGCACCTTGACGTCAGTCAGTCATCGCCACCTTCACGCCGAGAGAGAGCTTTCCAACGAGCCCGCACGTCCGCAATTGTACTTAAAAACAGAAACAGAAACAGAGTGCATCCCGATCCTGCCGAGAGCATGCACCCCGAGTGCGTGGTTGATTAATCGGTTGGAAAGGGTTTACGTGGTGGCAGACAGGTACACCAGCACTTCCGCGTGGCTTGCGTTAAGTTTCTCCTGTTGCCGTTGGAAATTCGATTCTTTCATTGCAAGCGTTGGAATTCGATTGGATCTTGCTCAACATTTCACATGTCGTCAGTCGTGTGTTTGTTGTTAGCGATTCTTGTAAATTCAGGATTGATCGAGTGATCGTCAGGTTTTCGTTGTGAATTTTGGTATTTTTTCATTTGACCTCGATATGATGAAACTCCGTACATGCAATTGTTAAATTTTAACTCATCACCTTATTGAGAGGAGAGGTGAGTTTTGTTGATTTTCGTGCGTACAATTTTTTCCAATTTACCTGATTACCTGATTGAGAGGAGACTGAGGTGCGTTGTAACTACGACTGATCTGGCGCATTACCGATTTTGTGAGACGGTCAATGTCTATGAGGGAAGGCGGATATATATATATTGAATGTTTAGGCTGTGCAGTATGAATCATCTCTCTCGCTTCGTTTTTGTTACATTTAGCCCGCCTTCAAGCTCTTTTCATTGAGGATTATTGGATTTATCTCTGCAGAGACATGTGCCTGTGTAATGATTTGGTATATTAAGTGGTATTCTAGTTTGTGTGACTTAATACGATTCGAAGGAATCCACTTCTTTATTGTTGAGCATCGAGGCTTATGACAGATTTTATAACGAAGTTTTTTGAGTGAAAGCGGATTTTGAATATATAGGCCTCGCAATCTGAATCCTGTTCTCTCGCTTTATCGCTGTTGTATTGAGCTCGCCTGAACGCTCCATTCGCTTAGGATTGATCGATATATCTCTACGGAGGCAAGTGTCTGTACTGTGCTTGTTCGCCTTGCGGAAGCTTGATTCGCTATACCTTGTCCTGTGCCAGTTAGTACGAATTGATTTGATTTGTAATACTTAGCTTTTTATTTGTGAAAACAGATTCCTGGTTCCAGAGATGCAAGGGAAGTGTGCTGATTTCCAGCTCATGCATTGCGAGAATATTGTTAATTTGTATATTTTCAGCTCAGACGCTATGGTTGATATCAGGAAGGATTGCAGATCTGAGAATTATCATAGTCAAGGCGCCAGGTTGAAGGAACTGAAGTGCTGATTTTTGAGATTGGTGCAATACTTGAAACATAGCACTTTGGACATGGTGGCGACGCAGCAGACGCTCGATTCTTTCTTAGTCGTTGATCTTTATGGATTGCACAGCATGTGATCAATGTAACCAAATTTATTGCATAAATTTATGGCGGAGTGCATAATTGTGATCATTGTGGTAAAGGATGCGATACTTCAAAAAACTAGACGAATTAAGCAGGAAGGACCTTCATGTGGGTTCGTCAGATATTTTCTACGACTGGAGGGTATTCCCAGACAGCAAAGAACATGCGTAGATTTTCATGTAGGCGCAGGGTATTTTCTTAGAATTTTTTTCTGAAAATTTGAGATAGGTTACCATCTGAATTTTGCGCAATCATCATTTGACATCGATTAGGTAGGGACAAACCATCCGAAAGACCAAATATGCTCGAACATTCTCAGAACAATAGCAATCAAGTTTGACCGCTGATTTTGCTCATTACAAAAAGGATGAAGTCGGAGGGTTTTGCTTATGCTGCCATGGCTGCAGTAGGACACAGCTGTATCGACGCCAGCCGGAAAATTGCAGCACAGAAGTTCACTTCGACGGAATTGGTTGGAATAGTGGGCCTTCTTGATGCAGTGTTTCTTTCAATTGTTATGTTTGGGACTGGCATGTTCGATTTGAGCACCATTTCGCAGTTAGCTGATGTCAGCCTGTTCCGAGACGTGCTGATTGGGAGTGCGTGTATTAAGGTGGTAGCAAATTACATGTATCAGCGGGCCTTACAGATATCTCCTCTCTCGGTGACTGTGCCGTACTTAGCATTCACTCCTGTTCTTTTGGTGTTTACTAGCTATGTAGTTATGCGAGAGTCACCGAGTTCGCAAGGTTTATTGGGAGTGGCCATTGTCACTTTGGGAGGCTACTTGCTAGCTGTTGACCAGTCTGGTGATTCCGAAAGCAAAAAATCTAAAGTACCAAAGGTAGTTCACCCATCCGAGAGTTTCTTAGACTCAGTGCTACCGAATTTAGCTGTTCCCGGGTTAAGGACTGAGGGAAAGGGAGACACTGAGAATGACCAGGACGTGCTTATCTCTGTGAACGAAAATGAAAACCTTACGAAGGATGGGACTGTGTCTGCTCGCATGAGAAGCTCGAGGAAAGTCTTGTCATGGAAAGCTGTGCCATGGACAGCCTTGAAGGACTGGTAAGCTGCCTACTCACGTATTTGGAATGTTTTGCAATGTTGTGGTGGAATTTCTCTCGTCTGTCCGTGAGATGGAATTATGCAGTGGCATTCAAAACATCTTCTTGATCTCTACAATGCATGTTGTCAACAGAGAGCTCCTATATGACGCGAGCTACATGTTTGGAGTTTGCAGGATATTCAGGGGTCCCTTGTTAGACCCCATTTTAGCTTTGAGAAAAGAACAAGGCAGTCTACTTATGCTTGGAGTCGCTGCTTTGCTCAGCCTTAGCAACAGGTGCGTTAACTTTACCCAAAGTCTTCTCACCTCTCTCTCCTTTCATATCTTCGGTATTAGGCATTCTCTTGTGTATGATGTTTTCTACGCTGGAGGCGCGAACAAATACTGATGACATGTTTGGGAAATGAATAGTAATTTTTTTAATAACAAATTTTCTCTATAAACCTTCAAATCTGGATGAGGGTTCCAATCTTATTTTCTGTGGGGAATTTGTGCAGTTTTGACAAACTAGGAGCTCACATGGCTCCTTCATTCATTATTTTTGCGGCTCTTCAACGCATTCTTATGGCCATACCCGTTGTTTTCTACCTGGCTTTCACAAGGTAAGTCGATGCTCGTTCAGCTCCAGTGATCTCAATCCATACTTCGGAACATGGTTTTACTGTATGTGTACCATTTTCCAGAACGTCAGAATGTATAGGAGTGGGAACATCAGTATCTTGGCGGTGATGGTGAAGCCAAAGCACCAGTTCGTTAATTACAGTGGTGTAGCTTATTGCGTTTTCTTTGCAGCAAAATTGCAATTAACTGTTGGGCTCTTGTGAACTGTTTGGGTGGGGAAACAGCCCATCTTCCTTCAAGCATTTGTTTCAGCACTTCCCGCTCATGGCAGGAATTTCCATTTTTGAGTGCGGAGCAATCTTATGTTACTTAAAAAGCCTAGAGACTCTTCTGGTTGCCTACTCCATCGCTGTACGTTTTTCGCCCTGGCAAGCGTATTTCGAGCTCATTCATTGCAAAGTATTCAATGTTCTCTGGCAATCTTTTTGCTGAAACATGTTGACTTGTTTTCTGACATGTTGCATTATGTTAACTACTGTGTTTACGGGGTTAATAATTATGATTTGTTATGCACGAAGTTTTTGGTCATGAATTAACAGATCTTTGTTTTCCATCCAGGCAAAACGCAGCAACGTTTTGTTATCAGTAATCGTGGGTCACCTTCTATTCAAGGCAAGTTGATCAACTTCTGGTATGCTCAGAGCTGTAATTTATTTGTTTGTTGAAGTCCAGTACTCATCTCTTCAGCTGTCTCACCTGTTTTCTTTGATGCAGGAACATATCTGCAAGAGGTTGCCATATGTATTTTTGATGGTGGGAGGAATGATTCTTATTCTTTTAGCATAGGTTCATCAAATTTACAGCTTAAACTGAAATGTAAATTGATGAACTTCTCTTTAATATGAATTTATATTCAGCTCGCTGACGGTGTCTGACAACGAAGTGGTGGTAGCACTTATTGTAAAATAGAGCACCCAAAAAATCTTATGTTGTTACACGGACCTAGTCTAGAGGTAGCCATCACTTGGGACCTACAGCAACAGACTTATAGAAAATTTTGAAACAAATCCTCACCAATTGGACACCATGTCGTTGAGGTTCTCTCGGCTGCAGTCTCCAGCGTTAGTGCTTTTGTCCTTGATTACCATGTTCCGTAGGGTGTGCTTGGAACTAACATGCATGGCACGTCAAAATGAACTCTCGTTTGTATCATTTCCAGCTCCAATAAGTGCACATGACGTTGTATATAAACAGTGTAAAGCCGACTTCAGATTGGTGTCACAGCTGGCCCGCAGAAGAAGGCGATTCCGGAATCAAGTTCCAAAACTCTACACAAGGCTGTTACCTTGGAGAAAAAAACAATTGAGCTGTGTCCAATTTGCTAGCAAAAATACAAAAAGCGAAGCAGGAATCTTGAAGTCTGACTACTCCCTACTAATAGCATTAACATGTTTTGTAAAAATTATGACTCGTAGCATTTGGCTTCTTCATATACAAAAAATGATGACCACAGTTACAGGTCCCAGAGTTTTGGGGTGAAAAATCTGTAAACTGTAGGAGCGTCAAAACCTAATGGAAAAATACGCAGAAGAAATCGTATTCACAATGATTTTACACAAAAAATTCTAAGCTACTAAATCAAAGGAGTTCAAAACTTGCGTGAAAGCCTCCGCCATTGCCGGAGGGGCTGGTGTAGCTGCGCTGTCCACGTAGGTAATGTTGAGAATGTAGAGCTTTTTGGATGCCACCGTGACTGCAGAGAGTATTCTCTTCTGCCCCCTGGAGCTATCTAGGGTGTACTCTAGGCAATATAAAGGGATCTCCCCGTTCGCTTGCCGCTCCTGAACTCGCACGAGCTGTGCATCATTCGTACTCGGCTGCGCAACCGGATAACCCATGCGTGTTATCGAATTAGAAAATTCGAGTAGAAGTTAGACACAATGCAATACAACTGCAAAAATACAGTCTTCTTATGCGAAATCTGTTGCACCTGATCCTCCAAACTACTTGACTATAGAAACACCTCATCATTATAGTTATCCTTCGATTCATTCAAAGTAGGAATACCTTGATTTCAGTGAGAGAATAGGAGTGAATCTAATGAGTAATGTTGTGAATGAGCGCATGGCAAGTTTAGATATTTTTGTTGGTTCAATCACAAATCAGAAACAGCGTTGATTTTAGGCATAACACTACTGTATCAAATAGAAACAACCGAGAGTCAGTACTGCACAGCCATTCCCCAATAGGATTGTGGTTAAACCTCACCTTCTTACGCTCAGCGGCAATAAGTTTCTCTGCAATAACATCGGGTGTACCAAAATCTTTGAGTGAAGAGATTCGCACTGGATTTACTACTACCCCAATGGTGTTCCCACGTTTGGCTGGATCTTCGAATAGAACTGTTGCTCCTGCTTTTTCCACCTACAAATCCAGTTTGATTGAGAAATGGCATGCGTGATCGAGCAGTTCACAGCCAAAGGCATTAACTACTTAGTGATGAATGATTGGAACTCAGTCCCAGGCGAATGTAAATATCGAATGTTTACTTCACATAGCATGACCATTCACAAACAGGAGCAGTCATATATAAACTATCAAGCAGCAAGGCATGAAATCACAGACCAAGGCAAAGGAAAAGGAGATTAGTGCTAGGAAGATAACGACGAGCCATGGCCAAAAAGGTACTGAGTAAAATTTCGCACGAATTCGGCACATTCTGTTGAAAATGAACACATTTGTACAGGCGGTGTCTAGATGACCGCCTAAGAGGGAGCATCCATTTCATTACCTTGTTCCAGAGCGACGGTCGCAGTAGTTTGAACCCTTCCTTCTCATCGACATAGAGCTCCAAGCTCGGTGCGTCCACAACTTCTGTCTTCGGCGCCACATCCACAATTTCTGTCTCTGCACTAACAAGAATTTCAATAAGAATCCGCCTCGAATTCAAAAATTTTAACTCACTCTAACTCAGTAAAAACACATACAGCTTCCATCCTTCTCCACGATTTTCTTCACAACTTCGGTCTCCGTATTTACAAGAAATGCTATAAGAATTCATCCACTATTAACAAATTGAAAAAACTCACTCTGATTCAGTACATGCATAGCCTCTAACCTTCTGCACGAGCCCTCTCTTGAGAAACCAGAACGCCAGCAACCGCCATTGCTAATAAGCATTCTCTCCTGCTCGTCGCCCTCGAACTCCCGAATGCAGACGATAGCCAATCCGTTATACTCTCATTTTCCTTCTCTGAGTTCTCCCCAACACAGAATTCGATAGATTCACCATCTCTCTGCGTGCTCGACCGTGGCGTAAACCTCTGGAGTCTCCTACAAGAACCTGTGCGGCAACCTGAATTTATACTGGGGAGAAAGCCATTAAAACTCGTGCGTGCGCACGCCGCTTCATCACATCTTGGAACTGAAGGAGAAGAAGAGAATAATGTTGAGATAGAAGGCGACTGTAGAGTGCCAATCGCCATCGCTACGAATTGGAATGCGAGAAGAAGGGAACGGTGCAAGGGGGCGCCATATCCTTATTAGTCTCTCGCGTATACGGCTTCGGAGCCTTCCGGTGCCGCACCGCAGGATGAAACTCGTCCACGGGAGCCGCTCCGGGCGGCTTCGCTCAAGCTGGAATAATAGGGGCAGCGTTAAATCCTGCATTTGAAGGTGGGCCCACACGCTGGATTTACCCCAGAGGAAAACACTGAAAGTTTTTTATTTAATTTTTAAATTTTTTTTAAAAAAATTAAATTTTTTTTTTTCGAATTCTGAATTCATATTCATAATCAGAGACCCCAATTTTGATGCGATGGATCGAAATAAACCAAAAAACCCAACACAAAAATAAATCCTAAACCCTTGTCAACCCCTAGTAAAACAAGTTTTAACCCAATGGGTCCACCTTTGAATGCAAGATTCAACGTTTTGCGAATAATAGAGCCACTCTCTACCGCATCGATGCCAGGTAACAAATGCGCATTGTTCATGCACTGTACATCCTATAGTTTCACCCCCTCGTGATTCCAAGGCTACAAAACACAAACTTGATGGTGTACAGAAAACACTCATAATGGGACTTTGTACAGCGCTTACGCTCTAAGAGACTTGCGTTCTTATCATGTGAGTGAGGCTTAGGCTAAGGCTTAGGATGAGGCTCAAGGTTAAATGAAGTTTAGTGTTACTTTGGATTTTTTTTAGCACTTGTTTCTGAAGACTACAATGGCTAATCTAGGCTTCTTGCCAAACATGATCTTTGAGGATGATGAGAATGCAGACAATTTGTCAGAGTCCGAGTTTGAAGAAGAAAGCTTTGAGGAAACCGTAGATATTCCAACGGCAATTCTTCCAAACCCTACTTCTATACCAACCTTGGCATTAGCCCCAAGTGCTCCACTTCCTATATATCGTGAGTGCGGGGCAAAGCCCAAATACAATACTTGCTAGACATGTTACATAAGTGTATTGTAGAATCAAGGTGACAATCTATTCGGGCCAAAGATTGGGCTTCTATGCATGACCATTCAATTGCACAGTTTCCTTTGGAGACCAATGGTCAAGGGATGCATCTCAAGGAGAAGTGGGCCAAAATGCGGCAAGAATATTTCCAGTACAAAAAGATGTACACTATTTCAGGGACAACTTGGGGCTTACACGGTGGACATGGTATGATGCCATGGATGCCATGTTGAATAAGACAACAAAGGCCAACATTGTTCCTAGTGTAAATGATCAAGGAGCACCTATCATTGGCATTGAGGTTCTTTCATGGGAAGACATGGTCACTAATGCAATTGTTCGTGTTGGTAATTTTGTGGAGTTGTTGTGAAGCATCAAAAGCTCAATAGTAATATGGCTAGTGCTTTGAATCGCTTTGCTAAGTCTTCTACTTGTATTGAAAAGATGAAGATGGAAACTGCTATTCAACTTGCAAGAGACAACAAGAAGTTTGAATTGGATGTTCTCCAGGCAATACAAGCTTCTCAAGAGCGAGTAGTAGCTCTCTTTATTGATGTTACTCATAGCCAATGGCCTGGAAATGACCATGTAGTTTAGTGAAAAAATTGTAAGCTTTTTTAAATATGCAATACTCTCTCTCTCTCTATTTTTTATTGCAATTCTTTATATTCCTTTCTATTCACGATATTAATCATACCTTTGATACCAACAATGGTTTCTTCATTTGAAAAATAAATTTTTCAATGCCATTGACATTCTTGTTGGATACTTTTTTTTTATCCTATGATTTTTTTCCACCGTAATATTCTATATTTTTCACTAGGTTTATAAGTAGAAATTGAATTCAAAATAATTGTCTATAGTAACAGAAAATGCAATTTAGCTTTTAGGGAATGCAATTTTCATTGAAATAGAGGCCTTCAATTAAAACTAATGCCACTGAAATATCGTAAATATTTTAAACAAAAAATTTACTATTATAATTTTGCAACATATTGTCGACAACTATACTACTACAACATATAAGTAATATTTTCGAGTGTTTTTGTACATGCGGTGCACTTAAAGTTTATTCTTAAATATTGACTCCTAACCATTGAATAGTGCATGGCTATTTTCTATTCATATACCTATTTTCAGAGCATTGGTCATCCTATTTAGTTAGGATATATTGCGAGATGTAGTGTAAAGAGACTGATCGTTGTGATAATGCAAGTTTGGGTTCGAATTCCATTGACCACAGAACTTCAACCATGGGCGCTTTCCTGATATTGAGCTAAATTGCGTAGTTTACATATTCCTCAAATTTTTTATTTTTCATATCAATGAGGCCGATGGGGATTGAACTGTAGACTAGTCGGTTAATCATCAACATATGAAACAAGCCAACCAAGTCCACAACTTGGCAACCGTGTTTGGCATTCATTCCATTTTAATATTGCCTTCATTGGCACATTTTCATACAATTTGTGAAAAAGGGATGTCATTAAGGGCCAATAACTTTCATAGCTTTTCATTACTTTTTTTTAAAAGGTACTATAATAGGTGCAGTTCTCATTGCTTGGCATATACTACAGGTACAAAATAAATTCTTCAAAAAATATTTTGTGTATGTATCTAATTTGCTTCTAAGAATGAATACAAAGATTAACCGCCAATTTGAATTTCTTTTTAATACAAATGTGACTTTTTAAAGTGCAAATGCCCAATTTTTTGCTATGCCAAAAAAATTATTGGGAAATTTTTAAGCTAATATGTAGCAATATACATTTTAGAAAACTATGAATTTTGATTTTCATCCTTGCTAACAATTGTCCTATAAGATTTGATGGTTGCATGGGTCAAATTTTTTCTCTTAAAGTTTTAATACATGTTATAGAAATGGCCATTTCTGAGTATTTTTGGTGAAATTAAAGTCAAGCATTTTGGGGTTAGATGGAGCCAATTATTCTTCACTAACAATGTTAACTAACATTGAATAATTTGTTAAATACAAATTAAGATGTAAACCAAAAGAGCAACTAAAAATATATACTCCATTACAAATAATGAATAAACAAAAAAACAATAAAAAATTATCACAATACTATAAACAAAATTAAAATTTTAAAATTAAAATTTTATGTACTAGGATTGCTAGCTAACCAAGCTCCAAATAAAGCCCTCCGCATACGTTCTTCAGCAAGTTTCGCTCCATCACCATCATTTGGAAGACGTTGTGCTCCATAGTGTCTGCCAACAAATGGATCATCTTTTTGCCTATGTATGTCTAGTGTTGGAAGTCTTTCACGGTCCAACTTGCAATAGTTGTGCAATACACAACACGCAATTGTGATGGTTGCACATTTGTCAACATTGCCACCAAAACCTTTTATAATTCTCCACCGATTCTTCAAAGTACAAAATGTATGCTTAATGACCACCTTCCTTGTATTGATAGAAGCATCAAACCTCTTTTGATTATGAAATGTAGGATTAGTTGGCTTGTAGTTTTTCAATAAATATAGACGACTTGGATAAGTTGAATCCCCAATCAAATATGGTTTGACTTGGACACCTCTAACTACAATGGTAGGATTTGACAAAATCTGCCTTTGATGTAAATTATGGTACAAAGAAGACCATCAAAATTGCCCTAGGCCCCCAACATCATGGACCCTACAAGCTCCCCTATATAGACATTCCAAAAAATTCTATTCATGTCATAAACACCCTGCAATATAACACAGGGTTGTTCTGCCGGACATTGCGACATCGCGACAGACAGACGTCACGCAACGTCTAGTAGAGCCCTCGTGACGTCTCATTGACTAAAAATCAAGTTGACTTAAAAATAAATCATTAGAAATTTAAAATTTTGACATATATAAGTTGGGTTTCAATTAAGTGTTTCAATTTTATGAATACATATTACATTCTTCATTTAGGTTCATAGTAATAGTAAGATTTTCATTTTTTTGAGCTGCTGAAAATGGACTTTCGCAACGAGGTGGGACACCCTTCGTAACAAGTTGTCACCGTGACACGCAACGTTGGACGTCGTACACGACACCCAAACCCAAAAATATATTCGACAAAACAACCCTGATATAACACTATAGAACTTCTTCCCATTGAAGAAATTTACATAGATATAAGGTGACTATCAGGACGCTGAGAGAGAGGAATGTGTGTCCCATCTATAGCTCCACAAATATTAGGCAAGCCTATAGAAATCCTAAATTTCTCCATAATGTCTTGCAATCTATCTCTAGTTGGAGTGTGAATGTATGTAATAAAAATGCCGTTCTCTCGACTACTAAGGACTCTACAAACTATATTAATATATTTACATATTGTAAATGCCCTTCATCCATACAAGTCATTTATCTTCTCACACAAATGACCAGAAGCCAATCGATGAATTACCAATTTTACTTGTTTGTGAATTAATATGGGGCCCTTCACAAAATAAGGTGCATGGGACTATAAAAACGCTGTCAACCCTAGTACCAACTACTCAAAAGCAAAAAAAGACATACCAAAAGTGTCTAAATATTTTTTGTCAAGCATGTCATGGGATGTATGCCAAACATCATTGTCTATGACATCATGGTACACATATTGGTGAGGTTCAACCACTATAAGAAATTCATATTTCAGGTGATGGATTTTAGGTAATATTTAGTATAGCAAGATGTTATAATGGACATCATTGTTGACATAAAAACATGTGTTGCTATATTAAATGTCACCTAAAATCCATCACCTAAAACATGGGTTTTTTATAGTGTACATCCGTAGACTTCAATAAATGTGTATGCCCAAGTGTTTGACTCTAATTTGTTGATGTATATTAAGGACACATACCAATATTTGATTAGGCTACTTATTTTAGCAGGGTTCATATTTAGGTGTACCTACATGACAGTTTCAATGGTCTAGGGAGCCAATACTTTGGAAAATCATAAAAATTGCATATGACATCCAAAAAATCTTTTTTTTTTGAGTATTTGTGATTTTTACTTGCTAATACTAGAAAAATATCCCCAACTATACTGAATTTCTTATTTGGACAATTTGGGGTGCTTCCACTATAGATGAACACGCATATTTAGGCCTCCATTACAAATGAATTCGGTTTCTATGGGTCGGTGTTATGTTCGTATTCCGTTGTCTCTCTCTTAGAATTAGTCTCCTGGGATCATGAGAAGTGCGCCTCACACATGTAGCAATTGGGTGTCGCGGCATCCTTGGATGGATTTCATTGCCATCCAAATAGCAAGAAGGGAATAGAGAACCAAAGCTTTTTAAAAGTCAAAATGCCGGTTGATGGAGTGGCTTCCAAATGATGCGCCTATGCAGCACTTGAAGATCCAATGGCCTGGTTCCAGGGCTTGGTAAGTCCAAGTTTTCTTTTTCCTTTAAGTTGTGGGCTAAATAAGTAGACTTAACATGTGTTATAAAGCATTAAGGGCATGCTTTGAAAATCTCAATTTTTTCTAATTATACACAAAAACTTTTCTTTATCACCACTAAACTATATACTTGTCACAATTAATCATCATCCTCTTCACATATAATATCCAAAAAATCTAAAACAAATCTTGCTAAAAATCTTTAGTATATAGGATTTTAATTGTGTTCACACCAAATTAGAGAATTTTTGAGTTTCTCCCATTTGGCTTAATACTCCCTCCATCCTAAAATGATCTTCTTGTTAGATAAAATCAACCGGATTAAGCTTAAAAAAAACTTTAAAGAAAAAAAATTGATTTGTAAATAAAGTTCAATGCAATCCTATGGTCTTCCAAAGTTGAGTTTCAAATTAGTTTTGAAAGCTTAATTTGGAGCACTTGAATATTGGATTTTAAAGTCATTTTTAAGGAGCACCACTGGCAATTAGATCTCTTTGTTCTTGTGGTCTCTTTGTAATTTTTCCCTCCCCTGCTACATCCATTTGGAATTCCCGTTGGTCCACATTGGAGCCACAGAGTGGCTCATGGCATTATCGCTCCCATACGTTTTCCATGTGGCCCCACATGTCTTCAAGATTTCATGTCCTTTTGCTCAAGATTAGTGGCACACCTTTTTGCCCATTCAAAATAGGCCAAGAAGGTTCTTGGTCTGCCAAGCAATAAAAATGCTTTACCGAACTCAACCTCAATGTAAATAAGGAATCAAGAGCTTTGAAGAATTAAACAAAGCAAAGTGAATGTGAAACATTGAGATGATGGCATCTCTAGAATTTGAGACATTCCATCACTAAAACCTTTGCAATTGAAAATATCTAGAAATCTGAGTGCAAAGCACTGAAGATAAGAACTTGTCCCGGGGAGGACACTTCTTGTGTATTTGGGGGACCCACGTGCGGCGGTGGGGCATTTTTAGGGGGGCTATCAATTACTTGTAATCATTACTTGGCAACATTAAAAGAGCCCCTATGTTACCATAAAGCGGAAAAATCAGCCATATTATCATCCCTATTTTATTTTTAAAACACTTTGCCTTTTTAATGTCCCCTAATTTATATGTAAATGTTTTATAAATTTTACCTGAGATTATTTAAATGTACCCTATATTCCGCCGCACGTAGGTTATTAAAAAACGGGAAGTGTCCTCCCCTAGGAACTTGTCACAAAACCACAATCCATTTTTGCAATTGCCATATCTTGACGATAAAGATTCAAAATGTTCCCTTATCACAACATCTCTCCCCCTTGACCAATCAATGTGCTAAATCTCACTTGAGCATGAGAGAATACTATCGATACTCTTCATTATAAGTCCTTGGAATTGCCTAAATCTCTAGTCCAGATACTTGATTTTCTTTGTTGAAACAAATGAAACGGAATTTCATTGCAAGGGTAAAAAGTACAAGGCGGGAAGCCACAAGTCGCACGCCGAAAACAGAAGGACCATAGACACCCTAACCAACCAAACCCAACAATCCGGCCACCTAATTGAGTCATTCAAATTTTTAATATGAATTTCAATTAGAAAGGCTTGTAAACATTATTGTGGATGTCATCTATTGCCTATAAAGACCAACTTTAAGATGAGACAACGAACAATGCTTGGCTTGTTCCCCTTGTTTTTCAAAAGTCCAAATGTTTCTTGAAAAAACTTCCCAATTCAAGCAAAGTTCAACAATTACTCCGTTTTTGCTACAGTTGACAGCCCCTAGATAACTAGAATTTACATATTGCGGGGAATTGTCAGTCAGTAAGAATGAACTGATGAGAGTGAATTTTGTATAATTAGTTGATTTGAACATAATTTGAAGATTAAGTCCACATTCATCTAGCTGTAAGTCCAATAATCAGGAAAAGTATTGCAATGTTCAAAATCAGAGCACGGAAACTACTAATGTACTTACACAATTGCTAATTGAAAATATCCCCTCCCAGATTTAAAGAAAGGTTGGTCAAGAATTTAATTACATTGTCTTACAAATGCGTTGTCAATCATGCGTTATTAATGAGGTTATGCTAAATTTGTAAGTAATTTAGTCCACAATGGTATTAATCGACAATGATTAATGCACTCACTTTGATCGGTGCCTTGTCAACTGTTATCAGTGCCACGTTACCTCATGTGAGTGACTGGTGTCACAAAGTAGGAATAGCTACATTGGACTAGAATAAAAACAATGAACAAGCAATACTTAAGTTGCCAAACATCTCAGTAGTAAGCCAAAACAAGCATTCGTACAGATTCAGGATTGTGAGTATTTAGACTTCTTAACAGTTTTTAATTCATGATTTCATGTTTTTATGTACTCTATGCTGTAAAGCACAATCTTCATGTGCCCAGTGCCCTTGCTTTTCACTACTGTAATGAAATACTCCGTACTTTGTACTCCGTATCAGAGAGAAATGTGAAGACAGTTTCACTAACAACAATATTTTGGAACTCGTTTAGGATTTTTGTGCTGCAACAAAGTAGACAGTAGTCATTATAGAATAGGTCTTGTGATTAATAAAAGAGTGCTCAAATTAAAGGGAATTTCATTGCTAGATATAGACTTGTCTATTTCTTTTGCACTATTATTGGTCACATCATTTCATATTTTCTTTTTGGTAAAAGAAATAAAGATTCAACATACCAAAGAGTGTGACTTTTGAATATTTGCATGCAAAAGTTATGAAGGGATGATTTTTCATTCTATAGATGTTCAAAAACTCTTTATTTAAAATCCATATATATTGATTTTGGAGATGTACATTGAGTAATGGAATAATACGGAGTTATTTTCTTCATTGAATTTATATAGCAACATGGCATCAATTTTGGTTTATAGACTTATTATACAGAGGAATGAAATTTTAATTCACGTAATAATTCCTCAGTGCATAATAGAGCAATGACATGCTCTTCCCTCATACGCTTTGTATTTTAAAGGAAAATTTTTCTTTTGCGGAGTAATTTCTTAATTTTGAAACAAATGGACCAAAATCCATCGATAAGGAATGCAACATAAGAGGATTTCTAGCCCCCAAGAAGACTGTTTCAGGGGTGTTCCCAGAAACTGTTCCCACTACTGCAGACCAGCCCCCTGCTGGTCTGAATTTTTGAATTTTGAAAAAAAAAATTTCAGATTGTTTAAAAAAGAAAGAAAATGATTTTTTTTTAAATTCAAGATTTAAAAAAAAAATTAAATAGTTAATTTAATTAATTAATTAATTAATTAATTAATATTTTCTGACGTGGCAGTCGCTCAACTACATCAACACTATGTCCCCAATGTTCCCAATGCGTTCCCAGCATTTGGGAACTCGCAGTCTTGTAAACCACCTGAAAATCCACTTATGTAGATTGAACTAGAGGCACAAGGCCTTGGTGGGGGAATTTTTTTTAAAATTTACTTTTAAACTGAAGTTAGTCAAAGCAAAACTGAGATAATTAAGTAAGTACTCTGTAGTTATGAAAGAGAGTGTTGTGATAAGAGAGAAAAATAGAGAGCAAAGAGATCCAAGCAATACTACAAAGCAATATCATAAAATATTTTCAACTGTCTTCCACCCATAAGGATGATCCATCTATATGCTAAGATGGGTGAACCTACCGAGGCTTGTTACATATACATAACTCCCAGTAGGAGTTGAGTTTAACCACCATTTGGATTGGCAGTAACTGGTGTTCGCTTAGTTTATGGATTACATCTTTATTTTAACACTCCTCCTCGATCACTAAGTTACTGCTAAAAAATTTTAAGCTTTGTAAACTAGTGATTGCTATGGCACCTAAGAGTAACCCCTCCTCAATCACTAGGATACCTCATTAAAAACTATCTCTAAACAGAAAAACCTTCATAGCAAGGAAAAATGTGCAGAGTATAGAAAAGAGTGTATCTATGTGGAAGTCAGCTCGTGTAGGAGCTTCATTCCGGCCTTCTGGACAAGTCTGCGATGTGTGTAAGCAGAGAGGGCCTTCGTGAGGAGATCAGCAAGGTTGTGAGCAGACTCAATCTTCTTGACTTTGATTTGCCCGCTAGAGATCAGCTCCTGAGTGAAGCTAAAAATTTGAGGATCAATATGCTTGACACGGTCACTCTTGATGAAGCTCGTGCCTACTTGAGCTACACATGCGGTGTTGTCTTCAAAGACGATGGTTGGTGTGGATGCCACGCTCAGGCCGCATTGTTGCATGATGATCCTGTATAGGTTGCGGAGCCAAACAACTTCCCGAGTTGCTTCATGAAAGGCAATGAGTTCGGAGTGATTCGTTGATGTCGCGGTCACTGTTTGTTTGACGGACTTCCACGAGATCGGGGCGTTGTTTTGGAGGAAGATATAACCGGTTTGTGACTTGCCGGAAACCGCATCAGACTTGTATCCTGCGTCTGCATAGCCCACAATCTCTGATGTTCCATCCTTCATGTAGTGAAGTCCTAAATCTTTGGTGCCTCGTAAGTATCTGTAGAGGTGTTTCACCGCGCTCCAATGTTGGATTGATGGTTTTTGGTTGTGCCTCGCTAGCATGCTGACCGCGAAGGAGATGTCCGGCCTGGTAAAAGTTGAGAGATAGAGTAGTGCTCCTACGGCCGCAAGGTAACGTGTTCTATCCTCCTCCTCGCAAGGATGATAGGGATCATCTTTGGTCTTGCTTTGGCTGATCATTGGAGTTGACAAGGGGCTAGCCTTGTCCATTCCAAAGCGCTTCAACACCTTCTGAGTATAAGTGGTCTGGTGTAGAAATAAACTTCCATCCGGTAGATGTTCAACCTGGAGCCCTAGACAATAGGAGGTCTTACCCAGTAGCTTCATTTCGAAGCGGTCAGTAAGCAAGTTCACTACATGCAAGCATGTAGCTGCGGTTCCTATGAGGTTCAGATCATCTACGTACACGGCTACTATGGCAAATCCTGTGGTATCACGAAGGGTAAAGATGCAAGGTAGACTTTGATCATGTTGAAACTTATGATCAATAAGAAAGGAATGAAGATGGGAGTACCACATCCGGCCGGCCTGTTTCAAGCCATAGAGAGCGCGTTGGAGCTTGAGGCCAGAATATGAGTGAGCAGAACCAGTTGGGATGGACTGGGTTAGGTAATCAGGTGGTGGCTTGATGTACAAGTGTGCATCTAAAGGACCATAGAGATAGGCCGTGACTACATCCAACAAGTGGGTTTCTAAGGTATACTGGACTACCATTCCCAACAAGTACTGGAATGTGGTTGAGTCCATGACTGGAGAGTAGGTGAAGGTGTAATCAACACCTGGACATTGAGTAAAACCCTGGGCAACTAGACGAACCTTATAACGAACAACTTGACCCTGGGCATTTCGTTTCTTAGTAAAGATAAGCTTGTGCCCAACTGGCTTGGTGGCCAAGTTGGTCACAAGTGGACCAAAGACTTGATGCTTTTGCAAAGATGCATACTCATGCTGAATAGCTTCAGACCATTGGGGCCAATCTGGGCTGGCCTTGGCTGCCTCTAACGTAAGGGGATCAGAGGATGGAGTAATCAAGCTAGTAACAAAAGATAAGACTGAAAGAGTTTCATCTGGTGAGCAAGGTAAAGGATCAAATTGGTCAAGGAAAGTGATAATTTCCCCATGGTGGCTGGACCTAGGCTTCTTAGCTTGGGGAAGTAAAGAGGAGATGGTATCTCTATGAGGTAATATGCTAAGGGAGGGCTGACCTACCCCAGGAAGGGGATTCCTTGTAATGCGTTCGGAGTCACTGAATCCATGAGGGAGCTTGTCAGCTAAAGCCTTGAGTTCAAGCAATCACTAGACCTCAGAATATGCAAGGCTAGTACATGGATCAGGATTCAATGTAAATGTTTCTAGAGCAGAAAATATAAGGGATGAGGTAGGTCCAACTAAGGTGAGAGAAGGAAAGACACGCTCATCAAATTGACAATTCTAGAACCGAGCCTTATGCAAAGTTCCGGTTTTGGGAGAGACATATCTAATGATACTTGGAGAGTCAAAACCAACATAAATACCTTCCTGGCGATGTGACCCTATTGTTTTAAGTTCAGGTTCAGGGACAGGCACCCAAAATCGGCAACCAAAAACTTTGAAATGAGAGACATCTGGAAGGTGTCCGATCAGAATCTCTAAAGGTGAATGCTCGTTAAGCAAGGTGGGGTGGTACCTCAGCAGGGTTGCTGCATGGAGTATCGCATGTGACCAAAAAAAGGAAGGGAGTTTAGCATGGAGTAACAAGGGGCGGCTGATAAGTTGGATCTTCTTGATGAAGGCCTCAGCTAGACCATTTGGGGCATGCTCATACGGAACAGCGTATGTGAGTGAGATGCCTGTTGCTACACAATAATCCTCAAACTTTTGTGACCTAAATTCTTTAGCATTGTTCATACAAAGAGTTTTGACTGGGTTGTCTGGGAAATGGGTTCTGAATTTCAACAGGGATGCTAGGACTTTAGCAAAAGCTATGTTTCGAGTACTTAGCAAAGAAACTTCAAAGTGAACCCCAGCAGCATCAACTAGAACTAAGTAATACCTGAAGGGTCCTGATGCGGGAGTGATGGGGCCACAAATGTCACCTTGAAATCGTTAGAGCGGAGGTGGAAGCTCGCTTGGCAGCTTCCAACGTGAAGGCTTCAAAATCAGCTTTCCTTGGGCACAGGCATCATACGCTCCAACCTTGTTTGCATCACTAGTACAAACCTCATGTCCCACAAGCAGCCAAGCAGGGGCAACATCCTCTTGAACATCGTAGCTCCTGGGTGACCCATGCGTCCATGCCATAAGTTGGTCTTATTTGGAGCGATCACTAAGTATAAAGAGCCTCCACTAGGTGGAACAGTTTTACGTCCGCTAGGCAGACGGGAGATTACAAGCTCATACAGGCCACTTGCTCCACATTGTGCGGTGGCAAGGCAAATTTGCTCTTGCCAAAGGTCAAGTGTCTCCTTACCGTCCTTAATCGAGGTTAGGACATGAATACCATTTGCCCGGAGGTCTCGAAAGCTGATCAGGCTTCGGTTAGCCTCCGGAGCGTACATGGCATGGTCACAAATGAGGGGGGCGCCTCCAGGCAGTGTGACACATGCCTGGCCCTCACGGAACTTGAATGTCCGTCTTCCAGCTACTGTGCTTAGTTCACAGGTCTGCCAGGTACGAGTTTCGGAACCATGTCTCAAAAATTCAAAGTACTTTGGATCCCTAAGGATCGTGTGAGTGGATCCACTATCAATCAGGACTATATCCTCATCTACCTCTAACTTGCTAGATGTGTGATAAACTGACGTGATTGTCATGTAGTTTTCGGGGTCAGTTCCATCTAGGGATGGAGCATCTAGGGAGTGAGACTCTCTCGGACCCTTCCTAAATTGTTGTAGCTCCTTGTATATCTTAACTAGATACTCACCGGCCCGACAATTTTGTGCTACATGGCCTGGTTGGCCACACTTTTGACATTGACCGGTTCTACAATCCTTAGATGGATGACCGAAACGACCACACTTGCTACATTCGGTGGACCGACAATTTCGTTGCAAGTGACCAGGGTGTCCACACTTGTGGCAATTGCGAGTTTCTGACCTAGACTGAAAGCTAGAAGAATTGTGATCAGATAACTTATCATTTGATTTTGGAGGGTATGGTTGGTTGGGCTGCTGTCGCCTCCACTTCTGGTTGCCCCGTGGTCTCCTAGTCGGTAGCTCCGTGGTGTTCACCTCCCTGGCCGGTTTGCGTTCCTCATTCTTCAAGAGCAATTGTTATTCCTTTTCAGCTAGTAGCAAGTAGGACATTAGTTCCGAGTGTGTTGTAAACGTCATGTTGCGATATTGCTGAGCTAACAAAGCAGAAGCAAAGGGAAAAGTTTGGAGAGTCTTATCAATTAGCTCCCGTTCGGTGACCGTCTCCCTACATAGGCGTAGTTGAGCAACTATTCGGTGCAACTCGGCATTGAAGGAAACCAAGTTGGTGAAGTCCAAGACTCAAAGCGCCACCCAATCGTTGCGTGCTTGCGGGAGAAAAATGGTTCTCTCATGTTGGAACCTGGCTGCGAGCTGCCTCCATAGTTCCGCCGGATCATCAATCTGGATATATTGCTCCTGGAGTGCAATATCCAAGTGTCTTCGGAGAAGAACCAGCGCCCAGCTTTTTGTTGCAATTGATATGCCCGCCGGTATTGGAGAAATCAGGGCGCCTTCCCACCCCTCCGCAATCATATGTGTCCTAGCATCGATGCTCCACCTCATATAGTTGTTGCCGTCAGCCTCCAATGGTCCAAATAACAACAGTTGCAAGCGTGGAGCCTTCTTCTTCTCTGGCAAATTCTTCGAGGTTGATGCAGCCATGGTCTTGCAAGTCTAATAGTAAAAACAAAAGAAAGGGCAAAGGCAATTGAACTCTAAGGAAGAGAGACTAGCTATCGTGCTGATAACGTGTTGTGATAAGAGAGAAAAATAGAGAGTAAAGATAGAGAGAAAAGAAATCCAAGCAATACTACAAAGCAATATCATAAAATATTTTCAACTGTCTTCCACCCATAAGGATGATCCATCTATATGCTAAGATGGGTGAACCTACCGAGGCTTGTTACATATACATAACTCCTAGTAGGAGTTGAGTTTAACCACCATTTGGATTGGCAGTAACTAGTGTTCGCTTAGTTTATGGATAACATCTTTAGTCTGTGGATAAGATCTTTATTTTAACAGAGAGGTCTGTGACCAAGGACTGAGAGCAAGGCTAGGAGATCCGTTTGAGAAGAGTCGAGCAAACACAATTACACAAACGATATAGGATAGTTTTGACTTTTGACTTCATTTAGAGTAAGAGGTCCTATAATGGACCATCTACGCGCTGAAACAGAATTTGAGGGAGGTAAAACTTCTAGAAATATTTTTCAATAAATTTTTCTTGAAAGACAAGTAGAATTGACATCTAACCTAAGTCGTTTCATATTTTTCTAAGCTTTGTGGAATTAGTTATCAAATTTTTTAGTTGCAAGGGCATAGGACTCTAAAATGGTGCCTTAGCTAAAATGCACACTCTAAATACACTGCTGAAGGCTATGAAAAAGCAACATGTACAAATATTGTACATTTAAGGTAGGGCACCATATTAGAACCTTCTACCTTAACTATGTCCCACTATTCTTATAGAGAGTATGATTTCAACTATTCTTTTGTTATTCAATTTAAATGTAAATCACTAGCACTTGATCATTTAATCAATTATGTAACAAATTGTGAGGAATATGAGGTAGTGGAATTTTTGTCATATAAGAAGACCGAAAATATGGGGACAACCAAACTTTCATAATTTTATTTTCAAAATAGACATTATTGTGAATTATGGAAGTCAAAAAATATATTTTTCTAATATTTAGAGTGTAAAGTCTGACTTCCGATTTCAACCATTTTATATGTAGTTTTTTCTCTCTTCTTCCACTCACTACTAGTTTGTACAAAATATGTTACCTTAATAGTTTCCACCTTGAAATAGACCAAAAGAACACATTCTACATTTTAGTTGGACATCACTCCATCCCTTGCTTGAAATTACTACTCTTAGAAGTTGCTTGTTGGGTGTAGTTGACAATTGGTGCTTCTACTTTATACTCTTTATTTCAATGCTAGTTTATCATTATGAAGCTAATTTCAATCTTGCCCAGAAATGGAAGAGCAACTACTTCCCCAAATTACTTTACCAGCTAGAAGACAAATATGAGTGAATCAACACAACAATCATGTTATGAATTTTTACTTACTCAAAGCAACAATGGAACCTTGAAGAAAGGATCAATTATTGTTGTAGCTCAACAATTTGGATTTACAATCCGAACAATTAGTAGTGTTTGGGCAAGGGATCAAGCATCCATTTAAAATGGGAATGACTTTGCAGATGTTTCTTTGCACATTCAAGGAAATTTAGGATGAAAGAGAAAGGAAATTGATGTGTCCATGGTCAAAAATCACTAAGGCAGCGTAAAAACATTCGATAATTGGCATTTGCTATGAATGTCTCCAAATCGACACTACATCAACGCATCAAGGAAGGCAAGCTCTACCGCCATTCGAGTACATTGAAACCTTTCTTCATTGAAGCAAATAAGAAACATCGACTTCAATATGCTTTGTCCATGATTGAACCATCATCTTTGAATGTGGAGTCACCAACATTCAAGGATTCATTCAATTGTGTTCATATTGATGAGAAATGGTTTTATCTCATTGAAGAAAGTGGCAACTTCTATCTAGTATGATGAAGAGGAGCCACATCGTACTGCTAAGAGCAAACGCTTCATTCTGAAGGTGATGTTTCTTATAGCTATTGCTCGCCCCCATTTTCATTACTTGAGAAATTCATATTTCATTGGCAAGATTGGAATTTACCCTCTTGTATTTCAAGAAGCTACAAAATGGTCTAGCAAAAATCATCCAGTTGGTACAATGGAGACAAAGCCAATTGCTGCAATCACAAAAGAGGTCACAAAACAGATTTTGATAGAGAAGGTCTTTCCAGACATTCGGTCAATTTGGCCACAAACCTCAGAGTCAAGACCATTTGAAGTTTTTATTCAACAGGATAATGCAAAACCACATCCAAGTCCAGATGACCCAATTCTAATTGAAGAAGGCGATAAAGACAGACTTCGAATCCGTTTGGTGTGCCAACCACCAAATAGTCCAGATACTAACGTATTGGACCTTGGATTCTTTTGAGCCATTCAATCACTACAACATCAAAAGGCACCTACTACAATTGATGAGCTAGTTAGTGTTGTAGTTGCTTCATTCAATGAGATGGGGAAGGAAAAATTGAATGATGTTTTCCTTTCTCTTCAAAATTGTCTCATCAGTATTATGAAGAATAATGGTGGCAGCAACTACAAGCTTCCACACATGGGCAAAGCAAGATTAGCAAGATTAGGCCGTCTCCCTAAAAATTTACAATGCCCTTCTGACATAGTACAAGGTACTCTAGATGCTCTCTGTGACATGTAGATCACTGAAGAAGAGAAATTATAGCTCTAGTGAGGTGGATTGAGGAAAAAAAAAACCAAAAATTGAAATCAACTTTTTTTTTTCATTTACATCTAAAGAAATGTAATTTCATTTGTTAAAGAATTTTTGGTTCCTTCTACATGATTTGTGATGTGAAAGATTTGGACAATCTTTTTTTCATGCAACCAAAACATATTCTTAAATGAAGATTGTGTAGAATTTCATATTTCAATTATTAAGCAATTTAGAAAAATTATTTGCAAAGTTTGAATGTCTTTTAGATACAATAATCTTACCATTGGTATTAGTCCACTTCAATTCTAAATTAGTACTACTAGTGGTTTAATTTTTTCAAAATAATGTACTTTAAAACTATTTATACTTAACAATTTTCTGATGAGTGCAAATTAAGTGTTTGTTTATTTAACATGGAGTATAGATTTTTAATTTAGTTATTCAACCTAAAAATCAAGAGTCAAAAAATTTGAAGTCTGTAAATGTAGCTCATAAGATACCAAAAAATATTATGGGATTTTCCTATGCTTTAAATGCAAAAAATTTGGAATGTACCCATTGCATGTTAATTTTTGAAATTTCATCCTTTTGTATTCACAAAATATATTTCCAAGTTGTAGGTCAAATATGCAAGGAGAATTTATTTATATATATATATATATATATTGCAATAGAAAAGGTATCTTCAACAGATTTTAATAGAAGAAAGGCCTTCTAAGTTCTAGAAGAAACCATTACAATCTCAAACTTCTTGTTGAACTACAAGGTTTCTATTAATTAGGCTACTATGACTTCAATTTACAACATGATTTTTTGAATCATTTTTAAAATATTTGAATTTATATTCAAAAAATGAAGATATTTGAAATCTACAAAGATGTGTAGTTGTGAGACTGATTTTTGTAGTCCTCACTATAGTGTCATTTTGTGGATCAAAGTGTCACATGGATTTAAAGAATGATCTTTGCAACTAGATCGTTGCAAGAAACACTTACCGATTTTGTCTCAAAATGGCCTTTTTCCATGAGTGTTGTGACTTTTGGAATAATTTTTTTTAAAGAAAAAAAAGAGAAATAAAAAGAGAAATGAGAATATTATGTCTCTTAAAATTAAGACCTAAGAAAATTTACCTCTAAAAGTTATGCATCAAAAAAAGACAATGAAAAATACAGTGAAAATAGACACTTTTTTCTTTGATTTTTTAAAAATAGTAAAAAAATTCAAAAAAATAAAATAAAATAAAAAAACTTTTCTAACTTAAAGTTTCTTCTTTTACAATAAATTTCATCTTAAAAAAAATATTTTGTGTTCTGTACAAGTGTACCTTGGTAGTACACTTTGGGCACATGTGGAAGTTGGAAAGTTTAATATTTTCAAAAAATCTTTTTAGGGATTGTTTAAATATACTAAAGGTCCATTAATGACAATTTTCAGCTCAAAATTTTCTTTTTTGGGTCAAAAATAGGACTAAACCCCTCAAAATGGCTAAAGTAGAGACCCAATTGGGGGCAGTTAAAAAATAGTAAAATAATTTTTAAAAAATTAAAAAAATTACACAACATGTAAATTTGTTTTGTGCAACTTCATTCCAAATTTCAAGTTATAAAAACAAAATATAAAAAATTTATGAGCAAAAAACTACCTAGTAAAGGTCAGGGGACAAAAAAAAGGACAAGTGTTTCTTGCAATCACCCAACTACACAAGATGGTACACCTCAAATATTATTGGGTGATCATTTTGAACTCAAAATTTAACTCACATGTTATTGGTATTAAGGTGATTTCATCCAAAAAAATTCATAGGAAGAAAAAAATTATTATTCCTTTGAAGGATATCAAAGTTGGTAGTAGTGAAATTGGTTCTTAGAACTACATATGTTGGTTAGATTTCCAATATCTTTTTTTTGTGTCTATCTTCTATCTTTATAATTTGAATCATACTCCGTATATTAGAAATGTGGAGGTTATTTCATGATAGAAAATTCATTGTAAAAACAAAATTTAACCCTTAAAAGATTGTCAAAGTTGGTAGCAATGAAATATCATCATAGCTACACATGTTGGTTGATTTCCAAAAAGTTTTCTTGGTTGAATCTTTTGGCCTTAACCCCTAAAGGACCAAGAGTCCCCTTGGAAGACTTTAAGAATTTGGGTAGGTATTTGTGACTTCAATTTTTAATGAATTTTCTTGAAATTTTCACATAAGATAGAAAAATTGATCAGCTTTTTGGGAATATTATTTTTTTTTCAATTGGTGACCAGGAGCAAAAGTTATGCCATCTTAAACATAATTTTCATGTCGCCGGGCAGAAAAAAAAATCTACAAAAACTTAAAAATTAAAAAATTAATTTTTTTTCTTATAGATTTTATTTTTGTCTACAAGTGAAGCTTTGATTCATTCCATTTGGATTAGTAATGTGAAAGTTATGAACAATCTTGTTTTTCGGGCAATCTAAGCATCTTCTTGAAAAAATAACTTATAGGATTCATTTGTGAATGCAATTTTCACAATTTAAAAAAAAAATTGTTGGACAAGGTTGATTTTGTTTGCTAGAACAGTCTCACCATTGGGATTATTGTGTTTCAATTCCATCTATAAGATATTTGCAATTTAGTTTTTCTTTCAATCTTGTACCTACATCTACTTGACAATTTTTTAAAGAATGAAAAAAAAGTCTTTATTTTGTGAATTTTTTTTCCTAAGCTCTTAGCTCATTTTCTCAATAGAAAAAAATTTAAATTCAAGGTCTGTAGTGCAAAAAAATTACATAAACAGAGGACAAAGTCATTTGAAGTTGCAAACTAGAGTTTAAGAAAACTTTGTTTTCCAACTTTGAATGCTCATATCTTCCTATCTATATGGTCAAACTTCATGAAATTTTCACCACATGATCTTAGTTAAGTAAAGTACAGGATCCTATGGTTAGATTCTAAAATTTTGTTTTTTTGTTTTTCATGGATGAATGGAGCAGAAATGGCAGTTTTGAGTGGTTTTGGGTTGAAAAACAGCCATGGTCCTTTAGGGGTTAAAATGTGGCACACATGTGATGAACATAGACACAATCTTGTCCAAATTTGTTTATGATAAATTACCAATTTTTGAACCCTTACAAGGGTGTCTTAGTTGGAAACAATGAATTTCATTTCCTTGAGAAAATAAAAATGCCATGATATTGAATTGTATTCTAGAATACATTGTGAAAATTTGAATTTGTTGAATTTCTTTTTCACATCATGTAAAGCAATATCCTATAGTTCATTCCAAAAACAAACAAATTTTTTTTGGCATAAAAATTTACAATTTTGAGTTTATTAATTAAAAAACAAATTAAATGAACAAATGTTGTATTCCATCCTACTATCTTAGGTAGAGTCGTGGAAGTGTACAATTGCAATGTTGCTCAAATCTTAGGCTTTTTAATTTCTTGAAGTGAGACTTTTTTTATTAGCAGTAATAAACCACATGAATAGAAGGTCAAAAGTAAGTATTTTGTAAAACTTTGTTGATGCATTCAATGGAAAAAATCATGTAGGAATTGTTTGTTTTTTATTTAATGCCAATACCTTTACATGTCAAATTATGTAAAGATTTGAAGTGCAAAGCCATCTAGTGGCCTTATAGTCCTTTTAGAAGTTTATTGGATATTTTAGATGAGGTGGTTTGCATTTTAGTGTAGTACTTCTATAGGTGTGCAATAGAATTGATTGCACTACATGGACAAGAAGTCCAATATCTTGAGTGGAAATTGTAAATCACTATTGTTATATTGTATAGAGTAACTAGATTTCCAATTCAAAAGGATTAAGATAAATTTTGGAAGTATCTTGGTGTCTTGGTTTTTAATCTGTGTGGCAACTTCTCAAAATGTTTAAAACAAACCAAGAGCTGTAGGCTACAATATCAAATGAAACTTCTTAAATAGAAGTCAAAGTCAATAAATATAAGATTTCTTATAGTTTTTTCAAATATGATTAGAATAACACAAAAGTGAAAGGCATATACAAAAAATTTGAATTTTTAATTTGATATTTTTAAGAAGACATGTACAACAATAATGCTAGAGAGCCTAAAGTAATTTTGTAGGAAACCATTTTGTGAGCCGATTTGCAATCACATGTGCATATGTAGATCATTGAACTTAAAAGTACCTGATGCAAATCTACAAGAAGAATTGTTGATTGGCAATGACATGTAGAGGTCATTGTTGTACCTTCTAGAAAGTTTGAGAAATGCACATCTCTTTGTGCCATTGTCAGAAAAAATAATAAAAATAAAAAATAATTTTTTCATTACTTAGGACATTAAGTCATTGAAATTGAATGACTTTCATACTACAATGTGAGATGTGATGGTCTTGGTAGGAACAAGAGTGTATATGCAAAAAAAAGAGCAAACACTATTTTGTGTCAATTCATTATGTATTCAAAAATTAACAATTGTCATTAGAATTTTACATTCTAAATTTTTTACGAAGTTTGTTAATTTTGGGATATATTATTGACAAAAAAAAATTGGATGGAACTAGAAAAGATCAAATTGGCTACATTTTCTATGAAACAAAAAAGGCATTTTCAATAAACTAACCTAACAAAATTTCATTATTTTTCACAATATTTTTAAAGTCAATCCTCTTCTTCCTTTCTGTAGGTTTATATAATTTTTTTAGTGCTGAAAAAGGATTATGAAATTTTTCTAAAAACACATTTGGAGGTCAAATTTGATTTCCAAGCCTACTGAAATGGAAAAAACTTTCAAATCTTAAATGCTTCAAAACAAGCATAAAAATGCATTGGTGAAAGACAATATCATTCAATTGACTCATTGTGTGTGCACTCTACACACTGGCTTTGAAATGTCAAAAATAATTGCAAAAAACATATCTATGTTGAACCTCATCCTACTAAAATGCTTCTCAGTCACTCATAACTTCTTGAATTATTATGAATTCTTAGCCACACAAACTAAACTAGTGTGTGCAACTTTCCCGATCTTTGTTTATTAGAAACAAACATTCTATTAAGAAGGAACAAGTAGCCAAAGTTCCTTACAAACCTCACCATAATCTAAAAATGTCTTCTTTTTTAATGTAGAATTTCTCACAAACACTCAAAACAATTTGGATTGCCATGAAAATTTGACCACAATAACAAAAATTGTAGAAGAACATAAATCAACAAATTTCATTGAAATCAAACATTGGATGAAGGAGATAGAAGCCCTAAAGTTGCAACCATCATAGGTAGTTTGGTCAACTCAAATTGAATCTATGAACTTTGATTGGCTTTAAAAAAAATGTACATATTGGATTGATCTGAAATTTTTGATACAAAAAATAGAAGAGAAAACGCAGATTTTCCAATAAGTTTGATTGAATTTGGACATTGGACGCAAAAGTTACAGCCCTTTGAATTGGGCTTCTAACTATAAGGTCAGTTTTAAGCTCCAGACTCCAGAGGCTGCTAGGGGTTAACACAAATGAAACCAAACTTCAGTGCAAAAGAATTATGTATAGATGAGTAGGGTGGAAGCTAGGGGCAGACCGAACGATGGCACATCAAATGACAAACCAACAAAGCCAACGAGGTATTTCCAAGTAGCTGTGCTGCCATGATCCACACCTATTTTGAAGTTGCTATGGAGCTTCTAGTCAATTAATTATTCCGACTCTATGGCCCACTTTGACAGTTGCATTTGGCTAAAAATTTCCACCAGTTTGTTCCTTAAATGGGCAACCAAAGTTTCCTGGGTTTTTCCTTCCATGTCATACAAGAAAATCATTTTGGGACAAGAAATTGAGGCCAACAAGAAGATCATTTTGGGACGGAGGGAGTACTTGACAAGTTCACTTGTTTTTCAAGTGGTTTTCCAAGTTTACTGGTGCATATCAATAGTTGTGGCGTTGGATGAGGATGAAGCAAAGTTGCTCCTTCTAGCCTTATTTTTTTTAATAAATTTTGGCAGTTTCCACTCAACGAAGGCGACTTCCCCTACCAATAGATCTTCTAGAATTGTTTACAGGTACTGCCTTTTTGCCATTTGTAGTGGTAGTTGTTTGGCTAGAACAATTTGATGGAAGATTTTGGTGGGTTCACTATAAGAAACTTGTATTTTACATGACAAATTTTAGGTGACATTCAATGAAACAACACATATATTTATGTCAAGAATAATATTCACTACAATATTGTGATGTCTACCATAATGTAAAGATCTTATGGCAGACATTATTGTTGAAATAAAAACATGGGTTGTTACATTGAATGTCACCTATAACCTATCACCTACAAGTTTCTTATAGTATAAAGAATACTGACTCTAACCACTAGGTATGGTAAAAGGGTGAAGTTTTCCCTCAAATTCAGATTTAACCAAATTGGATGAAAAAAGACTTAAGGAAAGAACATCCAATATTGCAACTATCCCTTGGGTTGAATCCTAAATTCATCCAATTATCCTACCAAATTTCAACAAATTTCTAAAAATAGAAATATTTCTTTTCATAAATAAAAGAAACAATTGAAAAAATAATTTTCTAAATATTTTATAATTTGTTTTTAGAAATATTTTCTATTGACCTTGGCTACTAAGTATAATAGTTGTTCTAACTTCAATTGTAAAGTCCTTTTTCTATAACTATATAATTATTTTTGAGCTCAATTTAGCCTTTTATTTTAGACTTGAATTTTAATCTTATAATTTTATTGTGTGAATTTGCTTTTTGTTTGTCAATGTGAAAAATCTCAATGAGTTTTGTGCAATATTGGCATAGTTGTTAAAAATTTTATAGCAAAAGGTGAAAATATATTAACATATGCAAAAAAATTCTACTACTTTCAAGTGTCTTCATAAAGAATATACAAATACTCATGAAAAATAGTGTAAAAATATTTCAAGTCATTGTTTTATTTTTAATTTATATCCTAAAGGCATGTGAAAAATAAACACTATTGAGCTAAAGTTATTGTTTATGTGATTTTCAAGTTTCCTTATGTCATTTCAAATGTGAAAACTCATTTTTCTATAAGTTTTGTTTACTTGTATTCTAAAGGCATGTAGAGAACAAACATCAATAAGCTAAATTTATTGTTTATGTGATTTTTAAGTTTTTTTATTTCATTTCATATATAAAAATTGATTTTTCCTGTAATCTTGTTTATTTATATCCTAAAGGCATGTGGAGAACAAGCATCATTAAAGAAAAAAATTGTTTTTTGTGTGATTTTTAAGTTTCCTTATATCATTTCATACATGAAAACTCATTTTTCTATAAAATCTTGATTTTTTCAGAATTTTTGGTAAAGAATTAAAGTATTGCTTTATCTTGTAAGTATTGTAATTTAAATATTGGATGTTCAAAATGGATATTTTGGAAGTCATAATATGATCAAAGTGTATCCACTTTGTGGATGATACAAACATTAAATCCTAAAGGTTGGAGTGTGACATAGAAGAGAAAAAGTCCCAAACTACTAATTTTTGATGCGTTGTCCAAAATTCAAAATTAAAACTTTCTTTTGAATTCCAAACAAAAAAAGTGTATCAAACGAGCAAAGCAATGTATAGAGAAAGATTTAAACCATTTGACCATTGTAGATTGAAAGACTATAACATTTGAAAAATTGAAGTGAGAATTTTTTTCCATTACTGCAAAAATGGTTAGTGGACTTTGAGCAATCTTGGAGTAAAATTTTTTTCTACAAAAAAATAAAGATTTTCATCCTTCAAAAGTATACAATAGATTCACTCTTGAAAAAGTTTGGAAACAACTATGTAGTTTAGCTTACTTTGAATCCCCCTACAATACTATGAGGTTAAGGCAATTGGCAATACTCAAATCATTTCTCAATGATTTCTTGTACAATGAAGAGATTTTTTTATTTGAACTTGAATTGGTGAAATTTTGGAGAAACACATTTGGAATATGTCGGAAAAATTTCAAGAACTTTGACTTCAAAGATTGCAAGGTAGTAGGGCTTGAAGTTAAAAGAAGATGTTTTATCATGAAATTGAACCCTATATAGCTCACAAAGTTTAACTCCTTTGAGAATGTGACTTGAGAACTATTTTTTTTTGAAAAATTGTGTGCCATATCTTATTAGTTACATATTTGGCAAATTTCAAAAGTAGATGAACAATTTTGCAAAAGATGCCCAAATTCCCTAGGGTGCCAAAAAAAATTTGGGGTAATATAATTTTTGATCCAAATCCCATATGAAAAAAGTATTTTTTTGATAAGGAAGTACATATTTACACCTTGTGTCAAAATTTCATGAACATTTGACCAAAATTGGCTTGATAGGAACCTACCTAGATTTTCCATTCAATGGACAATTTGCCTTCAAGGGTTAAGGTTCCACCTAATAAGGGCATTGAAGACTAAAGAGATTTGATAAATGATTTTCAAAGGAATTGTAGGAGCAAAGAATGCACACATTTTTCTAAAGAGTTTCAAAATATTAAGCCAATCATTTTGGTCAAAGTGTTAGGTCCTTCTAAAGCTTGGGGAATACACTCCCGGCATTTTTCTTGTAGTACTTGAGCAATAAATGAAGGTTATTATAATTACCTAGGTCCTAAATATCAAACATGACTTAGAAGTATCTTAGCATCATCATGATGGCTTTAGGGCCTTTATAATATTGAAGGATAGGAAATGATAATGAGTTTTTAATTCTTATTGTTTCTACAATAGCCTTGCACCCCCCCCAAAAAAGAAAAAGAAAAAAAATCTAATTTTTTTTAGAAGTATTAGAAGTACTATAAGTTTGTAAGGAGTATCCAAGATTGGATTCAATGTTTGCTCAATCATTGTTGTATCTCAACTAAATCTAATTAATTAGTGCACGAATGTAGTTTGTTTAGATATTAATCAAGCAAATGAATAGCTAGACAGTTAGACACCAATAATTATTGACTTATAACTTGTGTAGGTACTTATATTAATGTTGAAATGACTAAAATAAGGTATTTGGTTATGTTTTTTGCTCCATGGTTGGATTATTATAAAGTATAAAAGTTATTTACAAACATGTGACTCATTAATTCTTAGAAGATCATCAAAATAGACTTTGCAGTTATGTGGATCTTGGTTGGTTTTTGTCACAATAGCTTGCTATGTTCTAGATTGTTCTATTTTTTTTTTACAAACTAGTGTTGTGTACAAAACATTAATAGTATCATTGGGAAGAATATTAAAGCATATTGGAGCTAATGAAATTTTGTTTAGGACTTCAAGAATAAGGACTCTTCAAGGAATAAATATCAACTCCAATGCATGCAAATACTAAAGTTGAATCTTTGGAATCCACATGAATTTTAGAATCTTAGGTGGAGAAGTTCTTGAAATATAGGGAATTGTATTGAGTGATTTGAGTTCTAGTTTGATGATTTGGTGTGAAGAATTTGAATGATTGAGAATTAGATTAATAGTGTTTAAAATTGAACGAATAGTTCTCATTGTATTAGGCATTGCTCCAATGATTTTAGATAGTTTAAAGTTGTTATTGTTCTATATTTATATGTGCATAGGGTACTCAAAAATAGTGCAAATATATATATATATATATATATATATATATATATATATATATATATATATATATATATATGAGTACATGAAACCCGGGGAGATCACTTCTTGTAATTTTAAGCATACACCTGAGTTAAGAGGGTATTTAATATAGGGCTATTTACCTTCATTTTAGTGATTAAAATGACCGTATTTTTACATATAAATTCAATCATTTGGTTTTCATAGTTAGGCTATCTTATATACAAAATTCATATGTCTAATTTTTTTCATATCCATTTACAACACACTATAAAAGTAGTGTCTTACATATACACTATTTTTTTAATATATGCACTACTTGTATTGTAGTACAATTTCAAATGACAAATAAAAATGTAAAATGCAACAATAGTTTTAAATATTCTAAATTCTATGCCATGTATTTTAAAAAACCTAATATGGTGAATAATAAACATCATAGAAACATTAAATATAATTATAATACTAAAACTAAGAAAAATACCAATACTAATAATATAACATGAACAATATGAGAAATTGACACTCTAAAAACATTGTAAATTAACCCAAGAATATGATCTCTATTTTAATATAGAGACTATATATTTTATTTTTATATATGCATTTACAATGGTTTTGAATTTAGAATCAAAAAATAAAAGAGTTTTTATTAAACACTAGTAAAAAGAAGATGATTCTAAACATTTACAAGTATATGTTCAAGTAGTTGAGGCAAATCTAAAGTTTGTAGTATCAAAGTATAGAAAAGATTCCATGCAAATGTTGCACACTCTACACCAATTTCTTAATGGGTACTTTATGTGAGTACAAATCTCCATAGTACAACCTCATTGTAAATTTACAGCTCAATTTTTTTGTCTTGAAACAATAGATTCTTACATGTTGTTACATAATTGGTATACTTAAGGAAAGATTTGTATGTACAGGCTAGAATTATTTGATGATAACAACAAATCTCCTGAAAAATATCCTTAGATTTACTAAATTGTGTAAGTTTTATCATTCAATTAAAAAAGTTTGTTTACATCTATACTCATTGTACTACAAACTTTTTATATGAACCTATTTGTAAAGGCTAATTTATTAATAAAAATTTCTACTAAATGATGTTTATACATAGCCTAATTTATATATAATAGGATATGTGACATTTCAAGAAACCTATAGTAGTTCTATATATATATAAAATTTATCCCCTTTGAATTAAATAGACCCTACCTTTTAACTCACATAGTTTTCTAAAAATCGCGAGTAATCTCCCCAGGACATGAAATAAGGAGAATTTAAAATTTTAGGTGAAAATAGCCCTATAAAATTCATAAAATTTTCTATATAGCCTCCATGTAATAGGGACTAGGTCACATGGTCCAATGAACACCCTTTGGTCTATATATATGGGCTACATATATGGAGCCCCTAAGATACAAAATTAAAGTTACTAGTACACCTAATTGTGACATATTTCTAAAGCCAAACCCTACATATTTTTGCCAAAAATTTATGTTTATAATTTTTAAGGTGCCTCCAAAATAAAAGATTAGAGGATTTGGAATCTTTTTTTTCACATCCATCAAAAAACATCAAAAATTTAAATAGTTTTCCATTGAAAACCATGTCAAATGTGAATTTTGTTCCTATGTTTCTTTTTTACCTATGTAATTTGTAATTAGATATTGGAAGTAGGCATTTTGTTTTTTATTTTTTATTTTGGAAAAAAAAATGTCTTATTATTTTCTTTTTGGACACTCTAAGTATTGGTTAGTAAACTGTTTTTAAATGAAAACAAATTGGAGAGTACAAGCTCAAACTATCTATGGACATTAAACTTGGAGATTCAAGGACCCATTCAAATACAAAATAAGGAGGTTAGTTGTGGAGAAAAGACCCCTAGTTATTAAAAAATAATTCTTCAACACATGCTCACCTTCCAAGTGCAAGGAGGTTCATTTCTTCTATTATGTGGTTGTGTGCTTGGGCCTAATTATATCTAATGATAGATATATTTATACCAATAGACTCTTAAATAAGCTTTTACAAAGTTTTAATACAATGGAGGTAATTTACTCGATGCAATTTGAAAGTTTGATGAAGGTCTAGTAGTAGTAGACAAGATTTTGGGGCAAAAATTAAAGTCATACAAATATAGATGATTGTGGAAAGAAAATACAAAGTTGGAAAACTAATTAATATCATTGAACTATGACATCCCATACTTTGGATGATAATAAGGATTATCTAGTCTATAAATGGTATGCAATATTGAGTGAATAAGTGGTATTAGCTTTAGGGTACATTTACACTAAGAATTATAGATGGATTGTGTAAGAGACTCAACTCAAGAAGACCTCAGGAGGCTGAAGTCTGGGTCTAATGCTGGGGTTTGTAGAGGGGTGACAAGACTGATAGAACATATTGCAAGTGTCTACGTTAGCGGCCTTGAGTAGCATCCTTGAAATTATTGTTGGGAAGTTACAATGTAGGTTGAAAAAGGCGCTCGGGCCGGTGAGGTTGTTCCGAGGGTTGTTTTTGCACCACCATAGCCATTACATGAGCAAATGGAGAATTTTGAGATGGGCGGTTGTCGTATACAAACCCCAAGGAAGAGAGCATCTTCGAAAATTTTAGGATTCACGTGTTTCATCTCCGAAGTTCAAGATAAATTGCATGAGAAACTGTAGGAGCAACAGATAATGTGAAATGGCTTGTACCTTACATTTTCGTACTATAGTGGTTCCTGCATGTTGTAGTCTCTTCTTACACAAAGGTGTAGTACTTCTAAAGGGCACCAATACAGATTGCTAATCAGACATCCACGTTGGATTGGTAGAGAATGGACTCCAATAATGTAGAGGCTCGATACTTAGAACCAGCAGAAATTCCAACACTAGTCATATGTAGCAATTGGTGTAAACGTACCCTAAGAAGTCTAAAAATTAGATGGTTTAGAATTATTTCCCTTTTTATTACCCTCTTCATCACATTTATATGCAACTTTTTGTGACATGACAATTTGAGTGACAATTATAATAGTGA